>WWET01001145.1:267193-288574 GCA_011038615.1 Limnodynastes dumerilii | reverse complement strand
CGGAAGACACGGCATAGACATAGCAGAATTGTGCACAGTATGTGATTTAGGACTCTGGACTGGTTGTTATGTGTCTGTTAATTATTGTATATGTAATTACTGGATTTCCTTTTGCCCCTGTACGGCGCTGCAGTTACCTTGTTGCGCCATATAAATAAACATTACTAATATATGTTGATTGAAAAATATATGCAATATAAGGTAAATTCACTAATTTACATAAAGGAAAAAGGTGTTGGCAGTAGCAACCAATCAGATGCTTGTTATCATTTTATAGAATATGCTAGTTAAATGATAGCTGACTGGCTGCAACTTCTCCACTTCCTTTATAGCACCTTTACTACACCTACCTCTAAATCTCCACTGACGTTCTAAATTCACCTCCCCCATCCTGATGTGCCACTTTTTTTTTTTTTTGCTATTCACATTTTTTCTCTGAATAATTATTGATGCAGCAGCTGTAATGAGGAAAATACGTTCGTATATGTGCCTTAGTGCATGAACAGTGTTGCATGAGGCCACTGGATTGTGACAGCCCTGTTGGTGCAGTGTTTGACTATGCATAATAATATTATGACATAAGAGGACTCGTTCCATGTATTCATGGAGTTAAAAAAAACACCTTATCTGTATTCTGATATTTGCTGTGCAGGAACGCCATAAAAATCCAGTTCTGTCAGTGTGCGGACTCAGGACCAGTTACTTCTTGTCAGCGATCTGCTTAAATAAATGCAATTTGGGGTCAGTAAGCAAAACTTCTTTTCTTTTTAAGGTGTGTTGGACCCCAGAGCGGTCCTTTGTGGCCCTCATCTCTTTTCTGTGTTGTCAGGTGCTTTTGTTATAGCTTGTAGCACTTGTGTGAGTTGCTACTGGTATGGTAATATATGTAGCCATCTCTGGTTTTGATTATCTTATATAGTTTAATTTACTTTCTCACGAACAAATTTTCTCCTTTTCAAAATCTCTCTGAAGTTCAGGCACAAAAGAACCAGAACCCAGTGTTGTCACCGAGGAATTAGGGCCCATACTTGCCTGGGAATTCTAGCCTGTTCTGAATGATTAATAAACCTCTGTGGAGGGGGAAACAAATTCCTCTTTGTGACCCTGGGGCTGCCAATCACTCATGTGCAGGTGTAGAAACAAATGGTGTCTGACTGGAAGTTTTAGATGCTGGCCCAACCATGTTAATAAGTGACTAAAGATATTCTGTGTGTTACATACATGTAATGCAACACAGTCAATGCTTGCTCTAAGATGTGACTGGTGATCTTTTTGACGATGGTCACAAGATATAAACACAGACAATGCTCCGAAACAATCGTTAAAGGAGCCATTGTAACATTGCATTTAGGTGGATGTGATTTGCCAATCTAAAACAACCAATCAGGTTCTTGCGTTCTTTGTAGATAAATGCTAGCTCCTGATTGGTTACAGCCTCTATAATGGAATTAGTGCTTTTATTTAGAGTGTATCTAGAGTGTTTACTTTCAGCTCTAATAATGTGAATTATAACCAGTTTTACTTTAAACTCCTTCAATGCCTACGTGATATGAATAAATGAATTTTGGGGTATTTTTTTTATTTGACCCAGTCATACATTGCTAGCAGTGGCTCGTGTGCTATATATCAGTGGATTCCTGGTGTCAGACGTCATAGCTCAGTGTAACAGATGTCGGATGTGACAGCTGTTATAATGGTGCACATTTGGGAATCTATCCAGTGTGCCAGACAATGACTGATGAAGCGTAGTCAGGCAACCGTTGACACCCGCAAATATTCATATTTTGGTTAAAACTGCCCACTTTGTCATAAGCTCCACCCATTTTATAGGGTGTTCATGGTGTCCAATATAATGTTGTTTGTTTTGTATTGGTGAATAGTGGCCCATATTGGAGACAATACACGTGAGTAATAGCTGTAATAGTCTGCATGTGGTGGCTGGAACATCTTAAGTGAATTCAGAATGTGTGGCCCTCCCGTTAATAAAGATCTTAGCACAGGGTTTCCCGGTCACGCTCCTCAGGGGCTCCCTGTTTTCCAGGTCACTCTACAGAACAAGTGATATAATGACCACCACCTGTGGATTGTGTATCATGTACCAGTAATGAGCACACCTGTGCTCCAGACAGGAGATCCGGAAAACCTGCTCTGTGAGGACAGAGATTGGGAAGCTGGCTGTCGGTAAGTGATTTACTGACCTGATAAGACTATGCTTGCACCGTGATGTGTCCAGGCTTCTTCACCCAGCGGTTGTCTATACCTTGTTACTGGAACCTGTTTGACATTCGTTTACCTTCCAGATTAAACTAGCTAAAGCTGTATCCCCATAATGTAATATCGTGACCCTTCTGTTTAAACATCGCTGGAGGAAACTTTGTATCGGTTGTCTGTGCTATTCAATGGAGAACTAGCTTGTGGAGTCCTTTCTATGTCTCTCATTTGTTGGGGGCTCCAGGACTGCTGCTTACCTCAGTTTCATCTCTCATAATCAGACTCCAAGGGACAGATTTTCTATGCTGTGGGTATGGAAAAGTGGATAGCAATCAATCAGCTTATAGCTCTTACTTTCCTATTACATACTAGAGAATGTCATCTAGAATCTAACTGGTTGCTATGGGCAACATCTCTACTTTTCTAAACCCGCAGCTTAGTAAATCTGGCCCCAAGGATGTTTTTAGTCTCTGAATTCCAAGACCTAGAATAGGCTCTATGCCGCCTGAAGCCATTATTGTCATGTCCCAGAAGAACTGTGGGTGGCTGTGATGCAATGCGAGCATCTTTGGACTCCAGTGACCATGCCCTTTACCAATAGGAAGATTGACCATCAAGGGGAAGCTCCAGAGGGATTTCCCTGTTTTGTTCCTTGGAGGTCTCTGTCACCAGCTAATTACCACCAAGTAACGCCAGGTAGCAAGGGCTGAAGGTGACTTTCTATTTGATAGATACAGGCCCCAAAGCAAGGAGGAGGGAGCCAAGTCTAGAAGAATGGGACTATGTGGAGTGTTAGGCTGTCTAGGTGTTGTGAAACTACGCGTCTCAGCATGCTCCGGTATCAGCTATGCCTATGCGGTCAAAGCATGCTGGGACTTGTAGTTTCAAAACACCTGAAGAGCCACAGGATGGCGAGGCCTGGGATAGGACATCCGTCTGTGCGAGGGACTTGTTAGCTGCATATGTATACTGCACCCCCTGTAATTGCCAACCCCCCCATCCATTGCTTGGGCATCCAATAAGAAAAGGTGCTCAAACCCTGGGGGAGGGGGGGATGAAATTGGCCGTGATCTAATGGCTGTACACTAAGATAGGGTGGAGGAGAGAATGACAAGGCCCCCAATAAGTGAGGTGAAACATCAGACTTCAGGTATCTTACATACTTCTAGAACAGTGTTGGCTAACCTGTGGCATGCCAGGTGTTGTGAAACTCCCAGCATGCCTTAACTGCAAAAGCATAGTGGATACCTGACAAAGCATGCTGGGAATTGTAGTTTCACATCCCAACACGGTTCTAGAATGTTGTGATGCGAGAGTTCTATTTTGGTTAAAGTTATTGTTTAAAGACTTCAGTTGTAAAGGACGTTTAAATAATGAAACCGCTGGGAATCTATCACAGGCACATTCTAAGTGTTCATTAAGTCAGATTGGAAACTGGGACTTGCATCCAGTGGCTCATCCTCTGTAAAACATCCAGATATTCGCTTTGCAGCTGCTGAGCTCTTTCCTCTGTCAGCCGGTTGGACCGGGAATGTATATTTAGAAACAAAGGGATTGCATCATTCGGGAGACATGATTGGTCAGGAGCGCGGTGCTGTTAATCTGCACTTACAGGGAGGATCACAAAATGATAGACTTGGAAAAATAATGTCTGTGTCTGGTGATACCGGCTCAGGCCACTGCTCATCTAACCTCAGCTTTATGCGGCACGTGCAGACTTGTCGGAGACTCCCAACTTTAAAGTGTGATGACGTATTGTCTTTTCTGTCCTGTCCCTTCTGAAGTTCTAGGTTACACACACACACATACATATACACACGCCCGTCCGCCCGTGTATTTACGCTTGCCGTGTGCATAAAAGCGTTAAGGTTAGGCTGCGGGACGGGAATGGTTAGCATTAGGGGGGATTAAGGTTAGGCTGCAGGACAGAGATGGTCAGGGTTGGGCTGCATAGAAGGGATTGTTAAGGTTAGGCTGCAGTATGAGGATGGTTATGACACTGTTAAGGTTAGGCTAAGAGACAGAGATGGTCAGGGTTAGGCTGCAGAGGGGTGAGGGTTAAGGTTAGGCTGCAGTACGAGGATTGTTAGGACACTGTTAAGGTTAGGTTGTGTGATGGGGATGGTTAGGATTAGGGGGATTAAGGTTAGGTTGTATGATGGGGAAGGTTAGGATTAGGGGGGTTAAGGTTAGGTTGTGTGATGTGGATTGTTAGGATAAGGGGAGGGTTAAGGATAGGTTGTATGATGGGGATCGTTAGCATTAGGGGGGAGTTAAGGTTAGATTGTTTGATGGGGATGGTTAGGATTAGGGGGGGTTAAGGTTAGATTGTATGATGGGGATGGTTAGGATTAGGGGGGGTTAAGGTTAAATGTATGATGGGGAAGGTTAGGATTAGGGGGGGTTATGATTAGGTTGTATGATGGGGATGGTTAGGATTAGGGGAGGGTTAAGGTTAGGTTGTGTGATGGGGATGGTTAGCATTAGGGGGGGTTAAGGTTAGGTTGTGTGATGGGGATGGTTAGGATTAGGGGGGGTTAAGGTTAAATTGTATGATGGGGATGGTTAGGATTAGGGGAGGGTTAAGGTTAGGTTGTGTGATGGGGATGGTTAGGATTAGGGGGGGTTAAGGTTAAATTGTATGATGGGGATGGTTAGGATTAGGGGAGGGTTATGGTTAGGTTGTGTGATGGGGATGGTTAGGATTAGGGGAGGGTTATGGTTAGGTTGTGTGATGGGGATGGTTAGGATTAGGGGAGGGTTATGGTTAGGTTGTGTGATGGGGATGGTTAGGATTAGGGGAGGGTTATGGTTAGGTTGTGTGATGGGGATGGTTAGGATTAGGGGGATTAAGGTTAGGTTGTATGATGGGGATGGTTAGGATTAGGGGGGGTTATGATTAGGTTGTATGATGGGGATGGTTAGGATTAGGGGAGGGTTAAGGTTAGGTTGTGTGATGGGGATGGTTAGGATTAGGGGGGGTTAAGGTTAGATTGTATGATGGGGATGGTTAGGATTAGGGGAGGGTTAAGGTTAGGTTGTGTGATGGGGATGGTTAAGATTAGGGGAGGGTTAGGCTTAGGTTGTGTGATGGGGATGGTTAGGATAAAGGGAGGGTTAAGATTAGGTTGTGTGATGGGGATGGTTAAGATTAGGGGAGGGTTAAATTTAGGTTGTGTGATGGGGATGGTTAGGATTAGGGGGGGTTAAGCTTAGGTTGTGTGATGCGGATGGTTAGGATTATGGGAGGGTTAAGGTTAGATTGTATGATGGGGATGGTTAGGATTAGGGGAGGGTTATGGTTAGGTTGTGTGATGGGGATGGTTAGGATTAGGGAGGGTTAAGGTTAGGTTGTATGATGGGGATGGTTAGGATTAGGGGAGGGTTAAGGTTAGGTTGTGTGATGGGGATGTTTAAGGTTAGGATGAAGAAAAGTTACCTGTCACTGTTGGGCTCTTGGACACAGCAGTCACGGGAAGGATGCTGTCATGCTGTAATCTATCGAAAAGCAGCGGGCAACAGGTCATTGCCTCAGAGTGATCTATCGGACGACAAATCATCAAAGCGGCAAACTACTCCACGCAAGACACATTTCCTGGAATGGCCGCCCTCATAGGGACCTTGTGGTGGGACCTTCTACACCAGGCAACTAGCAAACCTTAGCACCCCATGTGTTGTGAAACTACAACTCCCAACATGCACCAGTAGCATAAGCATAGTTGATAGAATGGCACTTGTAATTACGTAACACCTAGTGGGCAAAAGGTTGCCTACATCTGTTTTAAAACTCCACAAAAGGCACAAATTACCGTTATTAAATATAATTAAAGACGTAAAAAAAATGGGTTTGCTTCCCTCCCAATGCTGAGGGTTATGTGAGTCAACATAGGAGGGGTGACTGTGCCACTATATAGGTGTGGCCTCAGGTATGAAGGGGCGTAGACACAACCCAGGCTGTCTCTTGTATTCTTGATTGCATTTGGCAGTCCCTTAACCCCTCCTGTGTGTAAAATGGCTTTGTGCTGTACTGGTGGCTACACAAGGGCAGAATCATAAAAGTGGGATGATTGAGAAGTATGGACCATTGTTTCATAAGGAAATGACCACCTCTAGGCAGTAACAATGGCTGCTAGCCTGCTGAGCGTCTTATTGTTGTGTGTATGTCACATGCTTCCTACATGCACAGATCAGACGACCATTTGACCCTTCACCTCCATCTCTCACAGAGGGCAGCAGGGATCATTTGTTGCTATTTCTGCATTGCAATGATTTATCATTTTGCAATATTATGGACCTCTGGTTTTTGTCATGCAAAATTGTGCAACTTACAATACAACATACCTACTGATGTAAGAGGTCAGATGGCCATGTGATGGCAGGTGTAGAATTCTGGTAATGAACATTTTATTTTTTCTTTCTTCTGTTCAGGCTACAATTCATTCTGTATAGTTACCAGTGTTATATCACCTTGGCAACCACAGTAACATGGCATAGAGGTTTAGAAATGCCCTGTATCTGAACTGTTCTATGGCCTTGAAACACATCCCCATTCTTTGCCAGAGACTGTTTATAGGAATAAGGATGTATATATGTTTTATAACTGATAGATAATGTGCTAGAAATCAGTGATCAGTGTAGTGTGAATGATCTTTTTTTAATCATGCTACACATCAGAATTGAGCAACTTAATTCACGTTGGGAGGTACATGGTGTGACCCTCCAACCATCCAAAGTGCCACGGTTACTCTAACATTACTCTAAACAACATATTTGATTAAAGCTTAACAAAGAAATCTGAACGAAACCCCCAAAAGGAGCATAGAATCACAAAAAAATGGATCTGGGGCCCTAGGGGCCACATGTGGCTCATCGCCGCTATACATGATTGCATTGAGTAAAAAAGCTGCTCCTCACCTTTTATGCTAATGCGCATATTGTAGAATGCTAGCTCTGATTTCAGCGGACAGGAGACTGTAATAAAGCACTGTGTCGGGCGCAGTGAACGGGAACTAAGCCCTCAGTGTCTGGTGCAGGGGACTCCGCCGCTGCTGCCTGAGCAATAAGGAGAATAGTTGAGGAGAGCCACTGTGGAGGATCAGCGGGAGCTGCGGTCTTCCGTCAGTTGCACCCCTCGTTGGACCCGGTCCACAGCGGAGGATTCGACTCCACTCGTGCGTGAGGAGCGCGTACCACCCTCATAATTTTGATTGGCTTTAACGCCTAGTTGTATATTATATATCTAGACAGGAAAATGATTACATTCAGATGGTTACCTGACAATGGCCATATTTACTAAACTGCAGGTTTGGAAAAGTGGAGATGTTGCCCATAGCAACCAATCAGATTCTAGCTCTCACTTTACTATTTACATACTAGAGAATGTCAGCTAGAATCTGATTGGTTGCTATGGGCAACATCTCCACTTTTCCAAACCCGCAGTTTAGTAAATCTAGTGCATGGACTTTACAATACCCCAGCTATAGATTACATCCCAGGCAAACTTGGCCTAAAAGTTCTGAGGCTAAATACAGGCTTGTAATAAGATAGCTATGTTAAATTCTGCAGCCAAATAAATAAACATTCTCTTTGCAGTCCACGGTAGCTGTTTTGGCCTTGGCCATCTCCTGATATTGTGTAAGGACTTTGTTTCCTGGCATTTTCCTGATAAATATTATGTTAGTTTTATTCCCCGTCTAGGCCTCCTGGTATGTTTAATTCTTGCCGTGCTGTCTTGTAAATAAAGACTCAGCAGTAGTGTAAAATATCTAGTAGCAGCTCTACACACTCACACATTCCAACATTATAACTTCTAATAGGTGAAATAAAAGTGTTTTCTGGAAAGATAATTGCACAACTACAGAATCTGAATCATAGATACACAGGTAACTAGCAATACGTATGGAATGTAGGTTCAGAAGAATGTGTTTACTAAAACTTTTTGCTGTTTTATTTGTTATTCTTTTTTTGTATAAAAACATTTAGTGTAATTTTAAATATTTAAGTTCAACTCTTGTACCTAATGGAAGTAGCATATGTGACAACAGTTCCTATATCCTAAATATTATTTATTGATTATTTATATAGTGCTATCAGATTACATAGCACTTTATAGAGAACACATCAGTCCCTGTCCCACTGGAGCTACATTCTAAATTCCCCAACACAGACTAGGGTTAAGTTTCTCAGCAGCCAATTAACCTACCAGCATGTTTTTGGAGTGTGGGAGGAAACCCACGCAGACACGGGAAGAACACACAAACTCCTCACAGATAAGGCCTAGTCCGGGAATCAAACTTATAACCTCAGTGCTGTGAGACACAAGTGCTACTCACTGACCCACCACACTTACCCAAATACAATAGATAATTAAATTAATTGATTAAAGTTGGTGCACTTGTGATATTGAGCGTACACCGACGCCAACATCTCAGGAAGAAGATGCTGCCAGAACAAGAATAAAGAGAGAGGCTTTGAGATACAGTGTCTTACAAATGTGCGTAACCTTGGTGTTGTCCTCAAACCCCATTGGAGGATTTTAGCCTCCAGCCGCATGATATTGGAGAGTGTCGATAAATGTTAGGTTTGTTGAAGTTTCAGAACAACGTGTTCCTGGTGGGGAGCAGTAGGTTGTGGAAGAACCACTGTCGGTGCAGCCACTGCTTTCTCTAGAGTCAACAGAGGTGGGTGGCCTGTCACTGCATGTGGCAAGAGTGCGGTCTGGGAAGTGACGTCTCCTAGAGCAGAGCCAGACTGAAGGTCCTGCAAGAAGCAGTTTGCTTGTAGAAGAATCAGGCTGACAATACACCACTACCTTTTGATGATAATGCAGAGCCAATGCTATGCAGAGATGATGTTGGCATATGTGGGCAAACCACAAAACCATTATGTTTTTGGCACACGAGAAACCTATGATGACTGAATGCGTCGGTGGGTCAGAGTTATATCTCTGCCTTTACACTTTTTGCTAAACTTCTTGCGCCATGATCACACCTAAGAAGCTTTGGCTTTTTAGGTGCGTAGATTACCGAAATGACCTACTACGCATGCAATTAGGTACGTAGATTGCCCCTGTTCAGTCTTTAAAGTAGTTTAGTTAGAAAGAGGTGGCGTAATGTGGCCTTGGAGAGTGTTTAATTAGAAGTAGGAGGGATTGAGATTAGCCGGGCAGGGTGTGGGGGAGGCGGCAGAGGCAATGTCCGTGTAATTACTTCTTAAGTAGGAAACGACGCACGGTAAGATAAGGCAGCCCTATGGCCCTCTTCAGTGCCACAAGGTACCTAAACACGGGGGGTGGGGGTTAAGGGTTACAGCCCCTTATTTTTTAACTACAAGGAGAAAAATCCCATAAGATGCTGTTCAACGTTTCTTAAAATGTAATAATGAATGAGGAAGACTTTCTCTCTTCTTTGTAATTTTAGATTTAGATGTTTTTTAGATTTTAGATGTTTTTGTGTGTATTTTCTTTTGTTGAGGTAGGGTTGACGCGCGGTTTAATTTGGGTCGGAGGATCACGTGTTCCTCTACCATGCGGTCATGGTGCCTTGTTTTTTAGTGTTGAAGATGATGTTATGTCCCCGGAAAGAGAGGGCGGAGGGCGAGGGAAGTGGTAGAATGAAATGACAGCTGATAAGAGTGTTTCACTTTCTTAGCACTCCTTCTCCTCCTGTTATCGGCACAGGCTGCTGTACTGGCTGAGTACAGATCGAGTTCTCAGAGACTTCTCGCTCTTCTCTAGAATTGCAGGTATATTTAGTGGCCTACAAGCACGTGGTCTGTGGAAGCTGCAGCCACTTGCACCTTAAACAGTAACCATGAGCTAGATTGATATATTATTAGAGGCACGTGGAGAAACACAATAACCAGCATAGATGCATATCTGGCGTCGAGTGCGCCAATTCCCTCAATTACTGTACCAATTCTCTGCCGATTGCTCTTTGCAAACCGTACTCCCGCGATTTTGCTGCTTTTTCCATGCGTATTTTTAGGTACAGTTGAACTGCGCATGCGTAGTACCTTTTTATTTTTTTACGCAAGCTATGTGGGATTTAGACACGGAAATCCATTACGCACTGACTTTACATGCGTAGTGAGATACGTCCGAAGGGGCGTGCCAGACATCTGTATGTGGGAAGTTAAGTGAAAGTGGGCGGGGGGAGGCATTTAAATGGGCTAATATGGGCGCGGTGAGGAAAGTACGCACTTAGCTTAGCAACTTAAGCTCAAATATACGCACGTAGAGTTAAGGTTGGCCGATGGTGGCGAAAGTCAGTCTGTAATTTCAAGTGTCATGGGTGTCGCCTTGCAACGTAGGTGCATATTTTTGCGAATACACGTACTTATTACAATCATAAGTGAATACGGCGCTGCATCCCTATGAAGTGCAAGGAGATGTTGGCAGAGAGCAGTCCCCGATATAAGTTGTGGAACGCGGGCTACCTGCCGCGTAGTCCATGCAAAATGAGGGTGTTCCCAAGCAAGTGCAATCGATCCAGCGCTGAACACAGACTTAGAAAAGGGCTGTTCATGTCAAAGCATTTGCAGCAGCCCTAGGTAGCGTCTAGGTCCAGGGAGCTGACCTTCCACCAATTTCTTACCCATGTGTTAGGATTTGAAACTTTTCACGCGTTGCAAAGTGTCTGTGTTCTCACTTCTTAGAATGCCTCTGGCTGCATGTGTTAAATTATTTCTACACACAGTAACAAAGAAAATGTCATGCCTTTTATTAAAAATATTAATGGAAATTATTTTCAGACATTTGGGCCTGATTCAGACTTAAGAAGGAGCTTGAAAATAAGAGAGGAAAGTTACTCCAGGGCTAAACCACGTTGATTTCAGGGGGAGTCAGGGTAATTGTATTCTTTGCATGCAGGGATATATCTTTGAATTGCTTACTGCACACAGATACTGACCAGCGTTACTATCACACTGTTATTTAGACTTGGGATAGGAAACATCACCTCTCATCTCTAATACTGTTTGCAAAAGATGAAATTTGACTCCTGCAATCAACGTGGTTTAACCCAGGAGTAACTTTCCTCTCATTTTTAAGCACCTTCGTAAGTCTGAATCATGCTCTTAGGTGTTCGCAATTACAGTCCGCATTGCGCATTATAACCCTACTAATGCGCAATGTTTTTGTAGCTGTGTTGCCCTTAGCTGTTGTGTAATTGCTTGCAATCCATACGCTTTTGGTTGGCACGAATGCACACAGCCCGTCCCGTTTTTACAAACGCATCTGCGGCGCGTAATTTCGTTCTTATTTATGCTTGAGATTTTAGATTGGGCCTCCAAGTCCCGATGAGCATTCCAATTGTCACCCTATACCAATTTTATTCTGCGGAAATATAGTCCTGTGGTACTACAAGTCTCAGCAGTGCTTTCTTAGAACTATTTAAACCACCTAACGTCCCGTTGCCAGTGTAGAGAGTTGGTACTTGGGATTATATTGCATGCTATCAGGCACCATGTTCTGTGCTTTTGGCAGCTTGTATGTAAAAGGGATATTTTTGGTTTGGGAAAAGAAAATAAAACATGTTCAGCCAGTAAAACTGTCAACAATTTTGCGAACACGATTGTTAACATCCAATCCAATGTGAGTTGGTCCCCTATTTATTTATTAACAGTTTTTTATATAGCGCTATCAGATTAAGTAGTGATTTACAGAGAATAATTCACATTCACAGCAGTCCCTGGCTTATTGGAGCTACATTCTAAGGGCCAGATTTACTAAGCTGCGGTTTTGGAAAAGTGGAGATGTTGCCCATAGCAACCAATCAGCTTCTAGCTGACATTCCCTAGTATGTAAAAGTAGAGTGAGAGCTAGAATCTGATTGGTTGCTATGAGCAGCATCTCTACTTTTTCAAACTCACAGCTTAGTAAGTCTGACCCTAAGGTCCCTAACAGAGACGCACGCACACACACACACACACACACACACACGCTAATTTATTCAGCAGCCAATTAACCTACCAGCATGTTTTTGGAATGTTGGAGGAACATACACACCCCACACAGATAAGGCCTAGAGTGGGAATCGAACTCATGACCTCAATACTGTGAGACACAATGCTACTCACTGAACCACTGTGCTGACCTAACCTAATGCTATTCTGGTATGCTCGAACCAGCAAGTAATGCATTAGTATACCCAAAATTTCCAACCATGTTGCTTTTTATACATCTTATTTTATTTGATGCATTTTCATGTGACCTAGAGGCTTCCATGCGATTACTGATGTGATTGACCTTAACTGTGTATTTTTGTCTGATGAAACCAGGGGCTTGGCCGTCTCAGATGGTCACACCAGCTGTGTCGATGTCAGGACAATGGCATGCTGTAGTATGGGGTATGTCCGTGGGGGGAGCTGAGGGTGAGAGGTAACTGTGTCTTTTGTCTGGAGCGTTAATGCACTCAGATGTTGGGCTGCCTCCAGATGATGTGATCACCACAGTGGCCAGTCTGTGCCGTGGAGGGCAGCACACCAGGCTTATAGAATGTCTGTTTTGTGAGCTGGCTGCTGCTGCTGAAGTCCGGCTGGGTGGTTCTCTTTCCACCAGCCGCTGGGTGGAACTGCAAGTTTGGGCATCTTAAATTACCCTTTTCCCTTTCCTCTTGAGTCACTGAGAGGTTTTTGTGCTCTTACAGACGGTGTATTGATGGTGAGGGTCAGACCAGGAGGGGCCCAGGACACAGTAATAACATAATGTAGAAGTGCGGGAAGGACTGTGTGAGTCACTGTCCCTGTGTGTGTAGTTACCTGGGTCTGTCACACTGCCCTTCTGTGCTGGTATGAAAGGACTTGCCTTGTTCTGTGCATGCACTGCAATACAATATGTGGCTTGTTGCATGGAGGTGTCCCTGTGTCTTTCTGATGTGTTCTATAAAGATTGTTGAATCATGTTAAATATAGGACTGTGTTGTACAGGCACAAGCAACCTGTGCTGCTCCACATGTTGTGAAACTACAAGTCCCATCATCCCTTGCCAGGTATCCCCTTATGCTGTTGGAGCATGCTGGGAGTTGTAGTTTCACAACGTCAAGAGCAGGCCTGACCAGCCTGTGGCTCTCTGGGTACTATGAAACTACAAGTCCCAGCATGCTTTAACTGCATAGGCATGGCGGGTATCTCGCAAAAGCATTCTGGAACTTGTAGGTTCACAATACCTGGAGGGCCACAGATTGGCCAGGCCTTTTCTAGCGTGTCCAAGGTTTCCTATGCCTTGTGTAATATTAGAATACTACTATTGTATAACTGCACTACCTGTATGCATTATTATATATAGATTCACAACTATGTTATTTTTAAGTTACGTGCCTACTTTTAAGTGGTGCGCTAATTCGCACACAAAGTAAATATTTTAAGCAATCTACATAGCGTTTTGTTACGTAGATTGCGTACGTGTGGTCTTAAAAGACTGGTTGTTGGTTCCATCTCCTGCTCTATTTCCTTGCAGTGGATGCCTATGAATTGACCATTTGTTGAATACTGATTTTCTTTTTAAATAAATACCGATGTTGCCATTTTTAATTAACAAATAGTTTTTTTCTGGCAGCGCTAAATATAACCCTGTGGTGGCACACAACACAGTGCAACACTCCAGATGGTGCAAAACTACAAATTCCATGATGCTTTTCCAGTTCAGCTATGCTTCTGCTGGGAGTTTTACAACACCTGGAGCACCAACAGGGGTGCATTGGTTATAGAGAAATTTCCAGGTAGGCTGGTGGCCTCTTTTTTTTTTTTATTTCAACCTCTTTTTTATTTTAACCTGACTATGATGTTGACAGAAATGGGTGATGGTCACTAGGATGCTGTATTTATTGTATGATAATCACTAGGATGCTGTATGTATTAGGTGGTAGTCAATGGGATGTTGTATGTATTAGGTGGTAGTCACTAGGATGCTGTATGTATTGTATGGGATTCAGTAGGATTCTGTATGTATTAGATGGTAGTCACTAGGATGCTGTATGTAGTAGGTGGTGGTCACTAGGATGCTGTATGTAGTAGGTGGTGGTCACTAGGATGCTATCCGTATTGTATTGTTGTCATTGGGATGGTCTTCATATTGGATGGCGGTCTCTAGGATGGTCTCTTTGTTGGGTGGGGGTAACTAAGTTTTTCTCTGTATTTGGTGGAAGGGACTATCTGCATGTTGTATAGGTCACTATAAATCTCTTTATTGTGTTGTGAAATACTATTGTTTAATTTTAACTTTTTTTTTTCCATAACATGTATTCTTGGCTCTACAGAACCCTGCCCCAAGATCCTATATTTGCGCTGCTCTATTCTGTACTAATCCAGTTTACATGTTTTTGTTTTTACCCTGCCTTTTATTGATCCCTTCCACACGTGACCATTGGAAAGTTGTCAAGTATGACTCAAATAGCTGCAGTGTTGGTCATTATGGTGAGACACATAATGTTACCGCCTCAATTGCGGATATATCCTTCCAGCGCCACCTTGTATCTATGTGATTCTAAGGCTTTCCTGAGCTTTTGTAACATGCTGCAGACTCCGCAGTCCCGGCTTGGACCTTGCACGCATGAAGGAGGAAGGAGCATGTAGGTTGATTTGTATGACTGAGGCTCAGGTTTATACACATTTGAAACTCTGAAAGTTTTACTCTTTCGTAGTTTGCTAAATAACTGCTGAGAAATCTTTGGTTGCGGTAGATAAGTATAGCTTATTTATATAGCGACAAAATTTGTCCGCCTCGCTTTAGAGAGAACATCAGACATCCACATCAGTCCCTTCCCCAATGGAGCTACATTCTAAGGTCCCTAACACACACACACACACAGGTTAATTTTAGTCAGCAGCCAATTTACCTACCGGTATGTTTTTGGCATGTGGGAGGAAAGCGGATCGCCCGTAGGTAACCCATGCAGACACGGGGAGAATATACAAACTCCACACAGATAAGGCCTAGTCTGGGAATCAAACTCATGACCTCAGCGCTGTGATGCCCAAGTACTACTCACTGAGCCACCGTGCTGCATTATATAATATATATAGTAATAAAAAAAAACCACTTTATTTAAGAGTCTTTGCTTCAGCCTCCTCTCTGCAATCCTGCAATTCTAGAAGAGAGAGTATTGCTATTAACTGTGGGTTTTGGTTATATGACTCTCTCTGCTTCTGGGTAACAGATGCCCCTTCACCTAGATAACAACCAGATCTCAGATGTGTTTCTATATGACTGCATTTAGATCAGTTTCCGGAATACATTTTGCATGGTTCTGCTGTTGGACACCTACCTACAAAAACCTAATTATGTTAAATTATAAATACACATTAAAAGCCGTGTCCCTTCCCTCTCTGTCATTATTAATGTCTGGGCTCTTTTAAATGAATGCTTGTAGCGTTCCAGCTCTCTTGATCTCTCTCGACACTCTATAATGAGCTGGCAGCTGATGATGTCACAGGATGTTTCTCAGACCACACTGGGCATGCTCCTGCCAGTACTAGGGCTGGTCACTCCTTATTTATTTATTAACAGGTTTCAGATTTCACATCATTGCCCCATTGGAGCTTCGTACTAAGGTCCCTAACACACACACACACACACACACACACACACACACACACACACACGGGTTAATTTATTCAGCAGCCAATTAACCTACCAGCATGTTTTTGGAGTGTGGAGGAAACCCACACAGACATAGGGAGAACATACAAACTCCACACAGATAAAGGCCTAGTCAGAGAATCGAACTCATGAACTCAGTGCTGTGAGACACAAGTGTTACTCACTGAGCCACTGTGCAACTTATAACTTATGAATGTTCATAGCTGTCCAGAGATGGCTAGATTCTTGCTGACCTGTGAAGAGATGAATGGCAGTGACTGAACATGAATGATAGTCATTTTGTTCTTCGGGTTTTATTATATTACCCCCCTCCCCCATCATCCGCATGGTGTCTGTATCTGACATATTTTCTGGCTACATTCAGTTGCCTGTGTGTTTAAGTCATTAAGTATCCATAATCAGAGAGAGGGGGGCTGCATTGTCTAAGCTTTAGGTGCCTTCGTAGTTTGGTTTAAGACTATATAGGAAGCCTGTATATGAAGCAGGTTGTGGTTGAGCAGCCCAGGGTGGATTTCAATGTTTGTCTATGGGTTAGGCTCTGTTTATGTTGTGTTCAGGCCCTGTTTTCCTGCATGTCTGAAGCTTCCCACATGCAGCTTTCTACCTGCCTCTTGCAATCTGTTTTGCAGTGTGTGTAAGAACTAATGTCTTGCCCCAGAGCTTAGCCATAATAGCAGCATTTTCTAGTTCTAAAACGGGTGCTGGCATAGCTGCAAGACAGTACTGTAGTTTTAAGCAACAATTGCTTAAAATATTTCGTTGGATGCTGCATTACAGGGACGCTCCCCCTATCAGGTTCCGCACCCTTGCTAAAGCTTAAAACAGGCTTCATTAGTGCTTACTGCCCCCCCTCCAAGCCAACCCCTATTGCCCTGATCCAGACTGCTCCCCCCTGTGCCTCACAGACTGCTCCCCCCTGTGCCTCACAGACTGCTCGCCTCTGTTCCCTGCTCACAAGCTTACACTTTATAGGACAATGGGTTTGATACATAAGGGCAAGTGCTATATATCACACAATAGCTCCAGACAGGGTGTATGGTAAAAGTGCTCTCAGTGCTCTGTGTCATTCAGCCACACAGCAGTGTTGATAGAATCAGAGAAGAATTGAACAAAGCAGTCACGGGAGCATACACCTTTATAATTGGTCTGGTGATTGGCAGTCAGATCACCTTAAAAACCATTTGATTGGATGGTACGAGTGGTCACACTTATCCAATGTCTGACCAACAGGACAATGGGCCGGATCCAGAACGACGTCCGTCTTCCATAGACGGACGTAATTCAATGAACAATAGCTACTGCGCATGCGTAATCTGCGTATCGTTTTGATACGTAGATTGCATATATGCGGTCTTTAAGTAGTGAACTTCAATGAACGTAGTTCATTGAATTACCTCCGTCTATGGAAGACGGGCATAGTTCTGGATTTACCCCAATGTGAGGTTGGATTGAATGCATCTTAGATAAGTGTGTGTCCAGCTTTAGTGTTCACAAGTGAGATCCGCTGTCTCATTACCCTTCTCCTTAGTCATACGTTGTAATAATAAAATAAAATCTGCGTGATCTGTTGCGGTTACAAATGTGAGTAATCCAAATAATCTCCAATCATCCAGAACTTGAAAGGTAAAACACAGAAATCCCTCAGCACATACCAGAGGCACCCCTGCGCTCCCCTCGCAAGTTACGGATTTTTCACATGCAGGACCCTAGCCTTAAGTGTCCGCACGGGGAAGGCTCTTGTACCGAAAGCAGGATTGTGCGCAAGGGCTTGGGATTACGAGCCTCCCCGCCATTGGATATCCACTTACGCATCAGAACGAAGCATCCATCGTACTGCGTTCCGATGCGCAAGTTGGTAGATCGCGCATGCACAATGCGAATAGACAGGTGACTTACACATGCGCAATACATACGTCGGCTGTCTTTTTTTTTTTTATGTCTGGATCTATGATCTAGTTCGTGATTATTGTTCCATGGAAAAAACTCAGATAAAAAGGAACTAAGAGAGATGGGAAAATGTTTGCGCTGCGCATTTTCCTGTCTCGTATGGTAGCCGATTTTTATGCGCACCTCTATGAGACGCCTTTAAAAATAGAAAAAATTTAGCAGAAACAGCATCGCACCACAAAATACGCGGGTGCGATGCTAATTGAGGGCCGTATGCAGACTTCCGGATGTATAACATATACGTCCGGTGTTTATCGTTTTTTCCTACTGTGCATGCGTAGTGCATTTTTTACTTCTGTTATACGTCCGGTAGTCTGCATACGGCCCTGAATTAGGGCGCAAGGGCCTAATTCAATTAGCATCACATCCGCGTATTTTGCGGTGCGATGCTGCTTGTTCAAATAATTTTTTTTTTCTGTTTTTATATGCGGCTCAGCGTTTCTTCTTGGGTATTAATACTTTTCCATCCTCTGCCGTGCCTATTATTATTATTATTATTATTATTAATGCTACAGCCCTCACCTAGTGCCACACCGGTTTAAGTCCCTCTGCTGTGGCTGGGTTTGTGCAGTAGTTGTGTGGGAATAACTCTGGCATGTTGCCCATGTTAGGAAGGGGGAGTGGAGCAGATAGAGGGGCTGTAATTGAAGTCTGGCGGGGGCTGGGCAAACACCTGGGTATATCACCCTTATCTGCAGCTGGTCTACTGCATAGCTGCCATAGTTTTAGTCTTGCCAGGAAATGAGAGAGAGTGTGTGTGTGTATGTGTGTGTGTGTGTGCGCGCGCGCGCGTGTGCGTGTGCGGCTGCTGTGGATGTGTTTGTACATGCATAGCTCCCCTCTGCTGTTACCGATGCTTTGTTGAAGACCTATTTGTTGCACCGAGCCTCACGGAGCAGGATACACTGCTCACATTGTGTCTGCTTTCATGTGCGGCACACCCTCGAGCACAAGTCTGGCCAACCTGTGGCTCTCCAGTTGTTGGGAAACTATGAGACCCAGCATGCTTTGACTACATGGCCATAGCTGATACCTGACAAAGTATGCTGGGATTTGTAGTTTCCCATCGCCTGGAGAGCTATTGGTTGGCCAGGCCTGCTCCAGCGAATCACAGCTAACAAAAAGATGTGCACATGACATGGTGCCAGGGAGCCTATTGGACGTGCCTCTAGTACCCAACTACATTTAATGCATCACCACAAAGTCATTCTTCATAATCAACATAAACTCAATTTCTGAACTCCTACAGAACATTAAGCCCCAGCAATCTCTTTCCAGCACAGAGGTTTCTCAGTCATTATTTCATCTTTATTTATTTCTTTATTTTTTTTAAGTTGAAAACAATTGTATGGCTTTTTGGGAAAATCTCTGGCTTTGCCCCCCCCCCCCTCCCCCCATTAATTTCTCTTTGCCTCAAAAACTTTAAAAAATTGCTGAAAAATTGAACAAACAAAACCTAGAGAATTTTTAAGACACATTGGGCTGGATCCAGTCTAAATAACAGTGTGATAGTAAAGCTGGTCAGTATCTGTGTGCAGTAAGCAATTCAAAGATATATCCCTGCATCCAAAGAATACAATTACCTTGACTCCCCCTGAAATCAACATAGTTTCGCCCAGGAGTAACTAATTTCAAGCACTTAAGTCTGGATCCAGCCCAATGCTACTGGCATCTGTCAGACTTGTTTTTATTCTTTGCTATTTACACAGTGGACCTTTTTTTTTTTTTTGTCCTGTCTGCACTTTTTCCATTAATATATGCAACATTTCACACATATATGTGGCTACTTGTTACTAATTGCTGGTTTGTTTTAGGAGTCAGACTCCTCTCTAACATGTCTGCTGCAATCCATTAAAACGGTGCAATTGTCTTACCACATACATTCTGACTTTCCATATTGAATCAGAAGATAGGGGATCAGAGGAGTCTAATTTAATATTACAATATTGTGAATAAAGCTCCTATTTATGTAACCTAGTGTGTGTATGTCTATGTATATGTGTGTGTGTGTATGTGTGTATGTATATATATATATATATATATATATATATATATATATATATATATATATATATATATAAAGTCCGGTAGTGGCACTCCAGTCTAATACCGTAGATGCTGTGGTGCTCTTTCAAGTGAAGAAATAGAATATCCCAGAAGGAAAGGCACTCACAGACTTGAAATGAATTTCAGGAGTTTTAATCCAAGTAGCTATCTATCTATCTATCTATCTATCTATCTATCTATCTATCTATCTATCTAAAAGACACTGTACCGGCAAGGACAGGAGCTGGTGTGATTATTGTTCACTGTGTACTCTATCTGTCTCCATACACACTGTACAGATATCTGTCTCCATACACACTGTACAGATATCTGTCTCCATACACACTGTACAGATATCTGTCTCCATACACACTGTACAGATATCTGTCTCCATACACACTGTACAGATATCTGTCTCCATACACACTGTACAGATATCTGTCTCCATACACACTGTACAGATATCTGTCTCCATACACACTGTACAGATATCTGTCTCCATACACACTGTACAGATATCTGTCTCCATACACACTGTACAGATATCTGTCTCCATACACACTGTACAGATATCTGTCTCCATACACACTGTACAGATATCTGTCTCCATACACACTGTACAGATATCTGTCTCCATACACACTGTACAGATATCTGTCTCCATACACACTGTACAGATATCTGTCTCCATACACACTGTACAGATATCTGTCTCCATACACACTGTACAGATATCTGTCTCCATACACACTGTACAGATATCTGTCTCCATACACACTGTACAGATATCTGTCTCCATACACACTGTACAGATATCTGTCTCCATACACACTGTACAGATATCTGTCTCCATACACACTGTACAGATATCTGTCTCCATACACACTGTACAGATATCTGTCTCCATACACACTGTACAGATATCTGTCTCCATACACACTGTACAGATATCTGTCTCCATACACACTGTACAGATATCTGTCTCCATACACACTGTACAGATATCTGTCTCCATACACACTGTACAGATATCTGTCTCCATACACACTGTACAGATATCTGTCTCCATACACACTGTACAGATATCTGTCTCCATACACACTGTACAGATATCTGTCTCCATACACACTGTACAGATACCTGTCTCCATACACACTGTACAGATACCTGTCTCCATACACACTGTACAGATATCTGTCTCCATACACACTGTACAGATATCTGTCTCCACACACACACTGTGCAGATACCTGTCTCCACACACACACTGTGCAGATACCTGTCTCCACACACACACACTGTACAGATACCAGTCTCCATACACACTATACAGATACCTGTCTCCATACACACTATACAGATACCTGTCTCCATACACACTGTGCAGATACCTGTCTCCATACACACTGTGCAGATATCTGTGTCCACACACACTGTGCAGATACCTGTCTCCATACACACTGTACAGATATCTGTCTCCACACGCACTGTGCAGATACCTGTGTCCACACACACTGTGCAGATACCTGTCTCCACACACACACTGTGCAGATACCTGTCTCCACACACACACTGTGCAG
>WWET01001145.1:237815-252820 GCA_011038615.1 Limnodynastes dumerilii | reverse complement strand
CCGTCCACAGTTGAGTATTATGTTAGTATTGCCTATATGTTACATATATAATATTCCATTTCAGAAATATTTTTTTAAAAGCTGCCTACAGTAAGTTTACAGATGTTACATACAAATACTAAAGTAATACTCAACTGTCTTCATTTTGGTCTGTCGAAATTTCATACCAGACCCCTGAAATACTTCCCCCCCTGTTACTCCCATCAGCCATACTCCCTCTAGCTGTTTTTATTTCTGATGAATTATGCTGTTAGATCGTGTATTCCCTATAAACATCTGTTGCCCGTCCTAACATAGAGGATTCTGTAACTGTCACACTTATGGTGCAGGTTTTTCTGTATATTTTGCTCTTTTTTTTTTTTTTTTTTTGCTAGTTTGTTTTTACTCTTTTTTGGAGACTCGGGAGTGTGCCCTCTCTGTCTCTCTGTTGCAGGCTTTCCCTCATTTATATATCATTCTCTTACTGCGTTCTGCACTGTTTTCAGGTTTTGTTAAGTTGCATGACTGCTTTACATGTTTGTCTCTGTCTTAATTGAATCACCATGAAGGCAGTCAATGAGTGGGCTGAACCAATATATGTTACACTATAGAGCCTGTCTATGGCTCTCAGGTGTTGTGAAAGTACAAGACCAAGCATGCTTTAACTGCAAAGGCATAGTTTATACCCGACAAAGCATTCTGGGACTTGTAGTTCCACAACACATTAAGAGCCACAGGTTGGCAGCACCTGCTACATAGCCCCATAACTCAGTGAAGTCACAAGTTCTCAATGTGGTGATAGGGAGTATATTGGTTTGGTCCAAACAATGGTTGCCTCCAATCTGATCAGGTGGTGGCCATGATCACAATGCAGAGGAATGTGTTGGGTGTGTGGGATGTTGACTCTTGTCCTGGCTTGTCTTCATGCTTTGTTTTGTTTTTCTTCTTCTCTGCTCCTTCCCCGTGCTCTTCACAGATGTTGAGACCAGACCGACAAAGGTTGAGGCTGAAGGTATCTTTCAAACTTAGACCCACTCCCCTCCCTTTCCCCCATAGGACTTACCATGTTACCGGGAGCTCAACCAAATGCATGATGGAATGTACCAAAAATTCACCATGTGGGGGGGTGAGGGTTAAAGCATGGGGTCACTTCTTTTAACTAATGCATTTAACAGGTTGTTGACAGGACCTTTAATAATTGCGGCCCATTTTGCCATATTTTTTATTGTTAAAAGCCTCAGTCCCATGAAGACTCTTTTTGCTCGTAGATTCGATAACCTCTAGTTGTTAATATTATTACAAAAATACCAATTTTTTGGATCATAAGGTATTGATTTATTAATTACAAATTTTTCCAACTGTAATTATAATATAATTATAATAACTGCTATTCATTTAAATGGTGGCTCCATACGAAGCTT
Organism: Limnodynastes dumerilii; assembly: GCA_011038615.1. NCBI lineage: Eukaryota > Metazoa > Chordata > Amphibia > Anura > Limnodynastidae > Limnodynastes > Limnodynastes dumerilii. Next base: position 251,420 of record WWET01001145.1, on the reverse strand, counting down.
GTAAATCTCAAGTCAAACAGCGCATCACACCATAGCGTCTGATTTTAAGGAATCCAAACTCATCATGTTGATTCTAATTGAACCTCTTATTACCTATAGTTACCAACGTTTGATGCCCTTTATTGATACAATTCATGCAGATTTGGTACATATCAACTTTTTAGGTTCAGGCCATTAAATTATAAGATCAAATTCACTGTTTTAGAAACCCTTACTTATTTATTTGTTTCTTCCAACCTCTGCCCTTTAATCATTTGAAGAAGGAATTTGCAACAAATCCATTTCGGGTGATAGTTTCAGGATGAAAGATATAGTGGAACTATTTAAAGTACAGACGCAAACCAACGTACACCGCTCAAACAGGTCAAATTGGAGTGTATGTGTAGTCTATGTCAAACAATGACCTACAACCACTTGCTTCCTTATGAAAGTGATACGAAAACACTGGTGGTTCCAAACCCATCTTCAAAGTCCCTTTTATTCAGTCATAGTGTACCCACAGTACATGGATTAGAGGCCTGTTGTCCAAGACGTGTTCCAAAGACCAATATCGATTAAAGGTTTCTTTCTTTTTCTAAGGATAACTTCTTGATGACCTTTCATTGTTGATATACTTTAGATTGACAAGTTTACCTTGAGATTGAAGATAGACACGATTTATAAAAATAAAAAAAATAAAAAAATTACTTTTATTATAATAATTCCCTTCCCCCATGGGATAAGCTGTTCTTTCTTTGTTATCCATTACAACTTTTTTATCTTATTTTCAAAATGGAACTTTTTCTTTAGAAAACAAATTCTGTTTGGTGGGACCGGGGCTTTCCAACTATTAGTATTCATTTATTTTACTTTTTTTTTCTTCTTCTTTTTTTTAATGATTCCTCTCATCGGAACTGGAGTATTTCACCTACTAACAATATCAAATTTTTATTTGTGTTAATTTGTGGCTATTGGTCAGAAATCCTTTGAAACCGTTCTGAATGACAATAAGCCACTTATTTGCATTTACAGATGATTAAAGTTTTTTTTATTTGTTTTTTGTTTTAGGTTTTTTGTTTTTTATTCATGTTTGTGTAACCTGTATGTTAGATGTAATGAATGTTCATAGGCTTCTAAATGATAACGCTTTATCCTCTGCTCTCCCAGCTGACAAGCCACTGGTGCCGGAGAGAAGAATCAGCCAGGGACAGAAAATGTTTGACAGGAGTGACAGCAATACAGCTAAACCTAAAGCCCCGAATGACATTCCCGAGCCTGGGGTCTCTGTGACCATACATCCCCCACCCAGTGAGCCCAGTGACAGCGACACAGGTGAGTCAAAGAGGCGAGGGAGTGGAGTGAACAAGGCGTTAACCATGCCATAGCTGATGCACATATATGGATTTGATAAGTGCGGCCATGCACCCTTAGCCATGGCCAAGAAACCTGGCAACATTCAGATGCAAAGTCATAGACGATGGTTCAAAGTCTCTGTTCTAGGATTCATATCAGGTGATTCTACAAATAACCTGTCGTGACCTTACCATAGCTGATGCACAGATTTTGATCTGATAATGTTGCTTGCAGAAAAGTCAGCTGACCCTCAACCACAACCCTGCGTTCCGCCACCATTGGCCATTGCCAAGATGTCTGGTCATTCAGATGTGATCACACTCAAATGCAGTCTGACCCACGTATAATGGTGGCCCCTTGTTTTGACCCCAAAACACGTCCTTAAACAAGCCTCATTTATCCATGTAAATCAGACGTTTACTATAAAAGACGTGTGACGCATCCCAGTTATTTCACAGTATATATTTACAACCTGAAGTGGATGTTTCTGTATTTTTACCCACACAAACACTATAAATAACCATCGATCCCATAAAAGGCTGTTCCACAGTAATGTAGCTTCATGGATTGGATGATAGCCCCCATGATGGGGACCATTGTGTATAGTGATGTCTGATTGCACAATTATCTTCCTCTCTCTTTCTCTCTTCCTCATACTAGTCTCTGATGGGACATCTCTTGACCAGACCGATGTGTCTAAAGGGTCTCCGACTACAGAGTTGTGCCCAATGGAACAGCCAGAAGACAGTGCCGAGAATGACAGGTAAGATAGATGAGCCCTCCGTAGCAGTTCTGAGATAATGCCATCTCTCACTGCCACTTACAACCCCTTCTGTGCCAGCGCTGTGTCAGTCCCTTTCACCAGCTGCTAATCTGATCCTTTCACACGTTCTCTTACCTGGCTTTGATCGTCTGCTTGTATTGTTTTCCACTTGGCTGAGCGCAGTGATTGAGATCTTGCTGCCGCTTGTCAGCTCCACCTCAGTGTTCCTGGCTGCTTTGGACACTTTCTCCCTATTGGCCGTCCCTTTCCCATCTTGCCATCGGGTATACGGTGGAATTCTGTCAATCCTCCTGCTTTTACACCCACCTGCGTATCCTCCCTGGGTCAGTGGGTGGAATCGCTTTACCTGATAGGTTCACAATGATCCATCTGTATTTCGCTACGCCTGGCATCGCTACGGAGCCGCACTACTCTTGTTGCCACCTTTCATACACTATCATCGCCATATTGTCTTCCATATAGAAATCTCCCAACTGTGTCCTGTGTATAGCTGCATAGCCTTGTGTGCTCTGGCGTTTTTCTGTTTGCAGGTTCTTGTCTACCCGGCAACACATGAGTTCTTGTCTGCTGTTTTACCTTCAATGTATTACTTTATCCCTTCACGTTCCTCGTCATTTGCCCATTGATATTTCTTGTCTTCCCTGTGTTCTTACCCCCTTATTGCAGGCATGGGCAGTCTTTGGCTTTCCAGATGTTGAGAAACTACACTCCCATCATGCTTCTACAGCATAGGCACCGCTTATACCTGCATCATGGGACTTGTAGTCTCACAACACTGATGTCTGCCATAGTGCATATACAGCACCAGTGGTCCTGTCTTTGTCTGAGGCACTTATGTGCCGTGCTTGTGGTGTTGTCCTGTACTCGCTTAGGTAGCCTGTATAAAATGGTCCTAGATGTGTATGGCAGATGGACTGTATGCTTGGTGCTTTATGTTTGCTGTGCCATACAGTGCAGGCTTTGTCAATGCATCGCCCTGTGTTAAGCGGCCAGCTATGGCAGCCTTTAACACAATGTTAAACCTTCAGGGATGTGGAGCCTTTGCCCGCTGAGCTTTTTCACCCTGAGTAGTCTTTATTCGTATGGAATGATTTAACCCTTGCCTGCTCTGTTTACAGACGGAAGAAAAGGTCAGTGCATGTTTGTGATCTCGCATCCGAGGAGATATCTGTATTCTGCTAGAGGCTCTATTAAGAGCCTGGCTAAGTATTAAACACTGTGCCCCGGTTCCTTACTCCTCTTCCTCACTCTGCTCCCCCCAGCTATCCCCCCCTTGCACTTTTTTTCAAATGGCATTTAGGCTGAAAGTTTGTCTTTCATTTTGTGGCATCTATGAAGTTCTACAGACCTGCCCGGTAAAGACCAGAGATGGTGGATGACTTCTATCCATCTATCGTCTTGTTTTGCTGGCAGCTAAGCCAAAATAATTTTGTGATCATTTGTAATTCCATAGGGAAGTTCTTTTATCTATAGCTAACAATGTATGGAAACCAGTGATATTCTTTTATGTGTCATCAGCAGACCATTGTAAGTAATAGATGGTCTTCATGTATTTAAGATGACATATCTCCTTATCCTCTTAAATAGAGTTGTGGTTAAGGTGTTTCCCTTTTCTAGTTTCCAAAATAAATTTCTAGATGACTGTTACTTCTGGAATTCTCATCAACCATTTTTTTGTTTGTAGAATTCCATAAATTAATGCTGTAATAAGTTTTCACGCATTGTCCCGTCACTCCCACCATTAACCCAGAAGAGGAATTAACACACTGATGATGAACTTGTCTGCCCTTAAATGCCAGTAATGGTTTTTTGTCGCTTGCAAGGACATTTAAACACGAATGCCTTGAGAAACGCTGATTTTTGAAGCTCACATCTATGGAGCGCTTTAGAGGCAACCGTTTTGTATTCTGAACTGTTGTTCATGAAAGTCAGGTTATACATATGGAAGGAACTAGTGGTGTTGCAAAGGCAACACAAGGCTGCCATTTTGGTGTCTATAGCTGTGTTTTTGGGATCCTGGACACTGGTTTTTGTATTTTCATCCCATAAAATTTGGAATGATTGATTATGCCCAATAGATTTCTCGCCACCTCCTTGCTTCTAAATTTCGACCATGTCTGTTAATTCTGCTTCAAGATATATTCCACATTTTGTTTGGTGGGTCCTTTATTTTGGAATAACTATTGCTCTATGTATACATTGCCTTATTTCCCATCCAGCCCCATCATATGTTGACCACTTTCTCTTTTCTCTCTGTATCTCCCAATCATTGCATGCTCACCCTCACCACCACTCTTCTCCTCTTATTGCTTGGTGTTCGGGACCCTCCCCAACCCTGTCTCATTGGCATGATGTGGACAGGCATCCTAGTAAGCTGGGGCGCTCGGAGAGTCTGCGAGTTTATGAGCGCAAGCGTTCACAGCGGGGCTCAGCCAAAGGCAAGCAGACGCGCTCTCGCAGTGATGTGGATCTGGAGGCCGCCGCCCAAGCCAACGACCTGCAGGTCATCTCAAGGAAATATGGGTCCAAACAAGGCAACCTAACGTAGGTTTAGCCTCATCCCACAAATGGATGGTTGTCTTGCTACTTGTTTATTGTTGTTTTTTCCACATTCACTTTATTTTTTGGCATGTTTACGTAATACAGAATTTGTGTAATCTCTTAAAGATGTTTAAATATAAGCTACCAAAACAATCAACTTTACCAAAGCAAGCAGAGATTACAACACATTGCTGCTCGAATGTACAGTCCAACCTTAATAGCTTTACCTCTCATTAGGAGAACTTTTGTTCAATGTAACCATACTTAGTCATTGTAATGCTTGGAGACAGTGGAAGGCAGCAACCTTGGTGGCTGAAAGATTGTTTGCTGGTTGTCCAGTGACTTCTCTGTAGCTGTTTTGAAGACCAAACTAATATTTTTGCCTCTACATTCTTTGGTGCTTTTAAACATAGAAGTGTGTAATGGTTTAGTTTGTGACAGGGCCAGATTCATGGTTAAGAAGGGAGATAAGAACAATTAGGCGCTTAATTATACGTATGGCAACCCCCCTGACACGCCCTCGTCTTTGCTGTTCTTAAGTGACTTAAGAATGCCAAAGGGCAGCCTTATGTTCCCGTGCATATGTACTGTATCTTCTTAAGGAATGAACATACTTAGCAAACTGCGCCCTTTCTGCCCCATCTAAATGCCTCCCCACGCCCATTTTTCTTAACTTCCTTCTTAACTTTTCCTAGCACGCACCTTCTTACTAATCTCATTGCGAACGGTTGCAAGAATCGCCCTTAAGTGATCACCGTTCTTAACCCTACGTAGATTGTGTAAATTTAGGTAATACACATGCCCAGTTTAACCGTTCCTAAAAATACGCACCGAAATAGCAGCAGCTTCTTATCTGTGAATCAGGTCCAAACTTCTTGGAACTTTTATAGGCTCTATGTTTTGGTGGAGCTATATTATGGTGAGTGAAATGGTAATTCTGGAGTTCCAGCCGTGGACAGTGGCACATAATTTAGCTTCTAATGTTTATGCTTCCAATGAATCGCTCTCCTGTATTAACGTGAACCTTCTGCTTTGCAGCCCGGAACCTGGAGGGAGCACAGAGGGTCTGCAGTCCTTTCTGTCTCCCCAGTCTGAGGACTCTGAGCCGCGTGTTTTGGAGGCCGAGAACGACCCCCCAAACTGGAGGGAGCTCGTTCCCCCTGAAACACTCCTCGGGCTGAAGAAAAGTGAAATTAAGCGGCAAGAAGTCATCAATGGTAAGAGGGGCAATGACTAATCTCCTGAATGTTTAGAAATGATGGGGTAAATATAGGGCTTTTCCTTCTTGTACACAATTGAGACAGCCTATATTCAGATTTATATGGGAATAGCCTCCCAGCTGACGGGGTAGAGGTAACAGGAGAACAGTGTAAACATGCTTGGGATAAATATAAGGATATCCTAAATCTCAAACTAAATTGAGGGTAAATAGAGTCTTGGGTCAGTGTAGCTAAAAATAAACAACTGGGCAGACTGGGTGGGCCATGTGGCTCTTATCTGCCGTCACTTTCTATGTTTCTATACCAGAATCTGCTGTCATTTGTAATAAAGCTGTTCAGCACGGGACAGTCAGAATGGCCAATTGCACATATAAGCAGAACCAATGCTTGTGGGGCTGAAGGAGACGTGAGGGAGAGAGGGTCCTGTCTTTGGGCCGTATTTAGAGAGCCATTTTTTAGGGAAGTTCTGTGCTTATGTTTAGGATCGGATCAACTGCGCATGTGTAGTATCATTAGGTACGTAGTTTACATTGACTATTTGTCTAACGGACGTACATGTGAATCGTACTTGGGGACATGCGCACGGAGATCCGATGAATGGGAAAATTAGCATTAAAATGGGTGGGAGGAGGCATTTAAAGGAACGCATGGAGGCGCGGTTATCAAGAATGATACGGACGGAGCACATATACGCACGTAAGTGCACACGGAAAGATCAGAGTGGTCTATGGACTCATAAGTCACAGACCGCAAGTTCGGGAGAGGGGAGTGTCAGGGTTGTTGGTGGGTGTTTCCTTGCTCCGGCCGTGCGTATAATTGCATATCTTTAAAAAAACAGATCTCTGAATACGCCACTTTGACCGTTTCATCTTTTGAACTGTCAGATTCCATAAAGGACAAATAATTCAGCTTTTTAAGGAAAATTGTTCTGTCTTTACGCGTATCATCTTTGTGTAAAAACTAAGTGTAATAGACTTGTTGCTCTGTGTATGTTGGTTTTAGAAAACAATTTCTTTAGAGTAAGCAGTTTTTTGCAATATAGCGAACATGCAAAATAATCAACATAGCACATAATTAAAGTAATAAATGCAAAGAAAAATGAAAGTAAAACAAGGTGAAAAAGGTTGTCAGGTAAAGGAGAGCTGGTAGGCCTTAAGAAAGAGTTGTGTTATAATGGCACGGTTGAAGCTTTGCAGGCTGCTGCAGGCCAGAGAGTTCCAGAGGAGGGTGGGCAGCACAGAAGAAGTCTTGAAGGCAGAGTGAATGAGTGGGATCAGGTATAAAATGTAGGGTAGGGAAAATATAATAATTGCAATCATTTCAGTGCTTACATTAACAAACTTCTAGAAATAAGCTGCAGTCTGTTTAATAGAATTGTTGATTATATTAATAATCATCCCTTGCATTGTTTTCTGACCGTACATGCAAGTTCCCAGTAATAATTTCCCATTAGTATGTATAGTATTAGTACAGCTGTAACAGACATCAGATTTTTTTCTTAAGGGTTATTGTTGCTACCATCACAGCTTGAAAGAAATGCATTAAAGACTGTGCAAAGAAGGGCAACTAAAATGGTACATGGCCTGTGTCGTACAATATACAAAGAGAGTCTAGAGCAGGGGTAGGCAACCTTAAACACACAAAGAGCCATTTTGACCCGTTTCCCCCAGAAAAGAAAACCTCGGGAGCCACAAAACCCTTTATTGCCCAGCCTTTATTTCTGCCCCTTTAGTGTGCCCAGTTTTCATTATTGCCCCTTGTATGTGCCCAGCCTTTATTACTGCCCCTTTATATGTGCCCAGCCTTCATTACTGCCCTTTTATATGTGCCCAGTCTTTATTATTGCCTCTTTAGTGTGCCCAGTTTTCATTAATGCCCCTTGTATGTGCCCAGCCTTTATTACTGCCCTTTTATATGTGCCCATTCTTTATTATTGCCTCTTTAGTGTGCCCAGTTTTCATTAATGCCCCTTGTATGTGCCCAGCCTTTATTACTGCCCCTTTATATGTGCCCAGCCTTCATTACTGCCCTTTTATATGTGCCCAGTCTTTATTATTGCCTCTTTAGTGTGCCCAGTTTTCATTAATGCCCCTTGTATGTGCCCAGCCTTTATTACTGCCCCTTTATATGTGCCCAGCCTTCATTACTGCCCTTTTATATGTGCCCAGTCTTTATTATTGCCTCTTTAGTGTGCCCAGTTTTCATTAATGCCCCTTGTATGTGCCCAGCCTTTATTACTGCCCCTTTATATGTGCCCAGCCTTCATTACTGCCCTTTTATATGTGCCCAGTCTTTATTATTGCCTCTTTAGTGTGCCCAGTTTTCATTAATGCCCCTTGTATGTGCCCAGCCTTTATTACTTCTTGTATGTGCCCAGCCTTTATTACTGCCCCTTGTATGTGCCCAGTCTTTATTACTGCCCTTATATATGTGCCCATCCTTTATTAATGCCCACATACTATAACCGCGCATTACCCCCAAGCCACATACTATAATCGCGCTTTAGCTCCACCCCACATACTATAATTGTGCATTACCTCCACCCCACATACTATAATCACGCATTACCTCCACCCCACATACTATAATCACGCATTACCTTCAACCCACATACTATAACCGCGCATTACCCCCACCCCACATACTATAATCGTGCATTACCTCCATCCCACATACTATAACCGCGCATTACCTCTACCCAACATAGTATAATCGCGCATTACCTCCACCCCATTCACATAATATAATCACACGTCACATACTTTAACCCACAATAAGCTTTTATAAGTGTCTTACCTATTTGCTGTCTTCCCCTCTCTTCACTTCCCTGGCACTGCAGTCATAGTGACCAGACTGCTGCATCCAGGAACTGTGTATGTGTTGCTATGGCAACACAGCGCCGTTTTCACACTGAAAACAGCGCTGTATTGCCATTGCAACACATACACAGTGCCTGGATGCAGCGGTCTGGGCACTGTGTATGTGAAACATCCGGTGTCCGGGAATAATACTATTTCTGTAGTTACATTACATTTGTAATGTAACTCTAGAAATAGAATTATTCCCGGACATTGTATAGTCCGGGAGGGAGCGACAGGAGACGGCTGAAAGAGCCGCATGCGGATCCGGAGCCGTGGGTTGCTGACCCCTGGACTAGAGGAAGTAACGTATAGCTTGGAGCAGAGGAGGGAGAGGGGGATATGATAGCAGCTTTCACTTATATCAAGGGGTGTGACCAGAATAGTGATTTAAAATACGGGATCATGAACATAAACTGGAGGGTTGTAGATTTAGAGGAAATGTGTGGTAAAATGATTTGCTGAAAGGGTATTTGTCATAAAGGGGAATAACCTAACATCTGAGGTGGTAGAGGTTAACGTAGTAGAACAATCTAAACATGCTAGGGATAAATCTAAGAATGTCCTAAATCTTAATCTGCAGATGTGGTCAAATAATGTCAACAGTCAGTATAGTTTAAAAATAAAATAAGAATTAAAAAAAAAATGGCAAACTGGATAGGCCAAGTGTCTGTTATCTGCTATTAGAGCTTAGCATTGGTCCACAACATGATTTTCTGTAAGACATTGGACCAGATTCAAGTTTGAAAATAAGAGAGGAAAGTTACACTTGGCAAAACCATGTTGATTGCAGGGGGAGTCAAGGTAATTGTATTCTGTGCATGCAGGGATATTTCTTTGAATTGCTTACTGCACACAGATACTGACCAGCGTTACTATCACACTGTTATTTAGACTTAGGATAGGAAACATCACCTCTCACCTCTAATACTGTTTGCAACAGATGAAATATGACTCCCCTGCAATCAACATGGTTTAGCCCAGGAGTAACTTTCCTCTCTTAATTTTCAGTCTCTGAATCTGGTCCACTGTTTTCAGAGAGTCAGAGTAGAAACTGCAAAATATGCTTAAATAAAGAGCTGTAAATATTAACTTGCTGTAAAAGAAACAGTTTGGCAGGTATAATGCTGGTTACATGCTGGTTACATGCTACGTGCGACATCCTGGCAATAAAAATAACACTAAGGATCGCACAATCTACCCTTAGACCATTTTGGCGACAAAAGATTTTTTTTTAGGGTGCACTCTATATACATCTAGTAATGCGTGTACATCCAGCCTCCTTCCTATCCCTGTTACATAGGACTCTCTCCTCTATTGTAGAACTGCTGTTCACTGAACACGCACACGTGAGGATGTTACGCGTGTTACATGACATTTTCTACCTTCCCATGAAAAACACCTGGATTCCCAACATGGAGCTGGAGAACATTTTTCCTAGTCTGGACGACCTGATAGACGCTCATGGTGAGGATTTATACTGACTTATCCATACTATCTGTTCATGAAAGGAGGGAAGGTCGAGAACTTAAATAGAGCTGTTCTCTCCCAGCAAGTTTCGAACTGGCTGGGTAAACGATTGCTTCTGCCTCGAAGAGGCATAGCAACCGATCCCTGGGGCACCAAACGTGGTGCTCCGAAAGATAAGTAAATATTCTATACATAACCCTCCCTTCCTCGCAGCCTGACTCTAACCCTCCCTTACCTGCAGCTTTACTCTAACCCCCCCCTTTCCCTGCAGCCTGACCCTAACCCTCTCTTCCCCAGAGCCTAACCTTAAGCCTCCCCTAAACCTAAAAGTCCCCGGAGAGGTTACTCGCCTCTCCAGTGGTATGGCGGACGATCACATACTCATCCATTTATTTAAAAAAATCTAAAATGGCTGCTATTCCAAATAGAGACAGCCGAAAAGGAACTTTATTCTGTATCTACTTCTCAATGACCGCCATTGGTGCGGGGACTCACACCATTCTGTGACTCTCTCCCTCTCCTTATGTCCCATCTTCTCTCTTCCCCCTTCTTATGTGTCTTATTTTCCTGACTTTCTAGCTTTGTTCCTGGACGACTTGAAGAAATTGCGACTGGAAAATAACTCCATCATCCAGGCAATAGGGAAAACGTTGCTGCAGCGGGTGAGTAGGGAGCTTTCAAAGGTGCCGTGTCAGCGTTGAGGTGGCCTAAGCTCCTTTGGCACAGTTTAACATCGATTGGTGCCTATGTGTAAATAACATGTTCATAAATCAGTCAGCCTGCAGGTTCACAATCCACCTAATAATGAACGCTGGCTCCTATAGGTAAGGAAACCCCTGACACCCACTTATAGGGATTGATTCAGAGTACCCCTGGACTACCCATGTTGCAATAAGATGGGGCAATTACAACAGCAAACAAGAAGTAGCTAGATCAGTAATCACAAGATCACAAATCTTACAAACACACAGCCTTAGCAACGCTATTTCCCCTCTGACGTTACTTAGAAAGCAGTTAGAAGTGTCTGGGGACCATTTCTAAGCAATGCATATAGTCATTCTGATGCTGTCTCCTCTCTCAGTTTGATGGCACTGAAGGACTCTGGTTTCAAAAGATCTCCTCGAGGTTTTGCAGCCGGCAGCCATTTGCCTTGGAGCAGCTGAAGCAAAAACAGAAGAAAGACCCTCGATTTACCCAATTTATTCAGGTAATTATACGAAGGTGTCGTCCCATCCGCTCCATACCAAATACTGACCATTAGGGCTTTTCATACGCAGTCTGCATGGTCAACTGACCAAATAGACCTTGCAGGATGACCAGATTTCTGTTTACTACCAAGTGCATGCTGCATAATTCTGCAGGCAGGTCCTGACCTTAGACATCAGTACGGTAACTTTATATTTTGTGATTTATTATTTGCTCCACGTTTAAATGAATTTTAATCTTAAGAACGCTCATTTAGTTTGATTTTATTGTACATTTAGCTCTGAATTGTGGTCATTATTTAGTTTTTGGGGGTTTTTTTGTAAAAGGGTTTGTTTTTGTGCTCTGCCAGGACCCAGATGATACAATTTCAGTATTTTAAACATTTTGACCCTGATCCAAATTTCTATACGCTGCCTTCGGAAATCAAGGGTATAGTACAGACTGCGCCCTGGGCAGATGTTATGCAACAAACCTAGCGCATGGGACTGTGTTCCGTACGCCAGGAGATCCGTCCATTTCTCAAAATCCGCAAGCCTGGTCCCCGCAAGAGTGGCGGGGATAGGCATGGAGATTAAGGGGTAGGCGGTAGGCGCTTGGTTATGCATTCGGATGCGATGGTCTTAAGGTGGGGTTATGGACACGTAAATGTCCAAAACTCTATACGTTAGTGGGGAGTGACGGGGAGTTCACTCCCCCCTTCCAGGGAATTATGTCCTTTGTCTATTTCAGCTTTTACAGTTCATATTTCATAACTTATACATATTTCAACTTATACGTTTGAATTCCTATTAAAAAAAAAAAAAAGTAAAACCTTGGGCCAGCTTTACTAAGCTGCAGGTTTGGAAAAGTGGAGATGAGCAACCAATCAGATTCTAGCTGACATTCTCTAGTATGTAAAAAGAAAGTGAGAGCTAGAATCTGATTGGTTGCTATGGGCAACATCTCCACTTTTCCAAACCTGCAGCTTAGTAATTGTGGTCCCTTATTGTTTTGGTAAAAGAGGGTCATACATCACTGCATAAATGCTTTGTACTATGTAAGACACATCTGCAGGTTCCTATGTGCACCCCTCCTTCAGAATTCTTCCATATGTGTTGCTATGATCCTATCTCTTTCTCAGGAAGCAGAAAGTAATCCCCAGTGCCGACGGCTGCAGCTGAAGGACATTATCCCCTTTGAGATGCAGAGGCTGACTAAATACCCCCTACTGCTGCAAAACATTGCCAACCTCACAGGTGAGCCACGCCGTCATTCTCATGGGTAGATTTACAGAGTTTAAAGGAGGCTGTTGCCCATAGCAACCATTTACAGTCTAGACCTCATTTCCTAGGTTGAACTACGTAGATGCCAACTGGAATTTGATGGGTTGCTAGGGGCAGCTCCTCTACTTTTTCCTGTTTGATTTGGAAAACCATTGTACTTTAATATTTTTTATTTTTATTTTGAAATATAGATAAACCTTTTTGTAAATGTAAAAAAACCCTTTCTATATTAAGAGGGGAAGCGACAAAAAAGATTAAAAAAGTTGTCACCGTATCCAAGGCCACCTGCAGCATTTGGTCACAACACGACCATCACATCCAGCCTACTAATCATTAGTGATGGACAATTACAAGAAGCGGCTACTGGACAATCACCTGTTACTTTAGTTTTGTCCCTGCTCTCTGGAAGCCGCCACTATTTATTTCCATCTGCGGCAAAGCTTTGGTGTCTCCTCCCGGAATTTATTTTTAGATGGTGGAGTCCTGGGGCCAGATTTACTAAGCTGCGGGTTTGGAAAAGTGGAGATGTTTCTCATAGCAACCAATCAGATTCTAGCTGCCGTTCTCTAGTTGGTAATAGGAAAGTGGGAGCTAGAATAGGATTGGTTGCTATGGGTAACATCGCCACTTTTCCAAACCCGCAGCTTAGTAAATCTGGTCCCTAGTTTTATTTTATTGCTCCTTTGCATTTACTCATTTTTTCCACACGCTGGGCTTCCACTTATGTATGTGTTAACCTCGCCATATGTGTGTTTCCATGTGCCTATATTTATAAATTGTCGCAGATTGCACACGGGTGTGAATAACAATGACTTCACACATACAGATTGTCCACTTATTGCACAACTTCTATTGCAAAAGAGAGCCATTGTTATAGTTCTAATCTATCAGACAATGAGAGCCTGAGATAAAGATATAATGCAATTATAATA
>WWET01001145.1:210381-223250 GCA_011038615.1 Limnodynastes dumerilii | reverse complement strand
TTTAATATATATATATATCAGATATAAAGATTCCTATTGTAGCTGTACAGTATAATTATCTTTGCTTATTAGGAAAAGACTGGTCTTTCCATGGACTCTCCCCACACGTATAAAGCTATGTTAAAAAAAAACCTTTTGTGCCAAAGTCTGTATTTTGTGACTGAAGCAGATGGGGGAAAGTAAGTTCCCTTAGCATTAGATGCCTGGATCTTGAATGGGAATAGCAAGAAGGGTTAACTTGGATTTAAAGGGTTAACGCAATAAGCTTTATGACGTAGGTGGAATTCAGTATGTGGTTCAGGAAGAGACGGGTCTTGTGGCTGGTGTATAAATTATACAGGCATGAGATATTCAGAAGACTGCTGGTTCATTATAGAACCGAGTGATGTATTTTATAATAGTAAACACCTGTCTGGTGTGTTGTGTGTTTGCTCTCAGTCAGGAATCTAAAGATGCATCTCATCCATATTTGCCCCAATGAGTAAGATGTCTCATTCAGTATTGTTGTGTCCTAATCATGGCTGGGAAGCATTATCATTCTGTATAATATCCTAAGCTGTAGCGCACAGATCACTGCCTTCTTTATAAGGATAGACCATTGATAGGTGACAGCGGTAATGGTAAAGCAGGTTGGGATGGATCTGTGTAACCCAGATGGGTCTAGACAAGTGTAGTGTCTCTGAAGCAGCATCCAGGCATCCAGAATGTGCCCTCTGCCAAGTCAATACCTCTGTGTGTGTGGGGGGGGGAGCAAACTTGGGAAAACCGGTCTCCTGCGGCTGTCCTAGAAACAACTCAATGCCAACACACCACATCTGCCGTCGCCTAACACGGCAAACTGGCACTTGTAGTCCCACTGTCTCTGCAGATCTACCTGTTGTCTACCTCTGCTTTACAGGTCCTGTAAAATCACTGTACAAAGATCAGCAAAGGGTGGTTAAAAAAAAAAAAAAAAATTAATATGAATGGAATAGATCGATGTTTTTTTTTATTTTTTTAAATCCAATATGGCTTTCTTTTCATTAAAAAAGTTGAATATAGATGTGTGCAAGAACCAAGAACACAATGTGCAATATGGGACTCGCTTGTTGAAATTTCCCAGTTGTGGACACAATTCTGTTGGACGCGATCTCGTCTTTGATATGCATATCATACAGGCCGCATATTCCAAGCATAGGGAATATGTGAGGAATGCAGTTTTTGAGGGGAGGGCATAATATTTCAATACAGTCTTGGGAGTCACAGGGGAAGGACGCTTTATTCTGATGAAATGTGTAAGGTTTTGTTTTTTTTCCAATGTATGCCAAAGACCATTTTCCAAAAACTGTTACATTTAGAAACTGTCTTTAAAAAAATAAAAATAAACACATTTTTCTTGTTGTTTGTTGTTGTGTCACTGGCTTTTTTTTCCCCCTCTCCACTACGTTTCCCAGAGCCACCACCCGTGCAGGTAATGTCCCACTAGTCAAGAATCACGAGCAGCATTTTGTTGTGTTTTTTTTCCTTTATTGCTTTGCTGCAGGAATAATCTGAACCATTTGTCTGTCTTTACAGATACAAAAAAAAAAAAAAAAAACCCCTGCAGTTATTTCATAGTTTTTTTTTTTTTACCTCTCAATTTTTTTTTTCACCCTAACAAAAAAGTACCACATACATTTTGACAGAACACTGGGTGGGGGCGGGGTAGGTGGGAGACGCATATACTAGAAACAATATGGTACACAGGTAAAGCACGAGTTGAAGATTGTTATAGAGGTCTATTATTGAATTGCAGATTGTGTTATAACTGAAGTATCCCCATGGCATGTTTTATATAGGGGCACTAGGCAAATCTCGGGAGAATACTCACATAAGCCTCTGAGTAAAAAAAAAAAACCCACCTGGCAACCAATTAGATCAGCAGTTTTTTTTAAATGGAAGCTAAAATGCAATTGGTTAATATGTATTACAGAACATTTATACAGGTTTTCAAAAATCTCACATCCTTTCATCGTGATAAAGGTAAGAACATAAGACTTTAAATATAAAAAAAAAAAATAACATAAAAAAATAGATTCTTAACATAGTTATC
This sequence comes from Limnodynastes dumerilii, assembly GCA_011038615.1. Taxonomy (NCBI): domain Eukaryota; kingdom Metazoa; phylum Chordata; class Amphibia; order Anura; family Limnodynastidae; genus Limnodynastes; species Limnodynastes dumerilii. The sequence goes on along the minus strand of WWET01001145.1, from coordinate 221,179 downwards.
TTTCTGTTTAAATGAAATGAATGTGTTTATTATTGTGAGTGTATTATTGAATGTTTTCGATAAGACAAGACCCACAATTAATTGTTTGATCTTTAAAATTGTAATCTGGGTAAATTAGAATCAAGTTAAAACTTTTTTTTTTCCTGGCTATTGCTTTCATAATAAAATGATTTGTTAATCTTTTTTTTTTTTTTTTTTTTTTTTTTTTTTTTTTTTTTTTTTTTTTTTTTTTTTTATTCTGCCACCTACTGTCTGAAACATAGTATTTACTAAAGTTGTTTTACCCAAATAGTATTGTCTGCTGACAATTCAGAGAGTCCCTATGTATAGACAAATGGAAAAACTCACTATCAAGGCTTTCACTATTGCAACAAATCATTTTATATTTTACAAATGACTGATAACTTTGTTCTCTCAAACCATAAAGCAGACATCAAATACATAATAAAGCATAGTCTATCACCTGTGGATGTGAATGTAAGGATAGAGATAGCCTTCAGTTCTTAAATGACAACCTAAATTTGAGTCTTTTATGTGACAGTTGGCACCTTCTGTATACTAAAAATGTTTAATACTTGATATCTTTGAACTGATGAGAAATAGTTAAATAACATTATTTTAGAACAGTGTTGAAAACAAAGAAAATATATGTTTACTTTTATAGACTTCCTTAGAATATTTCAGGCTCGATGCTTGGTTAAATTTATATAAATTTGAAATAAACAGAATTTAGACGTACTTCAGTGGGAAAAAAGAAATAAATTGCAGCAGTGCGTAATCAACTCCTCATTATGCCCTCAGATGAGCGCTTCCTCTATCCTTATTGGGCTACTATGGAAGTTGGTGTTGTTTTCATACAATTCTTGTGGGGATTGTACAATATTTCTTTACAATTTTATATTGTGTGGTGTTTTTTTTTCTCCCATATATATAAATTACAGTAACAAATAATTATAGCTAATAATGGCCTTGCATCTGTTGTATTATATGTAGTACTACCAGTACCTCGTTCTAAGCTACTCACCTATTGGCTAGAGGAAGCTACAGCCACGGAATTCACTAGAACTCTGTGACATCACTGGTTCCTTGAACATTCATAGACATGTTAGACGTTCGTGGTCGTGTCAGCTAGGCACTCACAAGCACTGAATTATTATAATTACTGTTTTGATTATTGTCCCTTGAGTGCGTGAATTCACCATTACAAACAATGTTAATGATATTGGCACTTTATGAATAGTTGATAATGCAGCCTTAACAATTGCAGATTGAAGCCTTTACGGAGGGGTCTGGCTACCGCTGTATAGCGACTCTTACACGCTTCCCATTTACATGGTCTTTGGGATAAAGGAGTTGCGAAACACAGTTTGTCCCCTATATATCCATATAGCTATATATATATATATTTATATATATTTATAATTTGTACATTTAGTTGTATTTCCTGTATAGCTCTAGCTGAGAGGAGCGGCTGTTTTTTCTGGAGCAATTTTGGCAGCTGTCCCCTTGGGTCTTTCCTCTTCTATTCTTCCGACCGACGGTCCCGGGCAGGGTGGGCTATACACGCACCCCTCAGCCTCCGAACTACAGTCACTTACATCTGTAATTTCCAGGTCCGAGTCGGACTCTGGCTCTCGTTTCCCTTCTGGTTGTTCTACTCTGTCTCTTCTCGCTGCCCCTGTGCCCACTAGTTCTCCACTTCCTCTTACGGGCAAGGGGTGAGAATTCAAGCTGGTACAGAGCCTTTGGGGTATGCTTTGCAAGAGGCTGGAAGACCTGTCCATTGTCTCACCTGGCAGCAGAGAGATGGGAGGAGGAAGTTGGGTGAGTGAACTGGGGTATAAGTGTGGTGGGTAGAGGGAAGGGGGCAACTTGGAACCCGTCAGGGGGAAAGTGCTGGAAAGGTAGGGGTTAAACCCCCATGGGTAGTCAGGAAACGGGGTATTTCGGTTGTATGGGGGCAATAAAGCTGTAGGCTTAGTGTAACCAGAACCTGGAAAACAAAAACAAAAAAAAAAAAGCGACCAGTCAGTATTAGAGATCACCGGTAATTAATATCTTGTTGACCAATCAGAAACTGACTTCCATTTCTCTTGCATCCATTTGCTTGACCCTGCTACAATGTTTATAGAGGGTGGACAATAAAGAGAAGGCACTTAACTGGTTAACGAACTAAACTAGCACTCCTCCCAATTGGGATGTAGTTGGCGCTTCAGCAATCCGTTTTCGACACTAATAATGCCGACAGCTGTAACGTTTTAATAAAGAATCGGAAAGGTGTGTGTGTGTTTGTGTGTTTTTACATATATAAAGAGGAACGGGTTCAATGTTCTTATTTCAACAAGTAACCTGTTCCCATTGGTTAGGGTTCGGCTGCGGAGAGGGAAGAGTTAATGTTCAGCTGCAGGAAGAGAAGGGTTAAGGTTAGGATAAAGGAATTTGTTGCCGTAGTATTCTTCATAGAGAGCAGTTGCAGAAACTACGCTGTCTCGCAGAAAACAGACGGTGGTCATTGCTGCAAAGTGATCTGTCTAATTACAGATCATCGGAGCGGCAATTACACTTTGCTGAAGAGTAACTTAAAAGATATTGTACTATTTATATTACTGCATTAAAGTTAAACCTGTGTGTTGTCAGAAACAGGCATTGCCACTCGGAAGAGTTGTCCAATTATTGCTGTCTATTGGTTTGATTACATATTTATTGTATCCATATACTGTCTGCCCCTGCACTATCCCTCTTTGGTAAGTGTATATAGGCAATGTGTGTTGACTGGGGTCTGCTTTTGCACTGTCTTGAGGGGTGGTGAGCTCAGACCGTGTTTGCTGGATCTGTGTGCTTAGGGTTCACTATTATGTCTCAATGAAGAAATAGTGGCACAAAGCGGGTTTTATATTTCACCTGTTCGAAATCCCAGACAAAATTTCTAAAGGAACTAAAGGAATTACCAGGTGCCTGATGTGCAGATCGTGAGGGGAACCAAACTCAGAGCATGTCTTGGGGTGGGCCTGTTGAGGCGATGTAATCTGATTGGATGATGCTAATGCCCAACTCTATTACCGTGCTAGGCCGTCTGTGGTGTGACAGCCTGAGATAGGTGACCACGAGCCTCACATTTTTTTTAGGCTCTTATTCCTGCCGCTTTCCAGGGTGAACCAGGAGCCACTGTGGGTCCAAAACATTAAAAGGAGTTTTATGTTTTTATTTTTTTTGATCCCACACCAGTACAACGCTCCCATATAATCTATATTTAACTGAGGACTCAGGTTGCGCTTTCTAGCAAGCAGTGTCAAGGACCTCAGCCCGTATTCACACCTAAGAATGTTTTAGGTTCTTAATTATACACAAAAAGGACCTGATTTCACACTTGCGAGTGTTTTCCGTAGGTGTCTATATATGTATCCGCACCTACTTCTCCACTCCCCCGCCTTGCCCCTGTTTTTAGGTGCCTAATGGTACTTACGAGTGCCATAGGCAATCTTAAGTCACTGTGCGTATTTTCCCTCGAGGGAAAATGCGCACGGACAATCCCCAGTCCTCCCTCCCAGCCTAATTTACATCCCTTCCCCCACCACTTTACCTAATTATCCCTGTAGACTGCTGTGGCGCCTCCTTTAACTAAAAAAAAACTATGTGCGGTCTTTATAGACTGCACATAGTTCATCTACGTGCCTAAGGGCTTTGTAGATTGTGTAGTCACAATAACTACACATGCTCAGTGGCCAAAATCGCCCACTTACGCACCTAAGAAGCCTCTGCTTCTTAGGTGTGAATCTGCTGCAAAGTAGCAAGGCGACTCCCCTGACACGCCCCCGATTTTCAGCTTCTTAACTGACTTACGAATGCCATATTTCTACCTTCGTATTTGTGTGCGTATGGTGTCTAATTAAGAACGTTTTTTGCCTTCCCGCGCCCAGATTTCCTCATTTAAATGGCTTCCTCCACCCAATCTTCTTATCTTCGTTCTTAAGTTTTCCTGACATGCTCCTTCATTCCTAAGTCATTACAAACCTTGAGGAAATAGGTTCGTAATGGTTATTCAGAGCCGTCCCGTTATGTCCTACAGAAATTGCGTATATTAAGTTACTACGCCTGTGCAGTATATCCCTTCTTAAATATATGCAATTAAAAAGATGCATTTTCTTAATTGTAAATCAGGTCCCTCGAGAGGAAGGATGATGCTCCTGCAATGGAGTCAAAGATCTGGTGGTGTTGAAAGAACCCTTTTACTTTCACTGTCATCACAAAGTGTTAGCGTGCAAGAACCCTGCCTCTCACAGGTCACTTCAGAGCTCTGATTTCATAGGGAGTAGAGGGCTATCTTTGAAGCCTAGCAGTAGTTACTCCAACCTTTTTCTGGTGAAGGAAGCAGATCACTCTTTCGGGTCTGTTTTAAATGTAAGTGTTAAACATGATCTTGCCAGAGTTCTAAGCGGAATCCATTTGGTCGGTGAAGCGAGAAGAATATTTTGCAGCTATGAACATCATAGATGCCTATCTTCATGACCCAATATAGAAGGCCTATCAAGTGTTCCTCCATTGTGAATTAAGGGCCAGATCCAAACTTAATAAGGATAGCTAATTTACGCATTCTGCGTGCGTATATGTGGCTGTGAGAACGCACTGCACATGCATGCGGCAGATGTTACGCACTGTAACTCTGATACTACGTAGGAAGGGGCGTGACATCCCTACGCAAGGCGAAAATACACATTGTGGGAGGAGGGAGGTATTTAAATTGTACAGTATGGGCGGGGTTAGGCACATATGTACGACCAGAGATACGCAAGGAAAAGTTAAGGTAGGGTTTTGAATACGTCATGCGAGAGGGATGCCCAGGGAGTGCATTATTCTTAGTAGTATGTAACTATGGTATGCTTACATACTTAAAACGAACTTAAGGCTGGATCTGACCCTAAGTCATTAATCTTTCGAACTTCATGGTTGTTTTTACACCAGGAGTCAGAAGTTGTTCCTCTCTGAGGTGGCAATGAATCCAAAGGTTGATAATGTGATACAAGATTCACATCCAGCCTTGGAACTGGTAGAGCTTCTAGAACTAAATTTTAAATGCAACCCCCCCCCCTGTTGCGATTAACGTGGGCTGCTCTTAGCTCAAGGCTGTGCAGATGGAACAGTAGAGTGGGAGGAGTTTAGTTGACCTATTTGCCAGCTCCAAAAGCTGGTTACACATTTATCCAGTGTATGACCAACCGGATGTTAAGAGGTCCATTGGACGAGACTAAGATAAGTGTGTATGCTCACATGACTGCTCGTTCCGTCCAATCCTGGTCACCTGGTTAGGTCCAATGATCTTTAAGCCTGCTTAAAAATCAATGGAAAGGTCCACCAAATCACCTGACCATTTTACAAATGTGTATGCATCAGTAAAGGCTTTCTCCAGTAGTTCTCAAGATTTTGATGGCATGCAGCAACGTCTTTGAGAGCGGTCTGCTAAGAAGTTTATAGCGTGAGGCAGGGGCGTAACTGTAACCTTCTGGGCCCCATATCAGAATTTTTAATTTTGCCACCAGCAATGGCACTTAGTGACTCCTCTCTCTTCTCTGCAAAGACAATGATCTCATCACTTCAGCGTCAATGCATGGAATAATAGAGGATCTAGCGCTGGCTGTTTCTTAAGCAGCGGTGTTGAATCTTTCTCTGCAGCGCTGCTTTAGAGAGTCACCGTGAATAGACTGACTGTCCATTTTCCATGACCCTCTATTGTAGTGCTGCAGAGAGACTCCACTACACTGCTTAAGAAACAGCTTGCGCCATCTACTGGTCAAATGGTAAATACAATCTGTACAGGTGTGGTGGGGTGATTGCCGGGCCACCAGGCCTATTAACCGCTGGGCCCATAGCCATTGAACCCATTGCACCCCTTATAGTTACGCCCTGGGCGTGAGGCGATCGTTTGAGCAGCTGGTTTCAGCAGGTGCAGGTCAGAGGTCTGCTGTAAAATTGGATGAGTGTGTACCATGGATTGGGTGGATCTACGACTTTGGTCTACTGTAGGATAATGTAGGCAGTCTGGAGTAAAAGAATTCTTAAAAGAATTGCACAAGTGTGTTCCCAGCTTTTATACCCCAGAGTAGCAATGAGAAATTTACTGTAGCAGGACTCAGCTTAGCTGTTTATCTGTACCACTGATTGACAAACCAAAGCTGAAAAACCCAATCAATGGACCGTATTCAGAGAACCGTATTTGCAAAAAGTTCTGTGCGTATTTTTAAGATACGATGAACTGCGCATGCGTAGTAAATAAATGTATGCAATCTGTGTTGATTTTACGCACGGAAGTCCATAAGACACGGACTTGTGAATCGCACGTGGGAAGATCCGTATGGAGGGGCATGTTTATAATCCGTCCGGTGAAACATCCGTGTAAGTGGGTGTGGGGGGACATTTAAACGACCATTTGAGGGCGTGGTGAGGACGCGGTTAGTTAGATACGCACGTACAGCGGCAATATACGCTCGGATATGCACACTTAAACATATGGGTGGCACTTGCAAGTCATCTTTAACCCGTCCGTGTGAGGGCAGTGTCATGGGTGTTACCTTGCTATGGCCGTGCGTATATTTGTGTACTTTAAAGAAACGGATCTCTGAATACGACCCTATGCGTTTAGTAAAAGATGCACAAGGACACACGCCAGTCAGAACATGAGACATCCATCAACTTTTTAGCTAAGGCTGAGGACCCAATCGTGTGCCTTATATGAAGCATTTCTATTACTGAGGCAGGGTAATAAGGTTAATGGTTTGGACTGTACCTGAGTTCAGGAAAGGAAAAGCTGCTTCTAGGCGTAGTTTTTCTGTGTCTGGAGCAGAAAGAGGACGATCCAGTAGCGTAGGACGATCAGTCGGAGAAAAGAGAGATTGTAAAGCCTGGAAAGAGACATCCGGATCATCAATAAATATAGATTTACTTATCTAGATCACATTTAATATTATCATCCTTGTCTATTTATAAGGTGCCACAAGATGTATGCAGCACCGTGCCAAAAAACATAACATGTACAGTGAAAACAACATACAGAGTAAAATGTAAGAGATCACAGACAGGGTAAAATATGGTGGCAGCAGGGCAAAGTAATGCCAAAGTATAGTGCAAAAGGAGGTAGTGGGAGCAGCAATAGGGCACACAAGGTGGTGAGGGGAGAAGGGCAATGCTTGTCTTCAGACTGTCCAATATGACCCATTCCATTAGGTTCTGGGTTTCCAACTGTCACTCTCCCCTGAATTTAATGAATTAACTGGTGTTTGAAAAACATCTTTCTCTTCAATAAGGGAGTTTACCCCAGTAAGAGACAGTGGAAGCTCAGGAGCGGAGCATTGTGTACCTAATGGAATGGGTCATGTTGGACGGTCTGTTTCTTAATCATATAGATCTGGATTCACAGTTACGTAGTTTTCGTCTTCCGTACGTTGTTTTAAGAATTGAGCGTAGTAGCTTGGTGCTATCTACGTACCATTTCTATGTATGGAAATGGTACGTAGATAGCGTAAATAAGATACTACGCATGCGCAGAAGCTCAATACTTAAAACAACGTACGTAAGACGAAAACTACGTAACTGTGAATGCAGACCAAGGTACTTGTTATAAAGATGCCCGGATCCAGACACAAGTACGCACATCGCTTGTAAGTCTCCGCAGTGCAGGCTTATGCAGCTCATAATTTTACTTACCGTAAATAAATGGGAATAGGCGCACTTTTTGCGCTTATTTCTGTTTTCACGGTTAATTGCATTAGGGCCTGAGCCAGAACTACGCCGACCGCATTTCTGACGATCTGCGCATGTGCCGGGCAGATGTTGCGCGATGTAATCCATTTTTCTGGGTGCCCTGGATCGGGCGTCCGTAGTTACGGAGCTGCCCGCCCCTTTGTCCGTAACTACGCTGTAGTTACGGAAGCTAGGCGTGGGGAGGTAGGGAAATTAGGAAGGGAAGGCTGGCTTAGGACATTAGAGCCTTCAGCCGGCGTAACAGTGTGTAATTACGCCAGCCACAGGGGGAGTGTCAGGGGGAGTGTATGCCGATATGCTGTGCATTAGCACGCACAGTGCACCGGCGTAGTTCAGGATCAGGCCCTTAGTGTGTTTCGCTACGTAACTGCCATGATTGCATGTGCGCAGAAACCACGCACTTGGGGCCCGATTCAATGTGCTGCGATGACGGGAAAAAACTTGCTGTGCGCTTTTTTTCCCCATCAATTACTGTAGCAAAAATTTGCGGAATTAGCTTTTCACCGCAAATAACGCAGGCGTGAAGCTAATTGAATCAGCTCTATAGCCTTCTTATGTAGTGAGCAAGTCATCCAAATTTCTCCGTACCTCAGGGGTGAAGGGGTCATGGGAGTGAGCACCAGGGAAGGGGCTCTGCCCAAGCAGCAGTGAGGAGTTGGCCATGTCCAGCAGTGGGTAATTGACCAACACCACTTTGCTGAAGTTAAACTTGTACGTGAAGCGTTTTCCTTTTGTCTTGTGCAGGATTCTCTTGTTGTAGTAATACCTAGAGCAGAAACAAAGGATAGATTTAGAGATGTTGCCTTACGGAGAGAGCATTTAAAACATACATAGGCAACCGGTGGCACTCCAGGTGTTGTGAAACTACAACACCCAGTATGCTCCCACAGCACAGTCCCATTATGATTTGCTAGGTGTTAGCTTTGCCTGTGCTGTTGGAGCATGCTGGGTGGTGTAGTTTCACAACAGCTTGAGTGCAAAGAGTTGCCTATACTTACTAGACGAGTTCATCATAACAAACATCTAACAGACATAGATAGCAATATAACCTCAGCAGGTTGTGTATGACTGTTGTAGAGGTGAGGTCCCTAATATTGGCCCCTGTTCAGAGTACCGGACGTATAACACATACGTCCGGTGTTTAGCTATTTTTACTACTGCGCATGCTTGACCCTAAGACTCCCCTCCCCATATCCTGACCCTAAGACTCCCCTCCCCACAGCCCAACCCTAAGACCCCCCTCCCCACAGCCTGACCTAAGCCTCCCATCCCCGCAGCCTAAACCTAGACTCCCCTCCCCGCAGCCTGACCCTAAGACTCCCCTCCCCATATCCTGACCCTAAGACTCCCCTCCCCATATCCTGACCCTAAGACTCCCCTCCCTACAGCCCGACCCTAAGACTCCCCTCCCAGCAGTCTGACCCTAAGACTCCCCTCCCAGCAGTCTGACCCTAAGACTCCCCATAGACTCCCCTATAAAACTCACCTGTCCGGGCCGGTGTGACGGCGGTTTCAGAATTCATGAATGGATAAGTACGATGATAATTTAGTTCGGGATACTTACACATTCATCAATAAAATCTTATAATAGCGCTATTTTCTAAATGGAGACAGACGAAAATGATCTGTCTCTATTTCGGAAACAGCATTTTCATGATGAAGACTGCATCCCAGTTGTGATGGGCCCAGAGGTTTGGAGGGCCCAATACAATCCACTGCTGCAGACATTATTGTGGAGGAATGGGGGCCCCCAAAAACATAACTATACCGGGCCCCAAGATTTCTGTTGCCGAGTCTGCTGCTGTCAGAGGCAATTGCTTTAAGGCCATCCTTACAAACCTATGTTAGCAAGGTTTTATTTTTGTAATGAATTACATGCGCATATACTCACCAGTGCCATCTTTACTATCTTAATTGCCCCAATGGCAACCGCAATGCCCAGTAATCATTGACTGCCTTCATTTTCTATACTTACAAATGACTCTATTCATTGAATAAATCAATATGGTTCCTCCTCTTGTAGAGATGACAACCAACCTACTACTGGTTCCCTGTGGGCGGGAAGCTGTCCATAAGCACATTTGCCCACCAATCAGATCAATGCCATGACTTCTAATGAAGCCCCCATGCCATAATCCCATCACATCTATAAGCTAAAACCTGAAAACCATTCATCATAGGTTTAGGTCTGTCAGGTACTGCATCCCAAATCAGCCCTGTAAGTCACCTTAAGCCAAAATGCATCCACATGGGACAAGTTTGACAAGTGATATTGCTAAAAAGTGACATTTAGAAATGTAATTTGTGAGCCACAAATTCTATGACAATCGTCAAAACAAACCCTGAAACAAATATTTGATATAAATGAAATGTTGTTACCCGGAAACACTATTGTCTTTGAAATAAGATTTTGCAAGTTGATTGGCTAAGTATTGTCCCAACATAGCGAATACAAACTCTAGACATTCACTTATTTCTGGAAGCAATGAAAACAGGGATAATAAATCATCTGAAAAAATGTGTATTATTTAGGGACATAAATTTACAAAAAAATAAACAAAACGTATATCTAGACAATGGTCTGTATACACACCGTCCTTCCTCTCCAGAGAGACTCCGCTGTATTCACAGGGCAAACATATCACCCAAGTGTTAGGCAAGAGGAGCTTTTTGAAATTAAATGTCAAAAGTAATTTTTCGGCACGGGAATGAGGCGCCCCCTCCTTCCTTCACCCTCAGGGCCCCAAGGGACTGTCTGGGCTTGAACCATGTATGAAGATCCCAGACGTTAAGAAACACGACTCACGACTAGCTACTCGGCATATATTGCTTATATTCTCAGAGTTGGGGGATTGAAGCCTTTGGGAACATATCCCGGTTACACAGAAACATAGCATTTGATGGCATTTTACCCACGTGTGTGCCTGTTTTTATTTTATTTTATTTATTTTTTGATCTTTTGTTAAACTTAATTGTCCTCATTGGGGCCTTACCACTTATTAACTATTACCTTCCGTCGGACCGGATTCAGACCCACGCGTGCCTT
>WWET01001145.1:186115-209921 GCA_011038615.1 Limnodynastes dumerilii | reverse complement strand
TGTTAGGAAGGGAGGGCTAGAGGGCTAGAGTTAGGGCCATAGAAGTGGGCCAGGCTGCGGGGAGGGGGGCCTTAGGGTTAGGCTGTAGAGAAGGAAGTATTAGGTTCAGGTTAGGGAGACTGGTGGGTCAGGGTGCAGGGAAGGGAGGGTTGGGGGTTAGTTTTTAGGCTTACCTATCGGAGCACCATGCTATGCCTCATTGGGGCATAAGCAATCTATATCCCAGCCAGTTGGAAACTAGCTGGGAAAGAACGGCCCTATCAAAATAGGGCCATTCTTAGCGGGGACCCACACCCCCCTGTCACTCCCCACTGACGTGTAGAGTTGTAGACACTTCCATGTCCATAAACCAACCTTGTCTGAAACAAACACAGTTCAGTGCGGATCTGCATTATGCGTCCACCCCCATGACTTATTAGCATGGCAAACCCCACCTCCTTTACGGGGCCATGTGGAAGGCAAACTTCTAGGGTTAGGGTAAGATGGATCTCCAGGATCTCATGGAGGACGGATCTCAGGGAGATCAGCTATGTAACATCTGGTGCACGTATGCGCAGATGTTACATGCAAGTGGACTTACGCAAACGTCTTCTGTAAATTCCCTTGTGGGCTTATCTGGGAATCCAGCCCATATTCTTTAAACGTGCTGCTACCCTCCACTGTCAGTGTTGCCCCCATGTGCTAATGCAGCTTTTTCCTTTAAAAACTGCCACTCTCCTGTATCTGGTTAAAGCCTGTGATATATTTTAAAGCTTCTTTTATATCCCCCTTTCCTTCTCCACTATACTGTTGTTCATTCTGTTGTAACCTCTCCTCTTCTTCTCCTTAGTTGCCCGGTAGAGTCTTCTGAGAAGCAGCTAATGAAGCATTCATTCTGTTCAAATAAGTAGAAACAAATCCATAATTGTGAGTTAATCTAGGTCTTTGGTTTCTTGCCTATGCCAATATAGCTTCCTTAATCTCTCCCAGAGGCTAGCTGGTAAGCTTCACAACTGGAGGACCACCTAGCGGTACTGGCCAAACCACTGACGCTCTACTTCTTTCCATAGAAACTAGTTCAGTCACTAAATTGTCCAGAACTTCTGTAGCAATTCATTAAGACGCACAATCATTTCAGTGACGTTATGTGCTTCAAACCACCAGGCTATAACCTGGATAAATGAGTAATAAAAATTGTAATGTACTTCAAAGAAATGTTGAAACTAGAATATTTGGAGAACTGGAGGAGGCTAAGATATGGAATTTTCTATCCTAGATTTCCACACGCAGGAATATGGACATTCTACCGGCTATGGCTATCCGTGCCCTGGACCCTACATTACGTAAAGGCTTAGCCAACCCCTTACTGTCGGATTGAAATACCTATGCCCCCCCCAACATACCTCATAAGCATAGTGAGTGGTCCTGCCCCCCCCCTGCTTCCATCAGTTGGCTACATTCCCAATGGGAGTGGCCGCTGCAAAAATGCTATTTTAGAAAGAAGACAGCCGAAAGCTAATTTTAGGCTGTCTCTATTTTGAAAATAGCGCTGTTTTTGAAATTTTTGTTGGGTAAGTATGCCGCTCAACATACATGCTTTATTCATTCATTCGGAAACGCCATCCGCCGCACCACTGCACAGAACAGACAGGTGACTAGGATCCTATAGGGGGGGTGTGGGTCTCCGGGTAGAACGGCAGAATTGCGAACGTGCCGTTTCCTCCCAGACAGTTGCGAACTAGCTGGGATTTTGACTGCATGTGCCTCGAGAAGGCATTGCAATTGATCCACGGAGCACCGAGCTTTCTTACCCTAACCCTCCCCTCTCACTACCCTAACCCTCCTTCCTGGCAGCCTGACCCTAACCCTCCCTAACTTGCAGCCTGACCCACCATCTCCCGCAGCCTGACCCTAACCCTCCCTTCCCCGCAGCCTGACCCTAACCCTCCTTACCCCACACAGAGTTTACTCACCTGTACATCGTTCCGGCGATAGCGGCGGCGGAGTAATATCATCTTTTGCGAAGGAGAATGGGTGAAGCATACTCATCCATTCTGAAAAAAAATTTCTAAAATGGCAAGTATTGGAAAAAGGGACATCTTTCAGATGTCCCTTTTTCGTAATTCACATTTTCTGGCCGGAGAATGCAACCGGTTTTAAGATCAAGCTGTGGGGAGGGGAGACATAGGGTCAGGCTGCAGGGAAGTGACAATTAGGGCATAGGTGTCATAATGGGGGGGGGGGTGTGAGAAGGCATCTTGCCCCCGCCCCCCAAAATCCAAATTCATAAGCGTTGTAATGGGGGGATGAGGGGGCATTTTGCCCACCCCCAAATATGAAGGGGGCACCACAGTGGGGGTTGTTGTGGGGGAGTGCCGAGGATTGCACAGAGACAGTGCCAGGCACTGTCTGTGCAATAATCTGTTAGCATCTTCTTTCCTCCTCCGCAGTTCTCTCCCATGTAAATGAAGCTGCATTATTCCGCTTCAGTCAGTGAGCGGAGAGTTTGTAAATGGGAGGGGGGCCCAAGACACACCAAGGGGAAAGGGGGAATCATCAATTGCTTTTCCTTAGCAAGGCAGAAGCAATCGATTTCCCGGACACTTCGTTGTAGCCTGGTAGAAAACGGCCCTTTCGAAAAAGGGCCATTTGAGACAGCGACCTACACCCCTGCATTCTGATGTGGAATTCCATGCAATGCATATATGCATTTCTTAACTGAGGATCCGCTCCAAGTTATTGTAATGCTGAGCAAACCAAACAATGCCAAAACATGACGGCATTTCAGTGCTGGCATGCTCACTTCTGCAATTCAGTATATCAGAGCCGCAAACCACATCTGTGTATTATCCGGGTAATTAGCAGAACAGTAATATAATTACGCTCCTCCTGAAGTTCTGCATTATACTATATCCACCATCAGTTTCCCCAGTGGTTGTACAAAAGGGTTGTATGGTGGCTCAGTGAGTAGCTCTTGTGTTTCACAGCGCTGAGGTCATGAGTTCAATTCCCGGACAGGCCTTATGTTTGTGAGTTTGTATATTCTCCCTGTGTCTGTGTGGATTTCCTCTGGGTGCTCCGGTGTCCTCCCACACTCCAAAAACATGCTGGTAGGTTAATAGACAAATATAAATATCTAATGTTCTCTGTAAAGCGCTGCAGACAATTTGTGGCGCTATGTAAATAATACTGGTATTTTTGTCATGGTTATGTCCTTTTCTCCTACCTCAGTGCCCGGCTCAGCTTGTCATAGTTCATATGGGGCTTGCATTTGCGTATGCCCCACAGACGCGCCACCTCATCCGGGTCCTTGATGACAAACTCTCCGTAGTCCCCCTGCCAGGCGATGACATCGTGGTACTCCTCCTTCTGAAGAAGCTCTAAGATAAAGTGCCAGAGTTGGATCTGTCTGGAGCCCGGGCTGGACTCCGGCTTATAGGCCCAGTCAGGAAATGCAAACCCTGAAAGGAGAAGACATCCAGAGAAGGTTGTTAAGCTTTTGATTGGTGGAGTGTACATGGTGTAGTCCTTTAGGGGTGGGATTAAAGAGCAATACCTAGAAGACATTTAAAAGAAGAATTACCCACATCTGTCAGTGTATATATGGTGCATCACTGTACAAATTACTCAGTATAAACAGAATAACTAACATGGTAATACAAACAAGACTGAAAAACCTAATACAACATAGATAGTGATGAACCGAGGCTGTGACAGGGATGAGGTCAATCAACTCCAAATACATTCATTAAAAATGTGATTATTTTTTTTCCCATAATGTTATGTAAATTATTGTTTGCTATTTCCTGACATTAACATTGTGACACAGACACGAGCACTATTCTTACACTTTTTTTTTTATTTACAATATAAAATTCAGAGTATTACACTCCGATTGTGCAATGTGTTTGGCCACATTTGGTTCACATTTGCACCCAGATCTGGATCGTGCCACTGAGTGGCAAGATGACGGGAGAGAGTGATGGCTCTGGGTGTGTAGAGAGAGGGGAATGTGAATGGTAAGGGAAAGGAGGGTGGTGAGGATGGGGTTTTGAGTGATTGTCTTAAGATGTGCAGGCTAGGGGATAATCTGATGGATTGTGGGAGAGCAATCCAGTGAACAGGGGCAGCGTGAGAGAAGTCCTGAATGCAGCACTTATTGAAAGGTTACTTAATTGTAGTCATCTCTGGTAACAGGGGGTCAGATTTGGGTCCCACGTGTCATTTTCCCTAGATAGTTCTCAAAAACATCATCCTGTCTGAGACATTCATCTTTCATAAACTACCTTACGCAAATTTCCTATAACTGACGCAAAATTGTATTGTTTAACTGACCAAAGGGAAAAAAATTGCCTAATCACATGGCACAAAATGCTATCCACAAGTGAAAACCAGCCACAGTTTACACCCAAGAAAATAGTTGTTGTTTTTTTTATAAATTGGTTCCTGTATTTATTTCACCTAAACATGTCTATCACCCAACAGGCAATAGGGGTATTTCCATTCCCCAAGAACTCTATCAATGGTTGTTGATTGTTCAGATACTATAGGATAAATCATAATGTAAACTTTACATGGTTTAGTGATTCTATATCCCCCATTTTTGGGGGTAATGCCTCCAGGACAACACTGTAGAGATTTAAATGATGTGTCTACAATATAACTTCATGATGGAAATTCCAGGGAGTCCTGTACTTGTTGCAATTGACTATGGAAAAAGAAAAAGTTTCAATTTTCAGATGACAATATTTCTCCTCAAAGATTTTCCCATTTCTCCAGTTCTGAATTCTATAAGAACATATTTATCATGGAAACATTTCTAGAAGCTTACTTATTTTATGTAAGGTCCATGCTATGTGGTCTTATAATTAGAAAAACAATAAATAAAATAATTTACCTAGCAATTAGGTGGAGGGGGTGACACTAAGCAATCCTAAAAAGACAATGAAATGCTGACTTATTACCGACAGGAAAGAGCTGGGTAATTTTCCAATAAACACATCAAAATGTATTTATAAATAATTTTTTGCTACACCCAGAATTAATCGATTTTTTATATAGTCTAATAATTAGATATTTAATATAGTCTAATGAATAGATATTTTATATTCAGACGCCTTTTTTTTCCAAACTTTTTCTAAAAATGCTGTACCCACTAGAAGTGTTTACAAATTATTTTTTAAAATGTTTTATATTATTATTAAGAGTGTTAGTAATATTAAAAATGAAATTAGTATTACTTACAGTAATAATATATCAATTTTATTATTAGAATAAAATATTAATACTTATAATAATAATAATAATAATAATTAGTCATATCCTCAAACCCTGATTTAATAGTCTTGTCTGCCTTCCTTTTGCATTAGTCTTTCCTTCATTTTCACCTCTCCTGGAACCCCTCTCAATTTACTGATTATATTAAGCCGCACTGTTTGCCGATCTCCCGTGATCCTGTGTCATCCCAACATCACCCTCTATCGCCAGAGCACATGATAAATGGCATTATACCGGCCCCTGTTACCCTGTCGCGTTATATTTCGTCGATTGTATAGTTATCAGCGCTGCCACTACCGACTCTTTTGACGTGATCAATTATACGGACTTAGAATAGTAATAAAAGTGTATAAACAAAGAACAAACTCTAGAGTTTTATACTAACCATTCCAAAGAAACTCTTTTATTTGCTTTGTTGTAAAATAGAAAAATAAATATTTATTAACTAGACGTAATCCCAGATTAAATAATATTTTTTTGTAAATGTTATTTACCAAACAAAAATACAATAATAATAAAATAGACCTAAATAAACGATCTGTTAGATGAAAGATCACCAAAGAAAGTGTATATTAGTTGGTAGAGATTGGATGAGGTTTGTGATTAAATTGTTATAATGGTATAAACGGTCTGTGTCTATATATAAATAATATTAACATTGTAACAGTTATTTCTACCGAACCATTACATTAGTCTTATGGTACTTATAAATGTGAATAGTTTCTGTAATTCGTGTTCATCCCTGCAGCGTATTCACATCTCTAGTAACGAATTTTTATATTTATAGTTTAATAATGCAGTGAATTATTATATAATGTAATAATATAAACATGTTATAATAAACAATTTTTAAGCAATTGGGGAAAGTTTATGAGGGACTGTAAAGTCTTTAGGATTCTTCAGCTGGTCCGGGTCATGATGATGACATGAGAGGACCAGGGAGGGCAGTATAATATGTGGAGGGGGCATCAAAAAGGGGTCATTTCTACTTATTTCATCGTATTCCCTATAGTATACACACCAAGACTATCTACTGAAGCTTTTATTGTATGGATGGTAATAGGAGTTCCATTCTTCTCCTGCTTTCTCTATTACACCCCACCACCAACAACAAAATAAAATAAGAACATTTGTAGTATTGATGCAACAATTCTGCGACAGTCGCAGCTACTTGATCGCTATCTGTCTGTCCACCACCGACTTCCAGCTAAACGCACTTACACTAAAACCGGTCTACAGGCTACCTTTTCTGACTCCCCTAAAACTCATCTTCCCACCCTGTTATATTTCTATTCTTCTACGTTTACTATCTCCTGAGCACAGGAATTCTCCTGCTCCTAGTCCTTATCTACTATGACTCTCTGTCCCAATGTCTAACTTTCTCCAACTCTCTAGAAACTCCTCCGGTCACCCTCTGGCTTGTTATGAATCATTTTATCCCTCTGTCCCTTTCACATCTAGGACACAAATACTTAGGAAGCAAATGAAACTTTTATGAGAAACTCATATAAGTCAACCGCAGACTCTTAACAAGTCCCATATATGAAACAACAGGCACCATATTCATACGTAATATCACAGAGGAAGCCCAGGCACTATCACAGAGGCAGCAGTGGTATAATTACACACACAAAATAAGAATATTACCTGGAGTCCAGAGAGCCGGCATAGAGGGAGTCAGCAGGATGTCCGAAACACAGCTACAATCCATGGTGAGCTCTGTACACAGTGCAGAGGAGAGGAGGAGAAGAGCAGAGGAGAGAAGCGGAGCGGAAGAGGAGAGGAGCAGAGAGGAAGAGGAGCAGAGAGGAGAGGAAGAGGAGCGGAAGGGAGTAGAGGAGGAAGAGGAAGAAGAGGGGAGAGGAGAGGAACGGGAGTGGAGAGAAGCAGAGAGAAGAGGAAGAGGAGCAGAGAGGAGGGGAACAGGAGAAAGAGGAGAAGAGAGGGAAGTAAGGAAGAGAAGAGGGAGGTGAGGAAGAGGAGGGGTGCACGGGAAAAGTTTGTATAAAAGAGGGATGAAATGTGGTGAAAGGGAGAAAGAGAGTAAGAGGATAGCAGGTGAGAGAGAGAGGGTGGGGGAAGGAGGAGGTGTGAGTGACAGCACAGGATACAGGGAGGAAGTAAGGTGACAGATGAAGAAGAGGGATGTCAGTCACATGTAGGGGATCAGGAGGAAGAGTAGACAGGAGTGACACGGAGGAAGAGGAGATGTGAGTGATAGGTGACAAAGAAGAAACAGGAGGTGTAAGTCCCACAGGTAATAGATCAAGAAGGAGGTGGTAACACAGGACCAGGGAGGAAGAGGAGATGTGAAATACAGGTAGGAAGGAAGGAAGATCAGATGCAAGTGACAAGATCAGGGAAGAACAGGAGAGGTCCCACAGGTAGATCAGGGAACAAGAGGAAATGTAAAAGATCATAGAGGAAGAGAAGGAGTGAGTGACACAGGTAATAGATCAGAGAGGAAGAGAAGGAGTGAGTGACACAGGTAATAGATCAGAGAGGAAGAGGAGTGAGTGACACAGGTAATAGATCAGAGAGGTAGAGAAGGAGTAAGTGACACAGGTAATAGATCAGAGAGGAAGAGAAGGAGTGAGTGACACAGGTAATAGATCCACAGGTAATAGATCAGAGAGGAAGAGAAGGAGTGAGTGACACAGGTAATAGATCAGAGAGGAAAAGAAGGAGTGAGTGATACAGGTGAGCAGGAAGGAAAGGTAACATAGAGAGTAGAGGGGGAAACGTGACAGGGAGGAAGGGGGAGAGAGAGAGAAAGCAGAACAATACGATCTATTAATCCATGTCCATTATCATGAAATACATACATATAAATCAGTTAGTGCACAGTGTGTGCTTTCATCTAAACGTGTTCATCGTTTTATCACACAGAGATAGTGAGAGAGAGAGATAACACATGATCTGTACAATGCATTGTGTAGTCATTGATAATAAGACGGGAAATGAAGTATCCTACTCCTTACAGCCGGTAGCAAGAACAGACCCCCCCACACACCCCCCTCCTGTGCTTGATCTCTTTCACCAAGTCTACTTCGCTCTCTCCCCCTCCCCAGCAGCCCCCCGGCTATCTCAGACAAGCCAAAGCCAGATAATGATCAACCAAACAGCAGATGGGGTGCAGCAGAAAAGTGGGGCCCTAGGCAGAGTGTGTGTTGTTTTCACGCCTCTTGTGTGACATGCAGGTTGGGGGTGTATTGGGGGGAGAAGGAAGGGGGTGTAAGGCCCTAATTCTCCTTCCTAGAGCTAAGTACAGGAAACAACAGTACCTCTCCCTGACTCCTCACATGCCCCTCTCTGTCTGTGCACCAAGATATTTCTTTATGTATTATGGTGTAGTCCTTCCCTGGCCCACCGTGAGTGGTGGTGCCTCTGTTGGTCCCCCCTCTCGTGAGTGTGGTTGCTACTGTGAGTCCCCCTCTCGCGAGTGTGGCTGCCTCTGTGGGTTCCCCTATTGTGAGTGTGGCTGCCTCTGTGGGTTCCCCTTTCGTGAGCGTGGGTGCCTCTGTGGGCCCCCTCTCGTGAGTGTGGGTGCCTCTGTGGGTCCCCCTCTCGTGAGTCTGGTTGCTACTGTGGGTCCCCCTCTTGTGAGTGTGGGTGCCTCTGTAGTCCCAGCTTTGTGCCCCTCTCTCACTGTGTGTGGGGTTATGTATGACTCGTGTGAGTGTGTGTGTGAGGGTGTGTGGTGTGTGTAGTGTGAGAGTGTATGTGTGTGTATGTGTGTGTGTGGTGTGTGTAGTGTGAGAGTGTATGTGTGTGGTGTGAGAGTGTGTGCGTGGTGTGAGTGTGTTTCCCCCCCATCTCATGCACATTCCAGGGCTCAGTTGCAGGCACAGTGCAGTACAGTCTGGCTCTGCAGTCGGTTTATCTTCATTAAGCGACTGTTTGTTTCTTTTTCCCGGCTTCAATTTGACCAGAGAAAGTAGATCTCTGCTATGGGAGAGAGATCAGTGCTGGGGGAGAGAGAGCCCGGACAGGCAGATAAATGGCAAAGGGCAGAAAGAGAAATAGAGAACCACAGGAGAGACTGATCAGACCCAGCTAGATAATACAATCAGGAGCTTCCAAGCTGTGAGAGACTCAGGATCCAGACTACCTGTAAATGGCACTGGATGGTTCTGGTGTCACCTGCTGAGCTCTAAGAACTTTTATTCTCAGACACGCTGATAAACAGACGCAGCAAAACGCAGCGACTGACTGCGACACTGATCCACCAGCCTGCCTTCAGCACCATGGACAGAGACTGCAGCGTCTGCGCTAATGGTCCCATACAGGACAGTTCCCATAACTGTTTATAACACCCCCTCTATAGACAGAAGAACTAGCATAGAACACCCAGGATCAGTGGATTAGGAATCTGGGCTGGAGAAGCAGAATTCACGTCTAATGAGCTAAACAAACACGACTGTGGCAAGCTGAATGCCTGGCACACATGTGAACAGCAGCTTAGACAGGGCACCCTCCAGCACCAGCTGTCACTGATGAAGAGACTTGTATTGTGCACGCACTGCCACCAACATGCCCAGTCTGACTGCTCAGTACAACTTCCATAGAGATTTAGGGGGTGCAGGGAAAGTGATCCCACATCTGATCCAAAGTATATTTCCTTTGTAGAACTTTACCTTCTACATTCTTACAAAAGATCAGCTCTGGTAATAATATAAGGGTATCATTAGCATCTTTCTGTTCATTTTTTACTATTTTCAGTTTCAATTTTGGCAAACATAGGATATAGATTCTCTTTGTTGATTTAATCTCTGCCTTATTTTCCCTTGTTCTTGTGTTTTGCTGAAAATACAAAGAAATGTGTAAACACTGAAATTAGTGTTAAATACACAGAAGATTTTATTAATCTCAGCTCATTCAAAGAGAACACTCGTATTTATTTTGGTATGCCATTATGGGGTGAACCTTCACATAAATTAGTAGTCACCTTGAGTATACAGAGATTGGGACAGAAGTGAGGAAAATACAATTCTTTTTATTTGCTTGCTTTTCTTCATTCTGCATTTCTGTGCAATGAAATATTGATTTTACTCTTCTAGGATTTTGATAAAAATCCACTTATATTGTAGATATAAAGATTGAACTTTTAACTTTTTTTTGTCAAATTTAGCCCTAAAACGAACCCTCATATTTAATTGGGATTTCCTTGTAGAGAAACAAAAATAGCAGCAATAATTTCAATAATACTTTAAGAATACATACATTAAATAAACCATAAGTTAATAATCGTATATTGCAAATATAAACTTTTAAACCTACCGATAACTTGTTTGAAAAAAAAAAAATATATATATATATATATATCTCAAAGTTATTTCTAAGATATAATAAAACTCACAGCTTCAGCATAAAATGGAAATTAATTAATGGTAAGAAACTAATGATAAGGTCTTAGCACACGCTAATGTGTCTGACATTTACACTTCTGCTAATCGCTGGCAAGATTCTGACAAACAGGAAATGACATCAGAGCTATTCAGGCTGCTGTAAGAAACCACAAAGGTTACACACACACAACCGCTACCCTAGGGAAGGTGTGTAGAATGCTCCCCTTATTTTACAAAACCTTTAAACAATTGTTCATCTAGCCAGGAGACACACATCCAATGCATTATTATGTACAAAGAAAAGGGAAATTTGCAATGTTCTGAGTAAATTGCAATAACAAAAACAACCCTTCCAGTTCCTCTAATTAGTTTTTCTTGCGGAGGAAAACTAAAACCACAGCCAAAAGTTTGAAGAAGCAATTTGGAGCAAAGGTGATAGAAAGGCACCAAAAACTAGCTTTAGTCATTTGCATAGGACACAATGTAGAGGCAAATGTAAAAGAATAATGTGAACCTTTGTAACTTCAGTCAATGTACTGCAGAAACATGTTTAATAAATGTAACTGAACAATAATTCAAGAAATCATTCGTTTCGCAATCTCCACAGTATGCCTTGATGACCTTTATCACACCTGACCAGCATAAAAAAGTGCAATGCCAACTTTTAATACAAGTCACGTGTCTGTTTTGTTATGTAATTGATAAAAGTGCTTGTCTTGACATTAAACAACATAGTAGACTTATTGTGTTTTGTCTAAACTACGGTAGCAGCTTGTGGACTTTGTAGATTTTGGAAATGAAATCCCCAATAAGGGTAATAAGAGTCTAAAGGAACATCAGTACACCGATTGTAATGAAGTACAACGATCACCTTATTGAATGCAGAAAATAATATACAGCATTAAACAATGACTACTTCCCCCAAACCCTAAACCAATGGAAAACGTTACACCAAAAGGGAGTCTCAAATCAGTCCGAGCAACATTACTCCATAGGAATCATCATTAAGTGGGAAAGGCGTTAATATTTTCTAAAGTTACTTTCTAAAAAAAATTGAAAATAAGAAATAATCCCATAAGTAAAGTGCAATATTGGCTTAACAGTTTACTATATAGTGTGTATGTGTGGATAGATAGATACACACATACATACATACATACATACATACATACATAAAGTTTAGAGACACAGCAGGAAAGGCTGAACTTAAAATCCTTCCCACCAAGCGATTTATTTCGATGTTGATTAAAATGCGGCAGAGAGCAAAGTGTATGAAAACTCAATATTTTGCCCAAAGTCTTTGAAGACCGACATAAAACGGTTCCACCTCACACCGATCTAATAAAGATCAATAAATCTCTTGCTTGGATAGTTTGAAGATCTGTTGACTTTCCGAGGCGATGAAAACGTTTGTAACATGAAGAAAAAATTATATATATATATTATATATCTTCAATAACGAAGTCAGCTCATTGCGGCACTGTACATTTGCGACTTTCTAAAAACTCTCCGGAGTTATATCGCCAGCCGCAGTGCATGTGTTACCGTCAGCGATGACCGCGCACGATCGATCTGCGAGTTAGAGTTGTAGTGTTGTCATCAGAGAAAGGGGGTATATAAAATCTGAGAATAATATGTTCTGCTGGGCGGAAGTTAGACTTTAGCTAGTTCTTCTATTTTCATTTTCTCTTCTTTTTTTCCTCGTTTAAGCAATCTCCAAAACTGGAATTAAAATTGATTTTTTTTTTATTTTTATTTTTTTATATTTAACAGCTGTCCTCCTGTACTGCGAGATGTGACATTATACATTGCAGAGTGATCGGTATAGGATGAGGAGTCCTCCCTGCACCAAGACACCCGCAATGGGCTCATTTTATAGTCATCAATAGGAGCCCTCTCACCTTCCTGCGCTCACTGACATCAGAATAATGACTTTTTGGAACCACTTTATACGGCTGCCACCTCTGGAGTGGCGGAGGCATCAAATCTCTTTTTAATAGGGGGTTTTGTTTTAAAATCACTCATGGTTGGGTTTAACCCTTTCCTCTAGGTAAATCTAGCAATGTTTCCTTGCGGATCATAAGCCCTTAACTATATTAAACTGACCAAATAACAGCAAAAAAATAAATAATATATTTTAGCAATTTTTTTCCCACGCACAAGACTTGAGCAGCTTGGTGTGCTTCTGTGACGCTGGGGTGGACTACAAATAACAGCATGACTTATAAACCTTAGCTTATGGCAGTTGAGGAACCCAGTGTTGGATTAACTTGGACTCCATCCTTTTCTGCAAGTATTTTGCTTGGGGAATGGGACTTTGGATTCATGTCATATAAACACAAGCAGCATCTATGCACATACTGATATAGTAGGGGTAATGGTCTGAGGTAGCAGGCAGCCCCAGGGCCACACATGCAGGCTTGGAGCCATTACCTGCACCCTTTAGCTCCTTTGATGTGAGATTTGCTTGTTAACCTTGCTTGAGGTGCCTTCTCTTCTGGCAGACCCTCCAACATAGCCCAATCCACCAGGTACACAATACTCTGCTCCTGAGCTTCCAACTGTCACTTACCTGGTTTCAATGAATTAACTGACATTTCAAATATTTTTTTTTAAAACAGGTGGTTACCATAGTAAGAGATTGTTGGAAGCTCAGGAACAGAGTACTTTATACCTAGTGGAATGGGTCAGGTTAAGGAGGTTTGTTGGGGGGGTCTCTTTGATTATATGTTATGCTTGAACTTGTGACCAACATGAAAGGTAACATGTGGTCCTCTGGATGATATGCAGGCCCCCATAGTGCAGAGCGCAAGTAATGCGAATGCTGTGGGGCCCGGAGAGGGGGGCCCATAGCAGGTGCTCCTCCTGCACTGTAAGCAAGCTGTCAGAAGGTGCTGAGCGCTGTTTTAAGCTGTCAACCTCAGACAGATTCTTTCACACAGACAGGCCTGCTTAGCCCCTTCTCATACACCACATGACTCCACCCAGTCCCGCCCATCCAGACTAGGACCCCTCCTACTCGCTATGGAGCTTAAGCCTGTCAGGTTCCGGCCCTGCGCGCCAGGCAGGACCTCTGTACAATCCAGACTTCTGATGCGCCCTCATTTTACACAGCGGAAGTTTCAAGGTCGAGGGCTGCTGGCGGAATTCCTTGCAAGTGAGGGGGGCGTGGCTTCCCTCACCCACACGGAATTCTGGAGCCAGCAAGAAATCGCCATTGAATCTCTGCTACGAGCACAGCGGACGCAGACGTCTGTAAAACTACAAATCCCATCATACATTGCTGGGCATCAACACCACCCATGACACTGGAGGGATGCTGGGAGCTGTAGTTTCACACAGAGGTTACCTATACCTGCCTTAGAGATGTCAGGCTTCTTCCAGGAATAACAGATAATCAGATGAATTCTATATAGAAGGTTCCTTATCTCTCTTTAATCTTCTTCCCAATTCTTTCTCCCAGCGTCTTGCTCTTTTCCAATAGTCAGTACTTTCTATTCTCCCAAAGCTTTAGGATGAGTCCTATCGAGCTGGGAATTTTATTAACATCCACAAACACTTTGCAAACACCCGCAAGGCTTGTGGCATCGATTTCTAATTAGGCTTCTGTAATATGCAGCAGCTTATAGCAAGGACAGTGAGAGGGGTTTCAGCACTTCAAAGAAAATCGCTAGCCAGGGGGACAGGGCTGGAGGCAAAGAATCACAGACAGGCAGCAAATCAAAGGGGTCTCAGAGCAGAGGGAGGGGGGCACGGAGCAGCCTCCCCAGAAATCACTCCTACACAATCCGGCCTCTTTTATCAATATCCCAAGAGCGAGTAAAATGCTGCGATTTTGTGTTTGTGTAACTAACTTGTTTCACATTTAAAGCAACAACAATTCAAGATGTGTTCCAGCGGATTAATCCCATAGCTGTAGCTCCAAGAATGGAGTTGGGAAGATCCGAGGCGTCTCTCTGCTCACTTACAATGGCTCAGATGAGCTCCTGCAAAGTGCTTACACGCTGCATGTTTCTATGAATGAAATGAGTTTATTTGCAGCTGGAAAAGGGCACAAACATCCCACTCGTGGTACCTCACATATGTGGCATATATTATGCTAAGCAAGTGGCGTGTCAGCCAGAGGGGGTGTGTCTTAAGCTACCTGTGGGGCTAAAGCTTTACATGACCCGTATCACTTCTATAATTGTGCATGGCCCGCATCACTACTATAACTGTGCATGTCTCACATCACTACTATGTGCATGACCCGCATCACTACTATAACTGTGCATGTCTCACATCACTACTATAACTGTGCATGACCCGAATCACTACTATAACTGTGCATGTCTCGCATCACTACTATGTGCATGACCCGAATCACTACTATAACTGTTGATGAGTCGCATCACTACTATAACTGTGCATGACTCGCATCACTACTATAATTGTGCATGACCCGAATCACTACTATAACTGTGCATGTCTCGCATCACTACTATGTGCATGACCCGAATCACTACTATAACTGTTGATGAGCCGCATCACTACTATAACTGTGCATGTCTCGCATCACTACAATAATTGTGCATGACCCGTATCACTACTATAACTGTGCATGACCTGTATCACTACTATAACTGTGCATGACTTGCATCACTACTATAATTGTGCATGACCCGCATCACTACTATAATTGTGCATGGCCTGTATCACTACTATAACTGTGCATGGCCCGCATCACTTCTATAATTGTGCATGGCCCGCATCACTACTATAACTGTGCATGACCCGCATCACTACTATGTGCATGACCCGAATCACTACTATAACTGTTGATGACTTGCATCACTACTATAACTGTGCATGACTCGCATCACTACTATAATCGTGCATGACCCGCATCACTACTATAACTGTGCATGGCCGGTATCACTACTATAATTGTGCATGACCCGCATTACTACTATAATTGTGTATGGCCCAAATCACTATAACTGTGCATGACCCGCATCACTACTATAACTGTGCATGACCCGCATCACTACTATAACTGTGCATGGCCCAAATCACTGCTATAACTGTGCATGTCCCAAATTACTGCTATAACTGTGCATGGCCCATATCACTACTATAATTGTGCATGGCCCGCATCACTACTATAATTGTGCATGACCCGCATCACTACTATAACTGTGCATGACCCGCATCACTACTATAATTGTGCATGGCCCAAATCACTGATATAACTATGCATGGCCCGCATCACAACTATAATTGTGCATGGCCCACATTACTACTATAATTGTGCATGACCCGCATCACTACTATAATTGTGCATGGCCTGCATCACTATTATAACTGTGCATAGCCCGCATCCCTACTATAACTGTGCATGGCCCGCATCACTACTTTAATCAAGCATAACCTGCTTATAACCATACCTAGAAAGGCTAAAGGATGTAGCATGTATACTGTAGATGGAGTTTGGGATAAATATTAATAAAAAAAGAAAAAAATGTGCGTATGGGGCTTATCAGCCAGAGGAGTTCTGTCTTGTGACACCTAAAAGGGTGTGTCAACCAGAGGAGGCGTGTCTTGAGTCACCAATGGGGTGTATCAGCAAGAGAGGGGTGTCTTATGTGAACCTATGGGGCATGTCAGCCAAAGGAGGCATGTCTTGTGTCACCTATGCGGTGCGTAGCCAAAGGAGGCATGTCTTGTGTCACCTATGCGGTGTGTCAGTCAGAGGAGAGTGGTCTTGTGTCATCTATATGGTGAGTATAGCATAAGCAGTATGTGGAAATATCAGTGACCTTAATTGCATTTTTCCATTGGTTTATTTATACCCTCAACCTCATGCCAGGGAAACAGAAAGTGGTAAAGATCCTATAAACCAGTACAACATGGTGCAGGATAAAACCAGTCCTGTACCTGATAGAAATCCTGGGTTAGAATATAACAAATGTACAAAGAACCTACCTATTGTAAAGTAAATTTTTGCTTTAGAACTCTTCTATTTATAGTTAGAATAGTTTGGCACAGTTGTATTTTAAGCACCAGTTTGTACCCTACAAAAAGCATACATTTTTCTTAATAATACTAACTTTATTCTTCTTAAATATGAAGACTCATGAAGAACATGTGCTTGGGCATAAGAAGGATGAAATCCTGGAGAATCTATTCTCATTCCTGGGATTCTTAATTCGTCCACCCATGATGCCATCTTATAGCCGATTTCAATAGATTGTCTCAATATCAAAGCAAGTGCTTCCCAAAATTAGCCGCAAGGCCTGATAATGATCAGGATCACTACACCAAAGACATCTCTAAATCATACAATCCTTCTGCTATATTCCTGTATAGCAAATATGGGAGTGGAAAGAAATGAGTGAGGAAAAAGAGAGTGATTGTCTATACAATGCATGACCAATCACTGGCACTTCAGGAGTCCCAGCATGCTTTGTGAGGTATTAGCTAAGCAGTTAATGCTGGGACTCGTAGTTTCACAACTGAAGAGCTACAGGTTGTCCTGACCTGGCCTATAAAAATGGGTATTCTTCAATACAGGACAATGGGGGAGGGTATAACACGTCAGTAGCTAGGTTCTCAAAAGGCATCTATCAAATCCTGGAACTACCACAACATTTTAGCTACATTCAGCTACCAAACTATATCCCTTTTCCCCTTCGCCTCAAAACTCCTTGAGCGCTTAGTCTACCGTCTCATCAGCTACCTTACTGACAACTCTCTCCTGGACCCCCTCCAATCTGGTTTCTTGCCACTCCATTCTACTGTTATCTGCCAAATCCAAAGGCCACTACTCCATCCTCATCCTTCTGAATCTGTCAGCTGCTTTTGACACCGTTGACCATCCTCTTCTGCTTCAAACCTCAGCTCTTTTGGTCTCACTGACACTGCTCTCTCCTGGCTCTCCTCCTATCTCTCTGACCGCACCTTCTCTGTTTCCACCCCTAGCTCATCTCCCCTCCCCCTCCACTCCCTGTTGGTGTTCTCCAGGGCTCTGTCCTTGGCCCGCTCCTCTTCTCCCTCTACACCTCCTCATTGGGTAATCTCATCAGCACCTTTGGTTTCAACTACCACCTCTACGCTGATTAAACCAAATTTATCTCTCCACCCCTAACCTCAACCCCTCCATTCTGTCTAAGATTTCCGAGTGTTTTGCATCTCTATCCACATGGATGGCCAAATGCTTCCTCAAGCTGAATATGGACAAAACGGAAATTATTGTTTTTCCTCCCCGCCCTCCATCACGATAACCATTGGTGATACCTCTGTCTCCTTATCCCTTAAAGTGCGCTGCCTGGGTGTCATCCTTGACTCCTCACTTTCCTTTATACCACACATGTCGTTCCCACCTACGCAACATTGCACGCATCCGTTCCTTCCTTACCAATGAAGCTACTAAAACCCTTATCCACTCTTTAGTCATATCACGCCTCGACAACTGTAACCTCCTTCTGATAGGTCTCCCGCTCACCCATCAAGCGTTCACTCAAAACACACCTGTTAAGGCTAGCCTACCCCTCCTCCACTTAACATCCACACTGAATCCTTCATCTATCACTTCTCTTCCCTCCCACTCTCCTCTGCTCACACCAGCAGTCCACTTCCTTCCCTCTCCTTATGTCTTCTGTAAGTTCTTCCCTCCCACATAGTGTGTTAACTCATGTGAGCAGGGCCCACCATCCTAGTGTTGTTCCTTCCTCCACCACTCTCCCCTCACTTTGTACCCTCTTGTCCCCCTCTGCTACCCTTTTACCCAATCCCCACCTGGTGGCTCCCTCTCAACCTCTCTCTGCTCCCTGATCTTCCAAGCTTGACACCTCGCATTTTGCCATGTGCTCTGTGCTTGCTTCACTTTATTGTATTTCTGTGATATTTTATAGTCATATTGGGCCGGATCGTTTCGATAAATAGATTGCGTATATGCGGTCTTTTAGACTGCATATACGCAATCTACGTATCGAAACGATACGCAGATTACGTACAATAGCTACTAAGCATGCGCAGTAGCTACTGTTTATTGAACTACGTCCGTCTATGGAAGACGGACGTAGTTCTGGATCCGGCCCATTGTATTTAATATATACTATGCTGTCCATCCCTACCCTGTATGTCTGTACTGTATTTTGTTGTATTTTGTACAGTGCTGCGGACACCTTGTGGTGCCTTATAAATAAATGATAATAATAATAATAATAATTTTATCAAAGTGTTTATCTTCCAGGAAGCATGTATTAACTAATGTGCTTAAAATGTCCCTAAATATATAAACCTAAGCATATAAAATAATCATATATATGAGGGTAGATGTTACTGTTGGTAGAAAAGATGTGGGAAGAGAAGACCAAATAGGGAAACAGAGCCAAGAAGAGTGAGCGAGGGAAAGCACAATCAAATAGGGAGATGGATCCAAGAGACCGGAGAGCTGTTCCAGTGTAGGAAAGGAAGAGAGCCAGAGATCAAGAGAAGAAAAGTTAAGGTCACCAAACAGAGAGAGATGCAGAAGATAAGGCACCAGAGTGTAAGGGAAAGGACGGGGCACCAGAGAGTAAGGGGAAGGATAGGACACAAGAGAGTGATAGGAAGGATATGGCACAAGAGAGTGATAGGAAGGATAAGGCACAAGAGAGTTATAAGAAGGATAGGGCACAAGAGAGTTATAGGAAGGATATGGAACAAGAGAGTTATAGGAAGGATAGGGCACAAGAGAGTTATAGGAAGGATAGGGCACAAGAGAGTTATAGGAAGGATACGGCACAAGAAAGTTATAAGAAGGATAGGGCACAAGAGAGTTATAAGAAGGATAGGGCACAAGAGAGTTATAGGAAGGATAGGGCACAAGAGAGTGATAGAAAGGCTAGGGCACAAGAGAATGATAGAAAGGCTAGGGCACAAGAGAGTTATAGGAAGGATAGAGCACCAGAGAGTGATAGGAAGAATAGGGCACCAGAGAGTCATGGGGAAGGACAGGGCACCAGAAAGTGATGGGGAAGGACAGGGCACCGAAGAATGAGGGAAAGGGTAGGGCATAGGTAAGTAATTATGGAAAAAGAACTCAGAGAGTGGAAAGAATGTGGCAACAGACGAGTACATGAATGGAGAGAATAATGAGGAGCAGCAGATAGAACAAGGTTATAGGGATATTAAGAAGGGATAGAGTAAGAGCTAAAGAAGTGAATGAGATAGAGGTAGTTTATGACTGAATGCTTACATCATCATCATAACCAGATATTTTTCAGAAATATATTTTACCCCATATAGTGTTTGTATATATAGTGTTTGTCTGTATAGTGTTTGTTTGTTTATTTGTTTGTATGTATGTATGTATAGTGTTTGTTTGTTTGTATGTATGTATGTATGTATGTATGTATGTATGTATGTATAGTAGTTGTTTGTATGTATGTATGTATGTATGTATGTGTAGTGTTTGTTTGTATGTATAGTGTTTGTTTGTATAGTGTTTATTTGCATGTATAGTGTTTGTATGTATAGTGTTTGTTTGTATGTATAATGTTTGTTTGTATTTATAGTGTTTGTATGTATAGTGTTTGCTTGTATGTGTAGTGTTTGCTTGTATGTATAGTGTTTGCTTGTATGTATAGTGTTTGCTTATATGTATAGGGTTTGTTTGTATGTATAGTGTTTGTATGTATAGTGTTTGTATGTATAGTGTTTGTATGTATAGTGTTTGCTTGTATGTATAGTGTTTGCTTGTATGTATAGTGTTTGCTTGTATGTATAGTGTTCGCTTGTATGTATAGTGTTTGCTTGTATGTATAGTGTTTGTATATATAGTGTTTGTATGTATAGTGTTTATATGTATAGTGTTTGCGCTCATAATACAGAAATGTGGGGCCCTTACTTTGCCACTAATGCCTGTGAGCATGATGAAGAAAGAGAGATGAGGAGGGGGAGATAGGGGAGACGAGAGAGAAGCCTCCGAGAGCCGGAGTAGCACATAATTTGTTAATTTATCAAAGTGACGGAACTTTGATTCCCATCTTTCATAATGATAGGATGTTAATTAAACGTGTAAGGTCACTTACACCAACGACTCACTCAGTGTGTTCACTAATTGAACTCCCGGCATCTCGGACTCCGCATCATTTGTCCACCCTGTCACGGCATCTTCTCTGCCAGATCCCAGCCCGGGTCCCCTCTCCCACTACCAGCCCTCTTTTCATTGAATGAGATTTTCATAGGAGGATTTCAACACACTTGTAATAATAGAGAAACTGGTTCTCTTTAGAAGAAAAGAAAAATGTCATAACTCAGCGTAATAAAACAATAAAAACACACAGTAAAATACAATTAAGTAAAGACAGATAACAATGGATTGTATTGCAAATCTACAACTATAGATACTCCTCTCCATGTTTCAAAACGTTTACTATGCTCCATAATGGTTGTCGATATTTGTGGAACATCCAGGATAAGGTGGAGGAAGGGAAAGGTAATGAGTCCCATTCCCTCACACTGATTTGCTGATGACAAAAAGGACAGAGTGCGCAGTCCAGTCATTGGGGCGGAGTCTTCTACATGACTCTTGGCTATGGCCATACATACTAGTCTGCCACGCCCCAGTCACCTCTCTTGCCTTTTGGGAGAGCAAGACATACATTTTTTGTAGTGTAATATATGGGAGAGGGCATCATTTACTTTGCATGACCACACTCCTTGTACATGGCTCCAAGGGCCGTATGCAGACTACCGGACGTATAACATATACTTCCGATGTTTACTGTGTTTTCCTACTGCGCATTCGTGGTACATTTTTTTATGTTATCTTTCAGACCGCATTTATGCAATCTACGTAAGGAAAAGATACGTAGATAACATAAAAAATGTACCACGCATGTGCAGTAGGAAAAAACGCTAAACACCGGACATATATGTTATACGTCCAGTAGTCTGCATACGGCCCTAAGTTCTGCTCTAAGGGAATTAGCCTGACTAGAGAGCATTGGGGAGCACTCAGGAGAGTGTCTGTCCTGCACTAGTAGAAACAAATGTAAGACCCTTATTGGGGCACGATTAAGGGCTCCAGCTGTCCTAGCATGATATAGTCTCTCAGGGTCCCTTGGCTTCTATGCCAGGCTTTTTCACAATGGGTCATTTGGAACACACAATATGACTGGCCAGGCAGCATGGACATGACAAACTGGACTGTGTATACTTTATGTGACATCCTCATTCAAACCAGTGGGTAACATAACACTAAAGTAGCGTGTATAAGACATTGCTTTGAGGTATGTGGTCTGGCATTTATATAAGAGATTTGCAAGAGGGATTTGGCCTGGAAACTGTATGTGAATTATGTTTCAGCTGTGAGGCCTGGTATCAGAATATGAGATTGGTGGGTGGCAGGTACGTGGCCTGGTATCTGTATAAGAGATAGGTGGGAGGCAAGTGGCCTGGTATCTGTATAAGAGATAGGTGGGAGGCACATGGTCTGGTATCTGTATAAGAGATAGGTGGGAGGTATGTGGCCTGGTATCTGTATAAGAGATAGGTGGGAGGTATATGGCCTGGTATCTGTATAAGAGAGATGGGAGGTACGTGGCCTGGTATATGTATAAGAGATAGGTGGGAGGTACATGGCCTGGTATATGTATAAGAGATAGGTGGGAGGTATATGGCCTGGTATCTGTATAAGAGAGATGGGAGGTACGTGGCCTGGTATATGTATAAGAGATAGGTGGGAGGTACGTGGCCTGGTATCTGTAAATAAGATAGGTGGGAGGTATTTGGCCTGGTATCTGTATATAAGAGAGATGGGAGGTACGTGGTCTGGTATCTGTATATGAGCTAGACAGTATAAACGTTCCCTAGTATCTGTATATGATATGGGAAGGTGGTACGTGGCCTTGTATTGGTATATGACATAGGCGTGATATACGTGGCCTGGTATCTGTATATGAGCTAAGCAGGATATACGTGGCCTGGTATCTGTATATGAGCTAAGCAGGATGTATGTGGCCTGGTATCTGTATATGAGCTAGGTGGGAGGTACATGGATGCTATATGTGTATTATATAGGTAGGAGGTACGTGGCCTTGTATTGGTATGAGATAGCTATGAAGTATTTGGCTTAGTATCTGTACATAAGAAAGGCAGGATGTACGTGAGATGGTATCTGTATAAAAGACAGGTGGGAGGTGTTGTGCTGTTATTAATACCGTATTTTGAATTGTATGTATCTCGTTAAAATACAATAGCATAAAAGATTAAAAAAAAATAAAAAAAAAAGATAGTTGGGAGGTACGTGGTATCTCCACGTGAGCTAGACGTGAGGTGCGTGGCCTGGTATATGAGATAGTTAGGTGATATTTTCTCTGGTATCTGTATGTGAGACAGGTGATATGTGGCCTGGTATCTGCATGTGAGACAGGTGACATGTGGCCTGGTATCTGCTTGTGAGACAGGTAATACGTGGCCTGATATCTGTATATGAGCTAGACGGGAGGCACGTGGCCTGGTATATGAGATAGTTAGGTGATATGTTCTCTGGTATCTGTATGTAGACAATTAGATTATACGTGGCCTGGCATCTGCATGTGAAACAGGTGATACGTGGCCTGGTATCTGTATGTGAGCTAGGCGGGAAGAAGGCAACGGTTCCTGAGACGTGTAATCTGTATATGAGACATAATGATGGAGCTAGGCGTCTCAGTGTTGGTACATAGATTAGGCGGGAGCCACGCGTGCCTGCTGTATAAAGGGATTAGGTGAGAGGTATAAACGCTGTCATTGTCACTTTGACCTCCTCATACAATAAGACAGGCTGAGTGCTGACTGCTGAGTGTGTTGTGCTTGGAGGTAATTTCGTGCTGTATAGATCTGTGTTTAGATAAAGGTTTGGAACACATCACAGAGACACTTTTAAAAAGAATTTGTCATTAGAGATATAAACAGCAGCTCGATCCCAATCATAGAGCTGGATAATTTCACCCATCTGAATGGCAGACACTCTCTCTCTCTCCCCCTCCCTGCAGCCCTCTCAATTGGCACCCTCATTTCTCCGAGGTTTTTAAACAATATGTATATCCCCATCTAGCCGGCGACTCTTTAACCTCTGCCACGCTGGCAGAACATCACAGGTTAAACAGCGCCACGCTTTATATTTCCAGAGAATTTTATTTTCTTTAAAACACATTAGAGGAAGATACGTCTGCAAGAGTGGGATAAGCTGG
>WWET01001145.1:164772-179028 GCA_011038615.1 Limnodynastes dumerilii | reverse complement strand
TATACGCCCGCAGGAGTGGAGTGCCAGGGGGAGTCAGCGATGTAACGCTGAGCGTTAGCACGCTCAGCGCTACATCGTTGTTCAGGATCAGGCCCAATATTCCAGGCCGTTCATCTGTAATGAGCAATATTCATGTTGTCGTAAGGAAGGGGCTATACGCCCGCACAGGGGGAGTGCCAGGGGGAGTCAGCGATGTAACGCTGAGCGTTAGCACGCTCAGCGCTACATCGTTGTTCAGGATCAGGCCCAATATTCCAGGCCGTTCATCTGTAATGAGCAATTGCATATTCATGTTGTCTTTGCATATCATTTACACGTTGTTCAATTTTCAAACAAGCTACCAATGAGATCATCCTGAGCCTAGTTATTTGTGGGGGATGATGGGAGTTGTAGTAAAGTGCACATAGTTCTCTGCACTACAGTCAGCGTAGGCACCCTCAGGATCATGGGACTGGATCCAGACTTAAGTAAATGCTTGAAATTAGTTACTCCTGGGTTAAACCATGTTGATTTCAGGGGGAGTCAAGTTCATTGTATTCTTTGCATGCAGGGATATATCTTTGAATTGCTTACTGCACACAGATACTGACCAGCTTCACTATCACACTGTTATTTAGACTTGGGATAGGAAACATCACCTCTCAACTAATACTATGTTCACACTGCTGCTCTGGCAATATCCCAGGTCTGTGAACCCAGGATATTGCCAGGTCAACAGAAGATCCCAGGCTCACAGACCCTGTTTACATTGCAGGGCAGACCCAGGAAATTCCGGAACCCTTCCGGTCTGCCCTTTCAGTAGTGGGAGTCATCACACTGCTTAATTTGTTTACTTTTGCTCTGACAACACTTGTTGCCAGGGCAATAGTAAATAAATTACACCAACATGAAAGTGTCTGTGTGACCCTTATTGAAAAACCCGGGTTGCACCGTTCACACTGGCGGATACCCGGGTCGGACCCGGGAATAACCCTCCAAATGTCTCAGGTCTAATTCCTGGGTCAGTAGACCAGGGTTACCGACTCTCCCGGAATGTCCGGGAGACTCCCGAAATTCGGGCAGTACTCCCGGTATCCCAGGAGAGCCAGCAAATCTCCCGCAAGTGACTTGAGGCCCATGGTTTCACTGAAACAACGGCCTCAAGTCCTGCCCCCCTGCCTAGCAACACTAGTATACTAGTGTTGCTAGGCACAGGAAGGGACTTGATGACGCAATTTGCGGCATCAAGCCCCGTCCCGACCCCTATTTCAATTAAAAAACGGGGCAGTATGAGCCAGGGGCGGAGCCTAATGACGCGATTTCCATAACCCGCGTCATTAAGCCCCGCCCCCCGCATGTGTCGCTAGCTTCTCTCCGGGATCTCCCGGAGGGAAGCTGCCAAAAGTCGGCAACCATGCAGTAGACCCAGGTAGCAGCCGGCACACCCGTTCACACTGAGCTCCGACCCGGGTCGTCAGGGCTTGCACCGGCAATATTCCGGGTTTTTGGCTCAGTGTGAACGTGTATGATACTGTTTGCAACAGATGAAATATGACTCCCCTGCAATCAACATGGTTTAGCCCAGGAGTAACTAATTTCAAGCACATACATAAGTCTGGATCCAGCCCATCATCACTATGTAGGAGTTGTCCTATCTACTGCAGTGCTCATCTTTGATACAACATGGCTGTCCAAATGTCAGGACCATTAGCACAATTAAGTCTACACTACAGAGCACTAAGGCCAGGGGAAGTCTTCCTATCTAATCAAGTAGATCCATGTTTGGACCTGGGATGCAGTACAGAAAGTGCAGTTACCCGAAATAGAGACAACTGAAAGCTAATTTTTGTCTGTCTCTATTTCAAAATTAGAAAAATGTATTAATGAATGTCTAAGTATGCCGATAGGCATACTTACCCACCCATTAATTCGGAAACCGCCACCGCTGACCCATCGCACCGCTGGACCCGTAGGACAGGTGAGTATTACAGGGGAGTTTTAGGGTTAGGAGTCTATGGGGATTCTTAGGGTCAGGCTGTGGGAGGGTTAGGGTTAGGGTTAGGGTAATGGAAGGGAGGGTTAGGGTAAGAATTAGGATAAGGGTTGGGGTAGGGGAAATACTCACATCTCGACACTGCACATTTGTTTTTGGGATCTTCGATTACTTGTCCTCCGCAGGACAAAAGCAAACTCATGCAGAGCCAATTCAAAATTGGCTGGTAGAGAAAGGCCCTTTCGGAAAAGGGCCATTCTTGCCTGCTGACGCAGTCAGGTTAAGGCAGCTGGTTAGGGCACCGGGAGATCCTGGAAGGAAGCCACTGATGCCTGTAAGGGGCAGGGCTTAATGATACGATTTATGCAAATTGCATCATTAAGCCCCCGCCTCCTGTCAATCACTATTGGTTCTCTAGTGTTCTATGAGGTGGGCGGGGCTTGATTACATAATCAAGTTCCGCCCATCCCTAGTAACTCTAGGGATTACAATAGAGTTTATTAGGGGGTCGGGACTTGCGGGAGATTTGCCGGCTCTCCCGGAGTACCGGGAGAACTCCCCAAATTTCGTGAGTCTCCAGGATATTTCGGGAGAGTCGGCAACCCTGCCTTATTACTGTGGAACATACAAGCCGTGGCTCAGCTAATCCCCTGCAGTGTTCCTGATCAACTAAGCAACACAAGCAAGTGTTGCTGCTTGTGTGTTAGAAGACGAGGCTTGGCTTGCAATGTTTTTGGGAGGCCTATGTGACACAAGCAGGTAATTCAGTGGATATTCTCTTATTACAATAGAGCATAGTGCACTAATACACAATATCCCACCTTCCCAAGCACCGTTCTTGTCCAATTTTCTAGAAGCGGTCTTCAGTATAGTTTTCCTATATAAGGTGAGCTATATAAAAATTATATGACCCATCTTTACTGGTAGAAAGGAGAATCCTTCACATAAAACGATTATCTGTTCAGCTAGAGAATTGTATTAACAAGACATGAGGGGAAACATAGGAGCGGATACAGAATGACGCAAATCAGACGATTTACGAATTGCGCTACGTTTGCCTGGTCAGTTCAGAACTAGCTGGGAGCGAATGGCCCTATCGAAATAGGGATGTTCGCAACGGGGACCCACACTCATACACATGATGACCAGGGATGGTATCTATATCATACAGTAAGGACATGGTTAAGCTCCTACGTGTGATTCTTCATTACGCACCAGCCAAATTTACCGTGAGGCGTGCGTGTAAATGTTATTATAGAGTTCAGCGTACGGATGTCCCATACGGAGGAGGAGGTGTAATAGACAGGAAAATGCTTTTTTCCCGTCTATCGCGGGCCGCAAATCTAATTGAGTCTGGCCCTAAGTGTCTAGAACTACTACTGATATATGGGAGTGACAAGGGCCTGTACTTCCCTCTACCTTGCGTAATTATAGACCCACAAATGTACGTAAAGCGCATGGGGGTCTGGGTCTGGCCCTATATCCACTGATGTATAGAACATACGTGGAGACAGGATATAAAGGCCTTTAATTCCATGAACAGAGTCTCAGCGCTTCATTCAAGGACACTTGAGGAGTTCAACAGGATTCCGTTCAGTCAGTGGAGTACTGTAGACGTATGAAATCATTCAACTCTATGTAGGGTATTTTTAATGGAGTATCCAAAAAGGGAAAAGTGTAGATATTGCCGAAAGCAACCAATCAGATTCTTGCGATCATTCTGTAGACTGTATTACACAAATAATAACTGGAATACTGTTAACAGCTACAGGCAACAACTTTAACCATCCTTCTTAGAAAGATCATTAAATTGGCCCCTATACAGTACGTGTTGAATCATTGTTCCTATTTCAAACAGTCTGGCCCCTATAAAAAAGAATAAAAAAGCAGGGCACATAGGAGATCAGAGAACACATGCAAGGGGCAAAGATCTATAATGTTCTTTTTCTTAATAGAAGTTCTATACTTGAGACAACTGTGCAATAGTAACTAGGAAATGACTTATACTAATGATATCAGCAATAAAAAATAAGGTAACTCCATATGTATATAAAAAAAGTTCTAAAAGTTCTAAATAAACAACACTACAAAGGAAGCAGTGATAATGTAATAGCAGTAAATATCGACTCTGATTATTACAAGGTTGCACGTTAGAAGCATCTATACTGCCAGGATGCTACAGGCAAAATCCCTGCTCCCACCTGCTCTGTCATACCTGCCTGACATACATGCGTTCACACAGTATGTATACACTCTGCGTGACATTCCTGCTCTCTGCGTGGTACTTTACACAGCACAGCAGGAAAGCCTCTCACACATCTCTCAACCAGGCTGTCTGCCCCCCAGCACCTTCTCTGTCTCTTCTATCATAGCCTCTGTACCTTTCAAATGTTACACCGCTTGCATCATGACAATCTCAGCTCCGGCATGTTCTAATGTATGGACAAGGACTGCCGGAGTGTTATACAAACCAGCAGCGTTCCACTATAACCAAAAAAAACCCTACAATATCCAGAATTATATTCCAGATCACGGGTTTTGGCTACTTAAGAAGAGATGGAGCAGTAGGTTATTCAGCAATCCAGTCTGATTGCTAATATAATAAACCACAAAATCACAGCAACGCATTTTTATACTTACATGCCTAGATATCTTTAAAGACCGCATGTACGCAATCTACGGAACGAAACGCTACGTAGATAGCGTAAAAAAGTTACTGCGCATGCGTAGTATCTTGGCACAGCTATCTAGGCACATAAGTATAAAAATGCGTTGTTGTGAATTTGCTCCGTAATCATTATTACATGGTGAAAGGGATATTAAGACACTAGTCCGGTATGAATAAACAGAACAGCATAAAGGTGGTTGTTTACGTAGAGACTGGAGCGTGGTGACAGGAAGAGGAGACAACGACTTAGTGTTTCAGTGAAATGTAAAACGAGTCTTGCGTTTCCCTGTCAATGACGGAGGCTCAGTTGAGCTAACAGGGCTTTAGAGTGTTAATCAGGCGGCTTGGACGGCAGACGACAGGGGCAGATCCAGCGGAGTGCGCAAATTGAGAGGCATCAAGCGTTGTGTAGCTATGAGCGCAAAACATGGCCGGGCTGCGCACAATGGTACCTCGGGATGACTATGCAATTATGGCATGTAGTGTACGGCCACAATGCGCCTGAGGTCAATGCAGTTACACAACCGTATATACCCTTGTATATACAAGGGTAATGTATTCGGGGAAACGGTGGTTAGGATTGGTTTAAACGCTTCAGCCACAATGCAAATGC
The DNA here is from genome assembly GCA_011038615.1 of Limnodynastes dumerilii. NCBI lineage: Eukaryota > Metazoa > Chordata > Amphibia > Anura > Limnodynastidae > Limnodynastes > Limnodynastes dumerilii. The sequence continues at coordinate 173,775 of WWET01001145.1, read as the reverse complement.
ACTTGTGCGCATATTCCCTTACTGTACACTGACTTTGTGACTCCACCCTCTTCTCTCCCATAACATGTCCTTCGGAAAACAAACAGGTGCAGCGCAATTGCGTGCGCATAACTTCTGAGCGAGCTCACTGCAAAAAAAAGCGTAGAGATACAAAATATGGTCAGGACACATTCACCTCGGGATTGGCTTGATCGATGTCCACTAACTAGCAACAAACGCCAAACACAAAGGAGGCATCTTATTGGCCGGCTGGGGCTGTTATGCAGAGTTCTGAATATTTCCCCCTACTTCGCGGATAAGAATAGACGCACACAAACAAACGCAGTTGTTTTATGTATCTTTATGGAAAACACGCCCAGTATTTCTAGTGTGGCAGGCACATTGTCACCATTACGGTCATCGTTCATTGTCACACCTGAAAAAAAAAAGACTTTTCATAGTCTTATTCCTTGTGCCTCCATATGACAACTGAAGCGTTTGCGCCATTCATAAAAAATTTTTACAGCTTACAGTACAGCGTACAACACTACCCCTGCGGTACATATTTGGGCACATAGTTGCTCTGATCTTTGCCGCGGTGGGACTGTTCGCTAAGTGCCGTAATTGGTAGCAACCCAAAGGTTAGCGTTCCATGCGCTTTTTCAAACGCATCTACGGTACTCATAACACATACAGATTTGTGCTCGCCTCCGGATCTGGCTGTGTTCTGGGTATTCACACAAAAAAATATTTAAAAAATTTATAAAAAATAGCTAAATATGGTAAACACTTCCACATTTGCGCAACTCATTATTCAGGAAAATTCTGCCTATCTGTGAGAAGCAGGGCCATTGCTAAGGCATGGGACACAAATGGATAACAAACTATGTATATAACAATCGACAAGACCCATCATGCTATGCCAGGTGCCAGCTATACCAATGCTGTTGAAGCATGCTGGGAGTTGTAGTTTTATAGCACCTAGGGCCTGATTCGATTGCCTGTGAAGAAAAACGGGAAAAAGCACTTAGGGCCCGATCCAGACCTACGTCCGCTTGCGTTTTTACTGCGTGCATAAGCGTAAAAACGGCCTTTTGTACTAGCTGCACATGTGCGGGGCAGATGTTACGCTCATGTTACGGTCTGAGAAACTGAGCGTATGGGCCTTGATCGTAACAGCTTCGTATTTACGCTTGGGGGGCGTGCCTGCCATACGAAATCCGTAATTACGAACCAAGGGCGGGGTGAGCCATTTAAAGCGTACAGTAAGGGCGTGCTAAGCGTTGTAACTACGCAATGAGCTTACGGACGAACGCTGTTGCGTTCAGAAAAGTTAGGGTAGGTTTTGCTGAGCGTAAGAAGCCAAAAGTAAATATGACCAAGGGGAGTGCCGAGCGGAATGCATCAGAGGTACGCCGGCGTAAATACGCTACGCACATGAGCGTTTCATGAGCGTAGGTCTGGATTAGGCCCTTAGAGCGCCGATTCCTGTCTATTACGGTAAGTAAAAATCATGAATTATACGAGATGCATATAAAAATCTGCGATATAAATTTGCGGAATCAGGGATTGCGGGCAACTAAATCAGGCCCCTAGAGAGCCAAAGGTTTTATTTTAAGGACTGGACAGCTCCATATTACTGCAGCCACTGGGTTTAGGTGACGGGTACCCTGTAAAAGCCAATGACACGTCGTTTGTGACCACATTAATTCCTGTCTGAATATATCACTCGTTATCAGTCAGTGCCACAAACCGGAAGATGCCATAGTCTATGCCCAGTGCCAAGCGATGGGCAAGTCTCATTGCAATCCTGTATCCACTGACACATCATCTGCAGCTCACGCGCTGGGCCCCCCTGACTCGCTGGCCTCCTGCGTATCCGTCCTTCCTTCCCAGGCCTCTTCCTCTCTCACTCCCACCCCGGTGGTGTCGAAATCAATTAAAATTTAGATTGGAAGTGTTGCACGGAGGTAAATATTAAAGCTGCAGCTCTGCTAATTCAGAGCATCGATCAGGCGGGATGAGGGTAATACATTATTTTGACAAGATACATTCCTTCTCAGCTGCTCCTATCCACATATTGATTTTCTCTCCACTTGCTGCAGTTTAAGCTAGAGGCACCTAACCCTGTCTGTACCCAATCACCTATCCACCCTCACCTGCCCCCCCCCCCAGCTCTCCCCCCTCTCCTCACTCTCTTCTTCAATCCTTCCTCTTCTTCACAAATTCTCTCTCTTCCCCTCTTTATTTTCCACTGTCATATTAATGCCTCCCTCTAGCTGTATGTTTTTTATATTAATCCCCATCTATTTATTGCATCACTTTTATTTTCCTAGCTTTCTGCACTGCTTTTTACATGTTTATCCAGTCACTTCTGTACACACCAGACCTACGATTCATCATCAGGTTCTATAACGTTCCCTGCCTCATTCCCACTCAGAACCCATCTGTCTTTATATACACCTGTCTGTCCGTCTCCTGGAGTCTATTGCTGTTTTGGCTGCCCCTTGTAGCAGCTGTACGGTGCAGACATCCATTAATATTATTCCACAAGTAATGCCGGATAATAGGGGTCGCTTTATAGACCATGTTAGCCTTTTGAGGCTCATTAACTGTCAGTATAACGGAGATATTTCGCAGTCCCCTGTAATGGAGGAGCCAGGACTACCAGCCAAAGCTAGAACACTGGAGTATTTTTATATGATCTGTACATTTGTCAATCAGTAACAATCTTTCATGGCGGATCTAATACAGAACGTTCTCTGTAGCTATGTACACTTCCGAGTAGCCTTAGTGTATATACTATAGTATAGTGTATGTAGTGTTGTGTATATAATAAGCAAAAACCTATACACAGTTCCCAGTTACTTATCAATGTTTTACTTTCTGTTAATAATAAGGGACTCCCAAGGTACCAGTCAAAGTGTGAGCTAGTTTATTTGAATTACAATTTAAGTGTCTTGCAGTGGCCTGTTGCCTTTGAAACCATGGCTAGGCATGTACAGGCTGCGGGACCTAAAAGAGCAGTTCAGAATATTGCCTGCATTGATTCCTTAGTAAGTGCTCTTGGTGTTTGGAGTTGGCCGGTATATGGTAGCAGTGCTGAATTAAACCCTGTGAAGGCCCCATGGCAGTCGAAATCTTGAGGTCCCACTCTGGGCTAGAAGTGAGGGGGTATATGGGGGGTATGCCATACCATCACTTCTCCCACTGGATTAATTAAAAAGCTATCAATATCCATTCACTTCTATTACTTCTATATTTTCATACCACCACTTCTAAATGTTCATACCACTATTTCTAAATGTCTATACCACCACTTCTATATGTCCATACCACTATTTCTAAATGTCTATACCACTATTTCTAAATGTCTATACCACCACTTCTAAATGTCTATACCACCACTTCTAAATGTCCATACCACTATTTCTAAATGTCTATACCACCACTTCTATATGTCCATACCGCCACTTCTAAATGTCTATACCACCACTTCTATATGTCCATACCACTATTTCTAAATGTCTATACCACCACTTCTATATGTCCATACCGCCACTTCTAAATGTCTATACCTAACTTCTAAATTTCCACTTCGACCACTGGACTCCCACCCTCATAATTATCTCCTAATAAATTTTTCATTTTGCCAACCAACAATTTTAATACACAGTATTTTCTCTATAGAGTCTTTCATGTAAAGTATTTGTTTCTTTGCGTTGATTATTTTTTTCTATCTTTGGGAAACAATTTATGAAAGCTGGATTATAATTTTATTTCAAGATCAAATCAATATTATTTTGATTGATTGGCGCAGGGCCAAATAAAGGCGAGGTGTCCATAGGCCGGTGTCTACTTGGTCTATTTGGTAATGCGGCACTGTATGGTGGCATGACATTACGACATTTTTCCACTACCGTAACTGTAAAACCATTAAATGCCATTCAATTCTACCTTTCCACTTCAACCAATCGTTCACAATTTGTTAAGAAATGATGCTGATGGTCAGTATGTGATGTTATTGTATTATAAACTTACAGATTATTTCTAATACAAATGCTTTTTGGCTTTTGCAGGAGTTTGCCTAATAGGAATGAACCAACCAACGCTGCCGATCGCGAATCAGCCGCAGTAACTAAACGCATTCCTTTTCTCCGGCGCTGTAACACAACAGATCCATTTTACGTATTCTCTATATTCCATGATTGCTATCAATCTCTATGTAATAAAACAATGACTTCAACCTTCGTAGGTGGCTGTTGTCGCAAGTTAATTCCTATAATGGGTTTAACATAAAACAGGACAATAATCTGTTACAACTGATGAACTACCCCAATAATTTCTCCAAATGCAATAAGACAGTAAAGGAAAGCTAAAGCAAGGAGCGAGACCATAGAATTCTGATTTGTTTATCAATCTTTATGGTTTCTGGTCATATCTATTTATAGATAAGTAACCTGAGGCTTTGTTAATTAGCCTCGTACACCACTTCTACTGCGTATTAAACCAAATGAAAGAGGAAAAACCATCACCAATTTATAATAAGTAAAATATACCTTTACAAGAGGGGATTACTTTCTAGACTGGACCTAAATCCATTTAATGTCTGGACAAGGGAAAACGATATAATAAAGTTTGGCTGACATACAAGTAGTTATATAGGGTCACCCCAAATATTTTTCATACGACAGATACTTGCACCAAGGACAGATACACCAAAATACATAGGATTTTATATAAAGAAAACCCAGCTATTTTCTTATGTAAATTGAATGTGAATCGCTGCAGAATTCTGTTGCCTGAAGTGTCTTATACATCATTTACAAGAGATCAGGATACTTTCATGTCCTCACTCAAACACTTGCAAAAGTTTCCCAAACTATAACTATTAAAACAGAGCAAAGTGACAAGACTGATATCTCAGTAAAATATCTATTATAGGCGGTGAACATCTGTAGCTGTGATGATAAAGGAAAAGAGGGGACGGATGATGGAGAGAACAGTGGCACCAGTTCACTAAATAAAATATCCCTCTTTATCGCTCACTGAATTAGTTACAAATAAACAAGCAACAGGTGCCATAATACAAGAACTGCTTGAATGAGGTGTTTTCTGGCCTGATTGTAAGTGTACTAAAATAAATGTTACCTAGGTTTGCGTGAATTGAATTGGTACGAAGAAAAGGAGTTTCAATTTTACTTAAATGAGAAAATGGCCTAGACCGCCATTCTATAGCACTGTATAAAAGGCCTGTGAGTGGAGAGAGCCTGCTAGCTTCTCAGAGGACCTCATCCCAAAAAACATGCCCATGGAGAAGGCTGTTCCTGGAGGTATCAGGAACCTTATTAAGACAAGCCTGGCTTGCTTGGCTCTTCACATGAGATGTTGGCTGATGTTCACGCAATCACCCTCAGGTGCAGATGTAGCAGTTTTGTAAATCTGTAGGATATTATCTTGTCTAAAATGCCTTTATCGTTTTAAGCCTTGTCCACCACTTGTTCAACACAACTAGAGTGAAAATAGGGTAATTCACAAATTCAGACGACAAAACAGATGATGTGTTTCCAATGCACATACTGAAACACGGCAAAAGAATCTGACTGTGAATTAAAAAAAAAAAGGTAACATTATCTGATCATGAAAATCATAAAAATGTTCACGTATTTTTTCTTATAAATCCGAATTGCCACTTGTTTGCACAAGCGCCTGTAAGCTATAAACATTGTGCCCGCTTCTTGGCACTATGAGAGAACATGTGTTTATAGCCAGTCATATTAAGGCATTATATGAAATTTGGCTTTACTGTCTGCAAATAAATCTATGTTGCATCCAAGCGCTGATACTATATGTTCCCAAATCAACCTGGGGAAAATGTATTTGGAATTATTGCTCAGAAAACACTTTTCAGTCTGAAAAAATATATATTCTTGCAAATACAGGTAACTGAATACTTATCTCCTATTCATTTTTTATTATTATTATTAACGTTTATTTATAAGGTATCCGCAGTGTTGTATTTATGTCAATGTGAAAATATTTCTGGATTATCTATTCTGTTTACAAATTCTGCCACCTTTATTACAGAGCTGACTCTCTCTCTGTTTACTGTATTTACTGTTTGTATCCTTGAAATCTTTTTTTTTTAATACAATATTCCCATCCGTGTAGTCTCGCACTTTCAATGAATATGGTATTTTCATTCTCATTAACTTTTTTTTTGACTGTTTTTAACCCCATCCGAATTTTCAACCTTTATTTATTTATTTTTTGGCAACCTTCCTTTTTAATCCCAGTTTGCTGGTTTTATCACGCAACCAGATTATTGTAAAATTTGAATCATTTGCACTCCTCGGCAAGGCTCTGAATTTTGTGTTCTTATCTGGTTTCAAAGATCCGCAAACAAGTCAGATAATTTAACCATAAGCTTAACCCCTCCACTGCCAACCAGTGCTTCCTAATCTTTTATAGGTAACATTATTCTGCTTCCCAGATTAACAAGAAAAAAAAAAAAATTCAATACATTACAGTTTAAATGAATGTACCAAAAATGACAACATGTAAAATGACACTGTATATTACTTCACACCACTGAGGGCTCCATTCATCAGAACAGTGTTATTAATCTCATATGAAATTAATTCCTATGTAAATCTAACAGGCATATTTATCAATCATTGAACTACATTAGACACTGATTAATATTTACCATGGAATAACATACAAATGGCACTTTTCCATCTAAAAAAAAATAAAAATAAATAAATTGTGATTAATAGGTATTTTAAAGGACCCTTTTGTGTAGAACTGATACTTGCATTTTCGCTCTAAACTAAATTTATGTTTGGCTTAAAGAACCTGTATGAGATCTGCAGCAATATACTGTCTTCTAATTTGCCAAACGGCTTCAAGTCTGGATGTTTGGAATGTCCTGCATTGGGCAGCTAAAGTGCCTTTGATTATTGACAATCTGTTGAATGTAGATGTTGCCCTGAACACAATGTTCCTGGAACCTTAAATTGTGAGCTTTTAGAGACAGATATTACACAAAAGTGCAATTCTCTCATACATTCACCAAACTCTCTAGATAAAAAGGGAACATATTTCGTTCACTATCGTGCTCCAATACTGCTGTTTTTTTCAATTACACTTAACAGCAGGTCAAAATGTCAGTGACTACTTGTGATAATAAAGACATGCCAGATTAGTTAAAAATAATTCCTTAATTTGCCCCCCTCCCAGACCCCAGGTATAGAAATGCACTTTTCTGTCGTTCCATTTTTTTTATTTTATTTTTTTATTGCAACTGACTATCAAATATTTTAGGTGTATAGAAAGATGTTTTTGAAAACATTCAGTGCTGTTATTATAGAAACATAGTATTGCAGCTCAGATGTTTCTCTCTTGGGAACAGTAATACTATAAAACCTGGTGTATTTTCCCAGTCGCCGGTATTTAGATCACCTGCTTTTATAGGTATTTATAATACATGCAAGACATCACCAACCTTTAGAAGACCTAGTTGGTTAAGTAAAACAATTTTCTGAAGATGGATAGCAAACGGGGGAATAGTTTATAACTGAACTTACATTTGAAACTTTCAAATTGATTATATAGTTTTAAAGTTTTAAAATACATACTAAAGGCCACAAATAAATTCTAGATAAAATCGAAATGGTTCTGATTGCCCCTATATCAAGGCAAACCAGATAGATAGATAGATAGATAGATAGATAGATAGATAGATAGATAGACAGACAGACAGACAGACAGACAGACAGACAGACAGATAGATAGATTGCAATTGCACACCTTATTATTATTAATAATTACACACACACACACACACACACACATACACACACACACACACAAACACACTTACATGCATTATTTACGACCGTTAATCTGAAGCTAGTGATCCGCATTAATCTACTAAAACCAGACATGATAATACATGATCATTAATGTGATATTGTCTCTTGGTAAATATGTAGAGCTCACTTACTAGCAGAAGTCCTACATTTTCATGTTAATAAAAACTGACTTCAAATCGGTGCATGAAAAATGAGACTTTTGAAAGTGCAAAAGTAATTGAGAATAAAACATGGGGACATTTTAAGTCCTGTCCAGGAGCATGCAGATAGGGTGCAAAAATATGGATGTTATCAACACCAAGGGTTGACTTGTCCTTTATAAAACAGTGGACCCCATACGACACCCCTAAACTTTGCTGGACATGAGGTAACAGCCACTATAGTGACCCTACCATAGGAGTGACACTGTTCTAGCAGACGATACACATGATGGATGAAAATGGTTTTCTCCTACAATGGTATGAAAAAGTTATTTCGCCCTGGAGTGGAGTACAAGGAAGATGCAGAGGGGGGATAGGACATTTGGGAAGGGGGTGTAATTGGCAGTATAGAAGAGGTCTGACAATACAATATTTTATTAGCTCCTCTAAGTGACCCTTACATAGCTACAGTCCTGATACCGGGACTTTTGGGGTCCTGATAGGGTAAGTGGAGGGTTAAGTATAGTAGGCGCTTGGCATTCAGCGTGCGTCCACAGGCAGCCCCACAGAGGGCAGAGAGAGGCAGTTTAGCTCTGATGGATACACACACTTGTCTCTTAATCTCCGGAGCTCCTGATCAATACGCTATTTCCCTTTGTTGCCAGAAAATTCGATCCTTGCCCTGGAATTAGGTTCCCTGGCTTAATCTAAACGGAAACCGGCCCCAGTTACTGCAGAGAGGGGAAGATGCGTTTGAGAGAGAGGGGAGAGGATAAATAGGGATTGAGATACGGCGGAGAAGAATAGAAGACATACACAGGACATTCTACATAGGATGCAAGAATAATACACATGTAAAATAAGGCAGAAATACAGATCAACTGCTGGGGTAGTGGACGGGTACAGGTAGTGTACAGGTAGAAGTCTGCAATTTTTGACAAGAGAACTCAGCTGACAAAGAAAGTTTAAGAAAGGAATAAAAACTGAAGAGGGCAGAAATATCATTT
>WWET01001145.1:87813-114001 GCA_011038615.1 Limnodynastes dumerilii | reverse complement strand
GAGGGACCGCAGGGGGGTGTGGTTAAACGCCTTAGGGGATGGAGGTGGGGCCTATATACAAATCCTGCACAAGGGCCCCGTCACTTCTTAAAATGCCCCTGGGTGTATGTACACAGGGACTGCTTCTTGCCGCTATGGGGGTGTAGCCCCAGACCCAGGACAGGTGCAGCCTCTTTGGTTTATGCTGCTGGAATCTCAGGGCCCGCTTGAAAAGACATCCGTACTTTTCACTTCTTGGAAAGCAAAGCCAGACGCTAATCCTCCCTCCTCCCAACAAATATGAAATGAAATCAATAACCTACGATGAGTAATTAGACAGCCTTTGTTCAATTAAAAGAGTTCTTTCCTCCTCCTTCCTTAGGCTCACGTTCATTTAACAGTATTCAAACCATCCAGAATTAAATTATTCATCACAACTAACTTACCCAACACCAATGTTAAAAAGTAATGATAAGGGCCATGATCCAGACCCCCACACGCAAGTGCGTGCAGTGGTCCGCAGATTCGCGCACGTAGTGGGGAGTGCACGCCCCTGCACTCCCAGCTAACTGTAGTTTTTACGACTAAGTTTGTATGGCCCCCGACTAAGTTTCCCCCGCCCCCGCCCCCTAATTTACATGGCCATACAGGCAGGGATACGACCACTGTAAATTAAGGGTCTAAGGGTAACTAAGTTACGTACAACAGTAAGCACGCACGCGGAACATCTGCATCTTGCATGCGCAGATCATTCGAGACAGGGGACTTACGCAAATGACTTGCGTAAGTCCCCTTTCGTATCCAAGTCTGGATCTGGGCCAAGGTGATGATAGTAATACAGGGCCGTATGCGGAGCTCCAGGCGCATTGCATATGGGCCCGGAGTTTTCCGATTTGTTTTGCTGGGCATGTGCAGTTATTTTGTAACGCCATCTACGTTTCTTTTTGCAACGTAGATTGCGTATATCAGTCTATCGAAATAGGGCCGTTCACAATGGGCACCCACACCTGTACAGCATAGGATACAGGATACTTAAAGTGGGGTCCTGCTGGCGTATCCCTAATCCGCACGTATAGAGCAGGGGGGATGTTCCCCTCTCCTACATGCGGAGTTATGGATCACTAATTCCATATGCCGGCCTCTACTGCGGACGCTAACCTTTTGAATTAGACCCCCATCTGTGAATACAGTACAAAGTTAAGGCATCTTCTAGGATATCCTTAAGCTGTGCACGGCTGCTGGCTCCCATAATAGACGCACTTTGCGCTGATTCCCGTCTATATGACAAATTGAATACGCCCCTGAAAGTCTTCGTCCTATGAATGAACAAAACTAAACATTAAGAGGCAGCTTTATTTGTATATTTTTTTAAATGTTGTAGCGGGCTGGATTTTTTTGGCGGTATTCAGATCGTTTCCATCATCTACAATTCTCACCGGGGCCCATATTCAGAGCACCGGACGTATAACATATACATCCGGTGTTTAGTGATTTTTACTACTGCGCATGCATAGTCATTTTTTTATGTAATCTATGTATCTTTTTCTTACGTAGATTGCGTAAATGCGGTCTGAATACGTCCAGTACTCTGAACACGGGCCTGGATGTGCAATCTTGTTACAGAAGACGTTCATGAGTTTTCCAAGGTCATTTGCGGAATATGAAGAGCTCTGTCCAGATCAAATATGACCTTACTGGTTGATCTAATTGTTTCAACAGTTCAGCTTAAAAACCATTAAAACCCTCTGAACAGCTTTAGATCAGGTTATTTGGAGCAGGTGAGAGGGTGGTTAGGTCAACAACTACAAAAATTAAACTTTTCGTCTTATTTAAATTAGCTTAAGCCAATTGTGGGGAATTGGAAAGGTAATAATTAAGGATGTTGTGGAAATAGGGTGCATACCGCTGTTTTTAATTATTATTTGTGAAATCTAACACATCAAATAGATCTAAATGAATCCTGGCTAAAAACAGAGGAAAGGAACAAAACATCAAAGGCCAGATTTACTAAGCTGCAGGATAGGAAAAGTGGAGATGTTGCCCATAGCAACCAATCAGATTTTAGCTCTTACTTTCCTATTACATACTAGAGAATGTCAGCCAGAATCTAATTGGTTGCTATGGGCAACATCTCCACTTTTCCTTTCCCGCAGCTTAGTAATTCTGGCCCCAAATCTCTTTAAGAAACAATAAAAAGTCACATGCATAACTGAAGGGTCGGACCCTTTAAATGACTTGTGTAAGTCCCCTGATGTTATTAGGGCAGGATCCGGGCCACAGAGAGTATCTGGTGTCCAAAAAACAGCATTGGCCCATCACAACAGCCACTATTGGCCATAAGTCTCTAGAAGCAGCTAACATTAAGAGACAGCTTTATTTTCGTATATGTTTTAAGGTCGTAGCGGGCTGGATTTTTGTGGCGGTGTTTTGATCGTTCCCATCACCTACAATTCTTACTGGATGTGCAATCCTGTTTCAGAAGACGTTCATGAGTTTTCCAAGGTCATTTGCGGAATATGAAGAGCTCTGTCCAGATCAAATATGACCTTTACTGGTTGTCTAATTGTTTTAACAGTTCAGCTTAAAAACCATTAAAACCCTCTCAACAGGTTCTGATCAGGTCATTTGGAGCAGGTGAGAGAGCAGATTTACTAAGCTGTGGGATAGGAAAAGTGGAGATGTTCCCCATAGCAACAAATCAGATTCTAGCTCTTACTTCCCTATTACATGCTAGAAAATGTCAGCCAGAATCTGATTGGTTGCTATGGGCAACATTCCACGTTTGCTTTCTCGCAGCTTAGTAAATCTGGCCCCAAATCTCTTTAAGAAACAATAAAAAGGCACACTTTTACAAACGCGACGGAGACAGAAATTCCGAACCATAGAGGGGAGGGCGCGCCACTGTCACTCCACTCTATCGGTAGTAATACTGGACGCTCAAGTGTCCAGAAAGCTACCTTAACTTTTACGCATTGATCAGCGTCCTTATGGGTGTGGATCAAGGCGTCCCTGGCCTTCCCAGCCTTCCCCACCTTCCCCTGACCCAGGGCCGGATTAACCATGGGGCAATAGGGGCGGTCGTCCTGGGGCCCCCACACACAAAGGGCCCCCACAAACTGCTGTGAAAGAGGATGGATGTCAGTGATTGACATCCTCCTCTTTCATTCTCTTTCACTGGTTTCCTGACAGGCTGTCTTACATACAGACAGCCAATCAGAGCACAGCAAGGCAGACAATCGGAGGAGAGCAAGAGAGCAGGGAGCCAATCACTTTCACTTTCATTTTCTTACTGCCGAGGGCTCCCTGCTTCTCAATGGAGGCCTGATCAGCTTCTTCTGGTGAAGGTAAGTTTTATTGTCTGTCTGTCTCATGTCTGTCTGTCTTATGTCTGTCTCATGTCTGTCTATCTCATATCTATCTATCTATCTATCTATCTATCTATCTATCTATCTATCTATCTATCTATCTATCTATCTATCTATCTATCTATCTATCTGTGTGTGTTGACACCTTTTTATGTATATCTAGATATATTAATATACATACATATTTGTGTGTGTATATATATGAAGGCATATCAGTCACAATTTTGTGTCTTCTGCCAGGCTTTTTAGGAAGGAGGAAAAGAAAAAAGTAAAAGGAAGAAAGGTGAGAAGCAGAAAAGAGGTAAGTGCCCTGTGTGAAATATTTTACACCGCAAAGGTAAGTTTATTATACAGTACTTAAAAGTGGTTGAGAAATGGTGATTTTCATAGAGGGGGCACAAAGGCTGGGTGGACTCAATGGGAGACAATAGTGTTACCTGGACATAGAAAAGTTGAATGGACACAAAGAGTGGGGCAATAAAGCTGAATGGACACAGAATATATACACATATACACACACACACACACATATATATTAAGTGCCCTCTCTGACTACCATTTTATGTGTGCATGTGTATATTCCTACATACATTTGCTGTGCTAATGTGAAGCAGGGGCCCCCCCCACGATTTAGTTGCCCGGGGGCCCCCACAGACCTTAATCCGGCCCTGCCCTGACCCTTCATTTAAATGCCTAACCCCACCTCTATGGCGGAGATACAGCATGCATAACTGATGGGCCGGCCCCTTAAAATGACTCGCGTGTCACCTGATGTTATTAAGTCAGGGTCCGGCCCACAGAGAGTATCTGGTGTCCAAAAAAACAGCTTTGTCCCATCACAACAGCCACTATTGGCCACCAGGCTCTATAAGCAGCTAATTACCTCCTAATGACATCACACAGCAAGTCACTAATGTTTTGCTCCATTCATAGAATTTATCATAATTAAACACATTGGACTGGATCTAGACTTAAGTAAGCGCTTGAAATTAGTTACTCTTGGGCTAAACCATGGTAATTGCAGGGGAGTCATATTTCATCTGTTGCAAACAAGTGATGTTTCCTGTCCCAAGTCTAAATAACAGTGTGATAGTAAAGCTGGTCAGTATCTGTGTGCAGTAAGCAACTCAAAGATATATCCCTGCATGCAAAGAATACAATTAACTTGACTCCCCCTGAAATCATCATAGTTTAGCCCAGTAATAACTAATTTCAAGCACTTACTTAAGTCTGGATCCAGCCCATTGAGAGGCCTACAGGTATGTTCCAACACTACTTAAAGACTTGCAACTAAAACATAAAAAAGTGACTGCATGACACCCCAGGATTTAGGGGCTCAATACAACTTATGGATACAATAATACTAAGCTGCAAAGTATAAGATTGTAGCTGGTCACTAAACATAATTTTGCATCATAGATATATAGTTGCTGGAGTGTATTGGTGGTTAAGATTACCAATTACATGAGTGGTTCAGTGGTTAATGTTAATGTTTTTGGGTGTAGCAGTCCTTCAGTGTTTAATAAATCTGGTTGTTGAGTAGAGTAGTGCGTAAGGTCACAAGTCTAGAGGTGGATCAGTGATTAAGGTAACTCTTTGGAGTGGATTAGTGGTTAAGACTGCTGGTTGTACATGTGGATCAGTGGTTAAAGCTATCAATTACACAAGATAATCAGTGGTTAAGGTAAATTATCATCACATAGTTAATCATTTTGATTTTGGGGTGGATAAATGGATAAGGTCGCCAGTCTAAAGGTGGATCAGTGGTTAAGCTTACTGCTGAGATATATACGAAGGGTCACAGGGTTTTATGGCTGTTTAACTTTCAGCTATTGTGCAAATTAAAACAGTAATTATGGCAAAATTCTACATTTTATCAACACACTTCCAAGACCCTTTTCGAACCAGGATACGAGGAACGATGATAATTTAAAGGGAAATCTATTAAAGTATATATCTATGCACATTTATCAAAAACTCGAATCTAGATTTGTTTTTCTTTCTTTTTTGCTGAAATGTTGACATTGTTCCCGTTTTAAACATTAGCAGCAATGTATACACACGTAATGAGTGTTATTTTCTTCTCTGCAGATCGTACAGCTAGTGTACTATTAACCCATCTGGGAATTGGGAGGGCCAGACACTGAGGGGTTAAGTGATTGCCCGGGATTGATGGAAGCTGCCGCGGGAAGGCGTCGGGAGTTAAGTGAATAGATATATAACTGTACAGGATTATTACAGCAGGCTTTAAACTAATTAAAACAAATTACCGCAGAGACCGGCTGTTGATAAGCAAAAATCTCTTGTTCTGGTTAGACACTTCCCTGATTGAAGTCAAATTATCATTATAAAGATGGGAGTAGGAGGGGGGAGAGGAACGATCACAGCGGAGGGCTGATTGCTGCTTTATATTATCTCATTATATTTATTGTACCAGTTAAATGTGTGTTTGTTTATTTTTATTGTTGTTATTTCCTGTTATTTATATAGTGGTAATATATTCCGTAGCACGTTACACGAAGAGATGGTGCCTGCATTCCTTACATGCTGAACGCTATGTAATTGTAGATTTCATAGAATAACCATTTACTAAATAGTGCTGTGTCCCCACAGATTAGAGATGCGCAAATCTATTTGCTTCCGGCCGGATCCAGACTTGGAGATGCGGCGTGCGTAAGTCGGCTGTCCATTACATGCGCGGTACAGCGACTTTTGCATCAGAACTCAGCCCACAGATGTGGAAGTACGTCTCTGCCGGCGAGGTGGGCGCACTCACAATGCATAAGCAGTACGCCTGGTGGGTGGGGATAGGAATGCAAATTGTACAGCAAAGGCTTTCCTAAGCTCTTACGTATTATTCTGTATGCTGGCCTTCCGTATGCGGACACTTCCGACAGGGTTCTGTATGCGAAAAGCACGTACTTGCAAAGGGAGTGCAGGGGGTGTAGCGTTGCAGAGGCACACATAAGGAACCTGTCCTTATTTCTGGATCCAGACCTTCTTCTATAACGTAGGGTATCTCACTATAAGTGAAATAAAGTATATAGAAATTAGGTGGCGGCTTCTTGTTCCGCCCTTCTGGAAAAACGGCATTATTAAAAGGAAACTTAAGAGTGTAATTTATGCAAATCAAATGCTAAGCCCTGCCCCCTGCCTAATCAAAGCTACCAATCAGAGGGCTACTAAGGAGGGGTGGGGCACGATGTCAACAAGCCCTGCCCACCCCTAACAATGCTCAAGGCAGGGATTTGCACTAAATCACTGCCTCAAGCCCAGATCTGGGAGATTTGCCCCCTCTTCTACGAGCCCAAGGTGATAGAATTGGAATGAAAATGCGTTCTTATCCCCCTGCAGCTATACCGGACGTATAACATAGACTGCATTTACGCAATCTACATAAGAAAAAGATACGTAGATTACGTTAAAAAATTACTACATATGCACAGTAGTAAAAATCGCTAAACGTATGTTATACTTCCGGTACTCTGAATACGGACCTTAATCCTCACACCTAGCCCACTTTTTTTTAGTACCATAGTATTAGCATACATAAAACTACACCAAGCTGTAACTTTAAACCAGGCTTCTCACAGAAAGATCATCTGGAAAATCAGCAGCCATTCTGAACATTCATCTTAACAGCGATCTGCTGGTTTGATCTTCCCACATGTTTGATCTGTCAGATCACTTTTCCAGCAATATAAAAGTCTTCAACTCTTATGAGAAATCTAGTTTGTCAGACATTATAATGATCTGTCAATTGGAAAAATGATCTTTCAGTGTATGGGCAATGGAACCATTAGCACAATTCTAAAATAATGACCCTATAATTGCTCAACATTTGGGGAAGGAGATAAACTTAGGCCATTGTGTAGGGTGCTTTAAACACTGAATAGGTAACATAACCAATATCACTGGTTACACTCCAACTAAGAAAATCTTAATGCCGAAAATGGGACATCCGAAAGTTCCTTTTCGGATGTCCTATTTTCGAATACTTACCTTTTTCTACTTTTTTTTTAAATGAATGGGTGAGTACGGAGAGAAGAGGCAGAAACGTTCTTAATTAGCTGCCCTACGCACACAACTATGAACCTAAGAATAAGGTGGCCCTATTGCATTCGTAAGTCGGTTAAGAAGCTGAAAAAAGGGGGCGTATCAAGGGAGCGGCCTTGCTATTTTTGCATAAAAATAAGAACCTAAATCATTCTTAAGTGTGAATATGGTCCTTAATACCTAAAGTCTCCGTCCATGTCAGCTTATTAACACAGAAGTAAAATTCACCAGGGGTACCCAATCCTCACTTACAAAGGAGCACCCCAAATGAACCACACATCAGATGGCCACATTTTCCGTTTTCCATTTTCCACTCAAGTAAACTCTTTGCACTCTGGTAAATGTCCCTTATTGGAGTCTTTATTGGTAATAATGTAGTATTACAACAGAGGTTTACTAGGTAATGCCAATTAAGCAATATTGGTAAAACTAGGTGGCGCTGTTCTCTTGCTTTGGGTTTACAAACAATTTAACAGCTGTTTGCCAAAGACCATCCACCGACATGTTACAGGAGTACATTTTATCCCATGTAAATAAATGATTATATTCCACGAGAAACAATACAACATTTTACCTAAACCCCCAGGAGGCAGTTCACATATTACAGCAGAAAAAAATTGACTTTTTTATTATAATCTGCTTGTTTTCCAACGTTTCCCTTTTTTTACCCCAACCAATCCCTATTTTTTTTTTTATTGCAATGGGATCCTGATCCTTCTGCAATCAGTAGATCTGCAATTGTAGGTCCACTATTTACACAGGCAAAGTCATCCAATCGGCTCTCAGTACCTGACTCAGTGTATTGTACATTCACTTCTGTGACAGACTGCTCCTTTATTACAGCGCCACATCCGCCGCTACTGCTTCATTTCTCTCCTTCACTGTCTTCCTTTGCCTCAGCCGCTCCTCTCCTTCCCTCCCACCGCCAGTTTGAAAGGATGTTATCAATAACTGGTAGATGGATAAGGCGTGACGAGTCTCAGAACAATCCCCTGTCTGCTGAACTTTAATTAACAGTTACTTAATTAGTTCGAGACCATTTAGAGTAAAATGTTTTGATTAGGAATCTGCATGTGCCCCCCTCTTTGATGAATGGGTGCGGGTGGCTGCCTCTCCCGCTGTTCCTAATAGATAATAAACCTAAATCCATCAGGCGCTCATACAGACGCGTCAGGGGACAAATTCTCAGCGATACCCCATCAATCCCTCATGACGGCCCTAAACAAACACCCCNNNCCCAAAACAACCCCCCCCCCCCCACTCAATAACAAGCAAATAAAGTTCATAAACACAATGCATTGTTCATAAAGATATGTTTGAAAATTAAGATGACTGTGACCCTAAATTAACAGGCTTAGACACGGCTGGGTTTTCATATGATGTACTGTAGCAAACAGGACAGGCTCACACAGTACGCCCTACGGTCACGTCCTCGTTAGGGACAGCATGGAGACAGGACAGGCTCACATTGTGCTTTGTTCCAGAAAGATACACTATAAAGTCCTTATGAGTGAATGCTAGCAGACAGGACAGGCTCACAAAGTGCTGGGTTTCTGTAGGATGTACTGCAAAGTCCTCATCAGGGACTGCCAGCAGACAGGACAGGCTTAGAAAGTGCTATTTTGTATGGTCATGAGGAACAAGGACATGCTTTGTTCCTTAGTGATAAAATAAAAATGATGCCTTTAGTAGGGACAAGCAGCAAACAGGACAGGCTTGCACAGGCTGGGGCTCAGAGTGCAGGGAGTTTGTCATGTAGATTCATGTCCTTGTTAAGGACTACACATACTACCAGGACAGGCTCACACAGGGCTGGGTTTCTGAAAGGTACACTATGAGGTCCCCATTAGCAAGGACCAGCAAACAGGACAGGCTCACACTGAACTGGAATCCTCTGTGATGTGCACATCTTTTCCACATCATAAATCAGCATTAGAGATCAGCCAGGGGGTGGAATGGTCTCAGTGTGGCGTTACAGCACATTGGTCAGTTAGGAAACACTACCAGTGTTTAGTGTCAGTGCCAAATAAACACAGACACTTTGACGTGTAATGAATCACAGCTGCCCGAAGGAGATTTACATTAGCAATTAAAAAGAAGTAATACCAGATCGGACAAGCTCCCTGTGTACCCTCCATTACTCCCCGCAGTGCCTGGATTACCTCCTCCATTCACAATCACAAAATGCATGCCAAGCCTTAATTAGTTCCAACATAATGATTACCAGAGAGGGCTTTGATAATGCACCTTCTTATATCCTTCATTGTCCTGCATGAAGAGTTA
The DNA here is from genome assembly GCA_011038615.1 of Limnodynastes dumerilii. Classification (NCBI taxonomy): domain Eukaryota; kingdom Metazoa; phylum Chordata; class Amphibia; order Anura; family Limnodynastidae; genus Limnodynastes; species Limnodynastes dumerilii. Next base: position 104,318 of record WWET01001145.1, on the reverse strand, counting down.
TACGAGCTACCATTAATGGAATCTGTAGAAAGCACTTCACCTAGGAGTATATATAGGCACATACGGACTTATACTTACCAAGCAGCAACATAGGTTTATATAGTCCTACAAATTACCCTTAATGTCAGAAAATACGAATCCATTCTAGCTGTTGTCAGTAGGAGTACCTTAATAGGTATTATAGTGGACAAATGCCCATATTGCCAGCACTATACCAGTCATGATTATAAGGGTCTGCCTTCAATTGACCCCCCATGTTTTTGTTGGGGGGCAAAGACTGCGTTTTGCCCCCCCCCCAAAAAAAACCCAACTTCTATATAAAAGCGTAAAAAGTACCAAAAAAGTTATTTTCATGTTTGTTTTGCATACATTTCCTTCTTACAAATGGTTTTTATTTTTTCTTTCTTAGACGCACCACTCATTTTGCAGTAATCATAAGCAGACACATGAGCCTAGGAAGCTGCACTACTCACTGACTGCTCTTGTAAGTTTTACAACAATGGAACAGAGAGAGCAAATGATTGCGGCCTGCAGACTGTTTAAAGCGATAGCAGCGGTCTTATTGTCGCCAGATTGTAGGGTAGACAGTGGTTTGCCTTCAGAGTCCTAGTACCATGGCACCCAAAGTAGGATCATAAAAAGGGGGCTCCAAGCCCAATACCAGTCCTTGGCCTTTTGCCCCCCCCCCCCCATGAAAATTTTCATTGCTACGCCCCCCTCTGCGGTAAAGGGTTGTAGGTTTCCGCATCGAACTGCCCTTTTTCAAAAGCGCCCATTTTCCCAGCCAATTCCGAACTGGCTGGGAAATCGCCTGCTTCTGCCTCGCAGAGGAGAAGCAATTAATCCACGTAAGAAAGAAGATTCCCCAACCCTTACCCTAACTCTCCCTTTCCATTACCCTAACCCTCCCTTCCCCGCAGCCTGAACCGAAGACTCCCCATAGATTCCTACTCTTCGAAATAGTGACAGAGGAAACTTCTAAAATTGCACTCTCGCAGCTGACAGTAAAGTACCCATGGAAATTATTTGAACCTTTTGGCAAGTCAAAATAAAGCAACATTCTCCTCATTCTAATGTCATGCTGACTGTACACTTGGTGATGCTTTGCGTGCGTAAATCAGGTGTCGAACGGAGGTTACGACCCGGTCCATGGGGAGGCCTTTCTCAGGAAACCAATGATCCTTCTTTTAAATGGATAATTCAATAAAGCCATAAATGCAAAATAAAAGAGAATTACAGGATTTCAAGAGACTGCCCCACTCCGAATCATGGCATTGGGCCAGATCCTCCTTTAATAATGACAATTTCCTACGTCACGTATGCATGCGCAGTACAGGAATTCAGAACATCTGTCTGTCTGTCTGACATGCATCTGTCTTTCAAAACAAAAGAGAGTCCACTCACCATGCGTATGAGATACCGCAAAAATCAGAATATTACGGGACCGTCTAAACATGGCACAAGAACCAGCTGCTGAGAAGACACATGGGTCAAATGATAGAGTTTTCAGTTTAAATTTCAACAACAAATCTTTATTGGTTCGTGTAAAGATACAGGTGTAGTGGGATGCTTGGTAAAGGAGCCAACACATGGCTCTTTCAAAAGAACTAGCTGAATAATGATCAGCTGTATCATGCGTGCAGTTTCCTCCAGTCGCTTTCTATATCAATCTAACCTTATGTGACAATTATTGTCCTTCCTCGTCCTTTTAAACAAATAATGCTGCTGTCATTGGCCATCAAAGCTTTGGAATCCAAGCTTTCAATTATGCGTGTTGGGGTATAGCATCCAGTCATACCAAATGAGACGCCTTAACTTAGATTGGACTAAAAATGTGCATTGACGTAGAAAATAAGAGTTCCTTCACATGACGGTGTCTGATTTACTTATTGTTGTGATAAAAATCCACTATTCCTACCCCCAGGAGCCAGGGTAGTTTATAAGTGGAATAGCCTCTCATCAGTGGTGGCGGACACTAACACTGTGTACAGTAATTTAACATTCCTGAAAAAGATAATAATATAGGGCCTGATCCGGACCTCCGCGTGCAGCCAGTCCGACGGTCCGCATTCACTCCCCTCTAACGTGCAGATTTGGCAGCACTTGCACTGCAATGAACCTACTTCAGGGTTGCCTACTTTGCAATGCTTCCCTCTGGGAGATCCCAGGGGGAAGCATTAGAGGCCTTGGCAGGGGCGGGGCTTGGTAGTGCGATTTATGAAGCCATGCCCACTGACCACCAATAATCGTTCAGGGTATTTCTAGGGGCAGTGGCTGGGCTTGATGACGAAAACTGGCCAGTCCCTAGCAACACTAGGAAAACTCGTGTTGCTAGGCAGGGGGGCGGGACTTGAGGCTGTGGTTTGCACGAACTTGCGGCCTCAAGCCCAGTGCAGTAGATTTTTCAGGCTCTCCCAGGAAACCGGAAGAACTGCCTGAATTTCCAGAGTCTCCCGGATATTCCGGGAAAGTTGGCAACCCTGACCTATACCCAACCCTTACTGTAATATTTACATACCCACCCCCCCAACCTTACAGAGTTTAGGCGCTTCCAAATCCTATGTTTCTCAGGAAAGTCTTGCAGAAAGCCCACATACTGTACATGACATATATGCTATTGTCCTTTTTTTCCCCCGCCAGTTTCCTAGTAAGGAATTGTGAGTCTCTATAATGCAGGATATGACAAGCAGAGATGCTTTGGAACCCTCCTCAGAGCTCTGTCCACAGTAGCATCCCAGTATTCCCACCACTAATTCTCAGGATAGACAGGAAGGGTGCCGCTGAAACAGACTGTGTAGGTCTGGTAGACATTTTGTACATTTAGGAGATCCGGGCCCTTGGAAATAGGTCTCTTACTTGCTGCCACGGTGGTCAGTCCATGAAATATATACTATGATGACAAATGACAGTCCTGTGAAAGAGACAGCAGGCTATGACATGGAAATAGCAGCAATGTCACTGGTGTCAAAGGGTGAGATCCAGCAGCGTAAAGATAATGGGGCATCTCAGAGAGACATTTACAGACATTGCAGAGGACTTACATGTCATCAGCGTCACCACAGGCCCCACTACTAATTCTTATGATCAAAAATGGGTAATTACCCTCAGCCAAAGCACGCAGGGGTCTGGATCCGGTCCAAAGTTCTTCAGTATTTGGGCCTGATTTAATTCAAAGCGAAGCCCCTGTTATTTTTGTGCAAACTTTATTTGCGGATTTTTATGCGCCCCCCCCCCCATAGAGGTGTGTATTTACATCTGCGAATTTTGGCTACCGTAATAGCCGCACTTAGCTTTGCAACCAAAAGAACACGAGCTTCGTGCTGCATTGAATCGGGCCCTTTATGTGCAATTAGCAAAATAAGTCAGTGTTTTCCTTGTATACAATAATAATAAAAATGTACCCGCATAACATACAATTTAGGTACACATCTGGCACCTCTATCTCTGAATCAGCCCCTCTGTGACTATGACACATGCGGATTGTGCAAGTCGGCTGTTGTGGTTGAAATCTGCATGCTCACAACCATGTTTATGCATCAGAACGCATTACGCACGGAATTGAGACACATAAATCCAATTTCTCAGTCTGCAATGTGTGGTTACCAGATCCTCCAACATGTTGCATTCCATTAGCAACAATTTAATCCCCTCCTGAGCTTCCAACTGTCACTCACCTGGTTAAAAAAGAGTTAACTGATATTTAAAACACTGTTGCCTCTTTTACACAGGTGGTTACCATAGTAACTGATGGTTGGAAACTGAGGAGCAGAGTATTTTGTACCTAATGGAATGGGTTATGCTGAAGAGTATGGGTGCAACGGTAATACATATGGATGGATGGGTGGGTGGTGGGGGGGCATTTAAATTTTATAGTATGGGCAGGATTAGACACCTCCACAACCACAACAAGGCAGTCCACACGCAGGGCGTTATGTGCATAGAAGTTAAGGTAGAGGTCTGAACACGTAAGTCAGCTAGGGCTGGATTTACAAGCATCGGCCCTGATTCAAAATCAGAGAGAAAAGTTACAACTGGGCAAAACCGTGTTGATTTCAGGGGGAGTTAAATTTCTTATGTTGCAAATTGGTTCTATAGTTGAGAGGTGATGTTTTCCAGGCCAAGTCTAAATAAAAGGCCGAAATTTGGGCCGGCAAATCTCCCGCAAGCCCCGACCCAAACTGTAATCCCTAGTTACTAGGGATGGGCGGGACTTAATTATGTCATCAAGCCCCACCCATCCCCTGGAACACTAGAGATTACATTGGTAGGGGTGGGACTTAATGACACGATTTGCATAAATTGCGTCATTTAGCACCACCTCCTTGCAGTAATCTATGGCTTCCCTCTGGGATCTCCCGGAGGGAAGGTTTAATAGGCAACCCTGAAATAACAGTGTAATAGTGAAGCTGGTCAGTATCTGTGTGCAATAAGCAAATACAGAGTATTTTCCCCGCATGCATAGAATAAAATTAATTTGACTCCCCCTGAAATAAACATGGTTCTGCCCAGGTGTAACTTTCCTCTCTTATTTTCAGACTCTGAATCTGATCCATTATGCTCATATTTGCAGATCTCTGTGCATGAGGATTTCCACTCTTAGGTCTGGATCCAGCCCCTTGCGCTTCATCTAAGAAGTAAATAGTCTTTGTAAAGGATTTAAAATGCTTACACTACAGTATGTCAGTCTCACACTTTGGGCTATATTTACAAATAATAAAATTTCCCCCGAAGGTAAGCTGCTCCAGGCTCGCCTGTGTTCGCGACGAGCCTGGCAGCTTCCCCTTTAAAATTTACAAATACTCACCCCTCTGCCAAGGTCCCTCGAAGTGCTCTGCCCGCAGTGCAGGCATTTCATATCGAATGAAGTGCCTGCGCATGCGCAGAGACTTCACAGCGGCACTTAGAACATTTCAGCCCAAATATGAAAACCCACTGTGCATGCGCAGGGTCTTCATATCAGGGCCGGGGTCTTCTAAGTCTGACGCGTCTCCCGGACATGTGAGTTTTGTATTTTTTTAATATTATTTTAATGTTTTAATGTTGTTTTTTAAAAAAAAAAATAAATAATTTTTTTTTAGTTTTTTTTAGTTTTTATGACCGCATGCTACTTCATACCAGCGGTCTCCCCACACATACCCCACTTTTCCTCCCCCTAATAACGGCTATTAGGGGGAGGAAAAGGGGGGAATATGGGGAGATTGCTGAGATGAAGTCTCTAACGCCATCCTCAGATGGCGTTATTTTTTCCTTCTCTGCCGAATCAGAATTTCGGCAGTGAGGGATAGTAACTGCTTCGGCACCCGTTAAGATCAACGGGCCGCCAAAGCCTTATGAAGTGTTTGTGCATCGCCATGGAAACAGCAGAATTCCATGGCAAAAGCACTTTAGTAACTTTTAAAAATTTTATTTTCAGGTGATAATGAGCGTTTTAGTGTTAAAACACCCATTATCACCCGAAAATTTTAATAGTAAATGGAGCCCATACTATATTTTTCACAGCATCTCTTCCCTACATTTACAATACTATATATAATATTAATTTCATTTAAAACATTGAGTTTTTGCAAATCTAATGACAATAATTTTCCTTGTTACAAGTGTTAATACAATACACAAGCCAAATGATGTCCAAAGACTCATAAATCTCTCATAAGAGACTGCAATGTGGTGCGGGAGCTGCTCTACCCAGCAATCAAACGTCACCATCATAACTAGAATTATAATTTTGCATTGCAATAACATGGTATAGGCCCCTATTCATTAAAGCAGCTGACCAGTGAAAAAGTTTGGGGCCTACAGAGAGGGATTATCCGAAATACCGATAGCATGAATGATACTGGCCCCTGATGGGGGCCCAGGGACGGTGCAGGACATTCTTGTACAGCCGCTGGCTGCACGCTGTTCTTTCTGTTCCTCATGGTGTCCCGTGTGGCCAGCGGTGCTGTCCCTTCCCTGTCACCCCTCTCCCCCCCTCCTTGCCTGCCGCGTTATGACTTCATTCCCAGCGCAGGCTGCATGCAGGAGGAAATAAATCTTCATAAAGGCGCTTTGTGATTAATGGCGGGTCCCAGGCTCTGTGCTGGACCTTTCCCATTACCCACTAATAGAAAGATGGAGAGCCCCTGTCTGAGACACTTGCCTCCCGTCATTTGTTCCACTTTGCAGTCCATTTGCTGGGGAGAGTACAAGGCACTCCATCAAAAATATTTTCAGAGTTAATTTCCGTCCCTTAATCTGCTTGATTCTTATTTTGTATCGAATGGCAGGATCGATTTTCATTGCGTCTAAATTAAATAAGGGACTTTCCATGCATGGCTGCCCCCCGGAGAAAGGGGGGGGGAGGGAAGGGAGAGAGGGAAGGGGACACAGAGAAGGGAGGGAGAGTGGGAAGGGACAGGACTGGAAGAGGAAGAGAAGAAGGGAAAAAGAAAGTGATAAATATAACACCAAGGAAGATAGACCAGAGAAAGATAGATAGATAGATAGATAGATAGATAGATAGATAGATAGATAGATAGATAGATAGATAGAAGATAGATAGATAGATAGATAAACAGATAGGTAGGAGATAAGACAGATAGAAATAAGAATGGTAGAGAGAAGATAAATAGAGATAAGATAGATGCATGGTAGAGAGGTAGATATATAGATAAAAGAGAGTAAGAAAAAAAAGACAAGACAGTTAGATAGAGTACAAATAGAAAGACGTAAAACAGAATAAAAAAAAAGTCATGCAAGATAGATAAGAAATAAGATGTAAGATATCAAACTGATAGATACAAATAGATATGAGATCTAAAAAACAGATAAATAAATGTAAGAGATAGATATTTATTAAGTGTTGTGAAAAATAAAATGATGATAGATAGATAGATAGATAGATAGATAGATAGATAGATAGATAGATAGATAGATAGATAACACCAATGTACACTCTTTGTATACTGCACTCAAGGGGACATCACCAATAATTGAATATGATCCACAGACAGACCTGTGTATACAGATGATAAATATAGGTATACAATAGATAGATTCTGGGACTGGAATGGAACGTGTATATCTGGACGGGGAGACTTTGTTCTCCAGCACTAGTAGAATCACATCTTTCCAAACTCATTTCTTTGACCATTTTTTCTCATCATTTGTGAGTGCCCCCCCTCCTCCTCACCCCTCTGCTGGTTTAAGGATTAAATCTGTCACTTTGTATTCCTCAATCCCCTGAGGACGCCTCCTCCCTCGCATACACTGCTAGAGACATTGGTAACCGCTTTCTACCTGACCCCGGCTGGCCTTTTAACCCCTTCCTGCGCCAGAGAGGTCAGCGCAGCCAAAAGAACCGGAAAATCGTCTCTTTAAAGCGCGCATCCTTCGTTTTCACGTATGCAATCACAAGAAAAGATCATTAGCATCAAATATAACCTCAAATGGCATGTTGCCGTTGGATACAGGAGTCAAGAGCCTTTGCTTAGTATTTGGAGTGATCTAAGGGAAACTAAAGCTTTGTATTTATTATACTAAATGATCTGTTTATTGTGCGAGTTGTAATTATTGGAGAGAATAAAGGCTGTAGTCATAAACTTAGTTGAATTTGCCAGGTTGTTATAGGAAAATATTACATATTTAATTAAAGATGAGCTGGTTAAATTGTGTGAAATCTGAGAGATCCGAATTTAAGGGTTCTGAGGAATTGGATCTTGGGTTTTGGATTCTATATAAGACAACGTCAGCTGCCATTTTAGTGCGGTATATATATATATATATATATATATATATACACACACACACACATTTATTTTTATTTTTAAACAAAATACTAAAATTTTGAGTCTAAACACGGGTCGATGTTCGTCTCTATATATAATATCAGTTTGTAGATTTTATAAATATATATTGACGGATAGATGCATATGTATATACACACACACACACACACACACACAGAAAATGTGAGGACAGAAAGCAGACTATGAACTGGGCCATTTACATAATTGTGACTTACTGGAATATGGCTTTTGACAGGCTCTGTTACCACTTTGCGCTGATGATAACAAAGCAAATTGATTCTTATTACTTATCTATGTTATTTTTCCTTTCATGAAGATAATTACTTGTCACAGTCCGTGCATTAATGATCTACAACAATGGCTTCCACAAATCTTTTACTATTAATGATAATAATAATAAATATTATTATTATTATTATTATTATTATAATGAACCAAAACCAGAGTTTGTAAATAAGAGGAAAACAGGTGGAAATTTACATCCAGACTTCAGAAAAATGCTCGTTTTCCGCTCACAAGAAGTCAAAGACTTTTGCGCCATCCCCATAATAAATAAGGACAGCGCAATAAATTCAAGGCAGGGTCCATGGATAATAAGAGCGTCCATGGCAGGGGAGTCATCCTAATGGATTGCTGGATACAGAGGGAATCTGGCATCAAGTTCTAAGCAGCAGCATCGCCTGAATCCGGCCCAGTATTAGATTTGAAAGGGGATGATTCCTAGCCCAAGTCTAAAAAGTGAAGCTGGTAAGTATTTCTGTGCAATAAGCAAAGAATTTCCTCAGCACGCAAAGGATAACATTACTTTGTTTTGCCTGAATCCAACATGGTTGGCCAAGGTGTAAATTTCCACCTGTTTTCTTCTTATATTCACTGGTTACTGTGCGATATTCCTCACGATTGCATAGTGTGTGGCCGATACTGGGGTAGAAGGTGACAGAAGCGGGCCCCATGGCAAGCAGACAGGGCCTGAGTGTCCTTAGGGGCGGGACTAGGCAGAGCCAGACAGGACTGTGGGCGGAGCAGGATGAGACCGCTGCCTGACAGAAGTTGTCAGCGTCTGACAGCATGCTTACAGTACAGGAGGAGCGGCTATTATGCCCCCCCCCCTCTTGCGGGCCCCAAAGCAGCTACACCCCTTGCACTCCGAGTAGTTATGGCCGACACTACTCTAAGGTATCAATTACCTCTGCTTTTCCTGTTTCCTCCTGAAGGATGGTCATTTTTAGGATCCACCATGGAGAGCATACACGTTGCAAAATATGAAGAGGGAGTAAATAGAGGATTGTAGTATCTGTGCAATCCTCTCTCAGCGTCTCCTCTCCGCAGCAGCAGCTCCCTCCCATTGGAGTAACGCTGGTGACCCCAAGGTCACATCGGCGTCAATCGGTGAGCAGAGAGCGCCGCAGAGGAGAAGAAGCTTCAGCAGGGTAAATTTGCAAATGGAAGGGGGAGGGGGGCACACCAAATGGGAGAGGGGGTGCTAAGGGAAGAGCTAAATTCTTGCCCTCCCCACCCCCAACAAATGTACCGCCATGTTTCTCTCCCCATGCTCTCCCCATGTACGTACTTTAGCTGTTTTGCGCTGACTGGCCCATATGCTCTGAGTTACTGTGCGTAACATCTTCCGCGCACATGCGCAGTAACTACTAATGAGCGCTTTTACGCTAGCGGCTAGCGGAAAATCACTCGCGTACGTAGCTCTGGATCTACCCCTAAGTGTTTTTCTTGATTGAATTATTTGTGAAGAAAAATTATTACATTCTGAATCTTTGTTTTTTAAGAGCCGAGTATTGCTATTGGGTGAGCTACAAGACATCGTAATTCATGTTGCAAGTACCCTTTGCAATGTCTCTCATTGCAAAATAGGGACAGCCGAAAGTTGCTTTTCGGGTGTCCCTATTTTGAGAGCCATCAAAGAATTGTTTTTATGAACATGTGAGTATGTGGTCAGCATACTCACCCATTCATTTTCGGGAACGTCTCCGCTGGACCACCGTAGAGGTGAGTACTTAGGGGGGAGACTTAGGGTTAGGCTGCGGGGAAGGGGGGGACTTAGGGTTAGGCTAGAATTATTTTTAATGAGTGGGTGAGTATGCGATTCGCATACTCGCCCATACTTTTTCGGGAGCGCCGCCGCCGGGGACTAGGGTTAGGGGGGGGGACTTAGGGTTAGGGAGTAGGTTGGGGACAGTTACATACCTTTTCGGAGCACCGTATTCGGTGCTCCAGGATTCGATTGCTATGCCTCTTCGAACATAGCAATTGATTGCCCAGCCGGTTCAGGCCGAAATAGGGCCATTTGCGACAGGAACCCACACCCTGTAATTCACATGGTCAACAGTATTTGGTCAACACTTGCTCAACATTATTATATAACTGACAATTTTTAAGGCCAAACGTGCCAGTATCAGCAAAATACTAAAAATACTAAACTACTAAAAATAGAGAAAACAAAAACTTGGTGTGATAACGTTTCCAATCAGGTGGGTACCACTTCACAAAAAAATGCCCACTCACATTAATTCTATCTTGTTTTTTTCCTTATTTTAGACCGTGCTCTGTCTTTCTTTGTAGAGCTTACACTATTTCTCTCTTGGATCAAATGCCTGTAATGTTTACACCCCGTCACAGAACTCCACCTGTATCCGCTTGTGGACCGTATTGTCCTTCTTTTACCTCTCCTCTGACTTTCTTAAAGACACAACAGCACACCACTCCTTGCGTAGAAACAACCAACACACCCACCCTTAACCGAAAAGGGGTACTCACATTTACCCCCCTTGGGGTTTTGCAGGGTATATGTGTCTGTGGACTGGATTCCTGGTATGGTTATGTTGTGGTCCCGGTCTGTTTCCTGTTCAGGAGGAACTCCTTAGGAATAAAACACACATCTCTCCCTGTACAATATCAGCAGCAACAAATAATAAGGTAAGTAAAATGCTACTCACAGTGAGCCGCTCTTGGGGTTATGCCTCTCATACAATTTCTTTGTTTCACATTTACCCCCCTTGGGGTTTTGCAGGGTATATGTGTCTGTGAACTGGATTCCTAGTATGGTTATGTTGTGGTCATGGTCTGTTTCCTGTTCAGGAAAAGAGGACTATGGGGAACCAGAGGGAAGGTATAGTGATCCTAAGTGCAGACACTAATACCCCACCAATTTTTTAACTCAGTTCAACTATTTGACACTCTCTGTAGTGGGGAGTGTCAATGGTACAACATTGGGGGTATAAGAGGTGTATACCTCGAGTGGTATTGGAGCTACAGCTGGGAAGAAGTGCAGTTCAATCAGCCTTGATATCTATATTGTGATTTTCTGTGTTGTGGTCTCTTTTGGGCTATTTCACCAGTCTATATACCTCATTGAAAGAACTAGCAGCTTCAAAAAATGTTTAATCACAGAGAAGTACGCCAGGAAAGGGTAGTACAAGTTTTTGAGGGAAGGGAATAATTAATTGATGAAGATCTAGAGGGAGTCATTGACAAGTTGGAGAAGGCATTGCAGAAAGAGAATCGCACATGGTGGGAGGTGGTAACACTTGAGAGATATAGGGCAGATAATATAATACCAAGAGGCCTGAGAGTTAAAAAGATATGCTCTTTCGATGGCCACTCCGCAGAATTTACTAAAAACTGGTTTGGGATTCTGGATCAATGCTATTTTTCATTGATGGATCTCATCATAAACGAAAAAGGGAAAGAATTAAAACATCTGTCAAGAACTATAGATGAGTTAGAATCATTAGTAGCCCCATATACAGAGATGGCAAAGTTTAAGGAAATGGAGGAGATAATTAAGTGGAGGATCATTAAAAAAGAAAGGTTACTGACGGAGGAGAAATTTAAAAAATATAGAAGGGACCAAATAGACTATCAAACTGGTACTCAACACATCAAGTTAGGGAACAAGAACCACCCTAACGAAAAAGGACAAAGACCCAGTGAAGGAATTAATATGGAGGAGTATTTAGGGGATGTCTTAGAAGGTATTAGCTGGGAGTCCCTTGAAGGTGGAAGTGGGGAGGATTCCACACAGGAAGAACAGGATTATGAACAAGAGAGAAAATGTGAGAGGTCAGTAGTTAAACCACATGTAGAAGGGGGGAATCAAATAAAGAAAAACGAACCAACTAGGAAAAAAGAATATAAGAAGGATAGACCCACTAAAGAAGATAGGTCATGAAAAGAGAGAAGAACTCAGTCTGGAAGGAGGTCGAAATCACGAAGGAGATTGAAGGAACAGGGGACTAAATCTAGACCCCACCATAGCAAGAGATCTAGGTCACATAGGAGGGAGAAAGACCATGGAGGTGATCATCATAAGAATAACCCCAGTAACAACAGAAGGAGATCCAGGTCACATAGGAAGGAGAGAGAGCATGAGGGTGATTATTATGGGAACTACAGAAGGGGTGATAGGTCCAGAAGCCACTCCAGGGAGAGGGGAAGAGATAGAGGCAGATGGGAGGAGTTGGAGGGAAGGAGAGGAAGGGATAGATGGGAAGGAAGAGGAGAAGACTATAGAAGAGATAGATATCCCTCCATCCACAGAAGAGGTTTAAGTGGAAGAAGATCCCCACCCCCATACAGGTAGGAAGAAAGGAGGAGGAGTGAGAATTTAGGTTGAGAATCTTGGTATGGAGGGAGAAGAAATGATAGACACCGCTCCCCTAGTTGCAAGAGGGAGTGGGAAGACCCCATATAGAGGGATAGACTACACTTCCGGCAACAATATCAGGACCGGCCTTTTTTAGGATGAAGGCCCCTAAGATTTCAAAAAAGAGGGGCAAAAGAGGTGGAGTTAAGAAGAAGTTAGGAGATAGGGATAATAATAAGAAGACTGACAGTGAAAATAAGGGAAGAGAAATGGTGAAGATTTTCAACCTCAGTGACTACACTCTTAAAGAGGATGAACAGAAAGTTCTGGGAAGGGGCTTGAAGTTTGTCTTTCTCACTTTGATTTATTCATAGATCTCCAAAAATGTATCCGTAGACTTACCCTAAAAAAGTTCTTCAAAAGGAATAAAGAGAATGAGAATAGTAATAAGGATAAAGAAACCAAATAGGAAGGAAAAGACAAGAAAATCTTTAAAAAGAGTTCCATCTTCTTCCCACAACACCTCAAAGGATAGAGACCTTTGGGGAACTTGTAGGGAAGGATTTAAGAAAAATTAACAAGTAGAGAAGAGGCAAAGATAACATCACTAGAAAAGAGAGGCGTTAAGATCCCTGAGGGAAAACAAACAGATTGTCCAGTGACAAGGGTGGCAGTATTGTGTTACAAAATTTAGAGGACTACAATAAGGTATGCCACTCATTATTGAAGGATGAGGGGACATATAAAAAACTCAAAGGGGATCCCGTGAATCTAGTGAGGCAGAAATTAACAACATTGGTGGATAAATACCAAAGTGAGGGAGTCATCACCAAAGATGAGAAAGATTTTTTAATACCCGAGAATCCCAATGTTCCTATGCTATACACCTTGCCCAAGGTCCATAAGGACCCCTGCAACCCTCCTGGGAGACCCATCGTCTCGGACGTAGGGTCAATTACAGCTAACCTGTACGAGATGGTGGATAATTTTTTACAACCTCTCATGGGGAGGATTCCATCGTACCTTAAGGACACTGGCCAAATGCTGAGGATCTTAGACCAATTGGAAGTTAAGGAAGATTTTTTGATGGTGACAGCGGACGTAAGCTCGCTGTACACCATAATCCAGCATGACAGGGGCATTGCAGCTGTAAAAGGGATGTTAGAGAGGACAGACATGGAGGAACCTCTGAGGAATTTCATCATTGACAGCATTGATCTGATCCTCACTAATAATTACTTCTGGTTCGATTGAAGTTTCTATCAGCAATGTACCGGGACGGCCATGGGGACCAAATTCACACCCCTGTATGCGAATGTCTTCATGGCCGCCTGGGAAGACAAACAGGTATACAGTTTTCCTAACATTTAGGATCATCTCATCCTCTACCAGAGGTATATCGATGTTTTGATATTCCTCTGGAGGAGACATCAAGAATCCCTTGATATATTTTGTGACCACCTTAACAGAAATGAATGGGGTATTAAGCTGCCTTTTGAGGTCAGTGATAACAACATTCATTTCCTGGATTTATCCATTTCGTATAAGGAAGGAAAATTGGAGACGAAGGTCTACAAAAAACCTACCAATTCCCTGATCCCGAGAGACAGTGACCACCATCCAAAACGGTTGGACACAGTTCAGAAAAGTCAAATGATTAGGGTCAGGAGAAACTGTTCTACCGTAGAGGAATACCAAATACAAGGTATGAGTTTAGTAGAGCAGTTTTCAAGGAAAGGCTACGATAAAACCAAAATCGAAGAGATTCATAAGATAGTGAGGGAAAAGAAGAGGGAAGCCCTCATTAAGGAAAAGAAGAAGAGTTTCAGAGATAAGATTCCTTTTATCACCCAATTTAATGAAAAATATAAATCCATAGAACGGGTCATCCAGAAACACTGGAACCTACTTAAGAATGATAAGGAGATTGAGGAATTAATTCCAAATAAACCCCGCTTCCTTTACAGGAGGGCAAATAATCTGTGAACCACGTTAGTTAAAAGCATCACCACACAACTCCATAATGCAGTGGGGATTAGAAGTCAAGGCTTCCATAGATGCGGCAACTGCATAACCTGTAGAGAGGTAAAAATAAAAGAAAGAAAGACTATGGAGTTTGTAGTTACAGCCACGGGAGAAATTACAAAAATTCAAGATTTTGTCACATGTGACACACGGGGGTGTATTTATGTCATCGAATGTGAGTACTCACTCCAGTATTTGGGAAGGACCTCAAGGAGATTGAGGGAACGCTGGAGTGAGCACTTACAGAACATCAAGAAGGGTGACATGATACACTCTTTTTCTAAGCATTTCAAAGAAATCCATGGAAGCAAGATTGAGGCAATTAAGAAATGTTTGGGTTTTAAGAAAATCATAGGACCATGGAGGAATGGGGACAGTAAAGGGGCCCTAGCGAGGAAGGAGATGGAGACGGTTTTTAACTTTAACACCATGTCTCCAAATGGCCTGAACCAAATATTGGAGATGAAGTGGTTCCTGGGAAAATAATCCAGTTGCAAGGGTGATGGTTTAGAGTTTCCCACACTAGTCACTAGTGATGGTCTATAACACCATCTATAATAGGACCATTTATGATAGGATTTGCACCACTGAGGATTTGCATGAGGTATGTTATTTGCATATTACAGACATATGGATTCGAGTCACCTACATGAGGTTTCACATTTTGGAGTTGTTCCATGAGGATTGATGTATACATTTAGAGTAGAATTCTATCACAGTATGAGGTATTTTTTGATGGATTTAGACTGAAGGGGGTCTTTCTCCATTGTGATTATTTTAGGAACACATTTTAGAGTTGCATCATTTTAGAGGTTCACTAATGAGTTTTGCTCTATAATAGGAATTATTAGGCTCTTTGTTATTGAGAGCTGTATGATTCTGATCATTGCAGGGGGATTTCCTCGTAGTGACACCATGAGAGACACATATTTATTGCATTATTTATTCCTAATGAAGATCCCCAGAAGCAGACTAGTAGGTGACAAGGGACGTATGACCTTTTCCCCAGGAGGCCACCATTACTGTGATTTCATTTTGTGAATGAGGGGACCCGTTATATGTAACCCTTTGTTAGATGCAGTTTTGTGATGGGAGGAGCCACTGAGGTCCGAGACACGGGAACTAAGGATGGAAGCGGTGATGCTTATATTTTAGAACTATGCGTTTCCGACCATTGAGGAGACGATTGCTGTAAGTTCCTGATAATTAAGAATATGACCGTTAGTAGTGTATTTGGCCCTATGGACTGGAAGGAAAGTGTTAATCCCGTCCAGTAAAATGGGAACGATGTAATTGGAATGTAACCCCCCCCCAAACAATTCCACACATATAGGAACTTACCTGTATATTTAGATTGAATTCATCAATTCAGTTTAATATCACACAACAAATTAAAGAGACAGTGAGAGTTGTAATTACGATCGGGACAGAAAGAAACTAAATACCACTCAGACCGGACAAGAACACGTTAGAAGAAACAAAAGAGTCATGGTTGTATCAAGATTTTATTTTATTGACATATTGTTGAATATTTTATCACCCAACGTTAAAGAGGATCATAATAGTATAAATAGTTTAAGAAAGGGGTGGAGCAGGAAGATTGCTCATGAATCGGAAGACAGGGGAAGCTTTATAAGGTGACCACCATCCCCCAAGGGTTAACACACAAATGTGCTTGAAACTAGTTACACACCCAGATTAGGAATCACCTGCCATTCTTCTCCCAGGTAATCTGCTCTCTCTCCCTCTCTGAAAGTGTTTTTCCCATAAGGGCCCCTTTTTGGGATCAACACCGGTAGATTGAGGATTAACAGCTTTGAGGACAGCGGGACCTGGGGGATTTTTGTAGGGGTAGGGGAAGTTCCTTTATGAGAGACATAACCCCAAGAGGGGCTCACTGTGAGTAGCATTTTACTTACCTTATTATTTGTTGCTGCCGATATCGCACAAGGAGAGGTGTGTGTTTTATTGCTAAGGAACTCCCAAGGAACTCCTCCTGTACAGGAAACAGACTGGGACCACAACATAACCATACCAGGAATCCAGTCCACAGACACATATACCCTGCAAAACCCCAAGGGGGGTAAATGTGA
>WWET01001145.1:65927-78029 GCA_011038615.1 Limnodynastes dumerilii | reverse complement strand
TAATAATATTAATATCCTATATTTAAATAGGCCGAAGAACACTCCTATAATCTGCTGTGGGTGCAGGTGGTATTATGGGGTCTGCAGCTGGAGGGGTGGTTAAGAGACCCTTCCTCTGTTTTATTGACCCCTCTGAATTTATTTTTATAGTGACAGGTGATGCCAAATGCCATTCCTGCATACAACTAGGTTTATAACTCGTCCAGCATTAACTTTAATAGTAAACCCATAGCTCCCCAATCTTTTAGTGTTATTAGCACTGTTAAGGTTCGTTATGTGTTCTATGTGATAGATATGGTCTGTAGAGTTAAACATCCAGAGAGGTAACTTTGTGTGCTAAGGTTGTTCCTTGCCTACACAGGATATCCTTGTCATTAGATCCTAGAACATGTATGTGTAATGACATCACTGGGGTGGCAGTCAGCGTTCCCGGGATTGTCTGTAAATAGCTTCACCATTAATCCTTTTAGATGTATGTGTCTGTTTTGAACATAACAATCAATTAACTATGTGTGTATTTTCTGTAGATAATTTCTGTTCCTCCTCACACACATCTTTCTCTTTTTTTGTCACCTGAGCCTATACCTGGCTGAATACTATCCAATAATATGACCAAGTCACCAATTTCTAACCAATTAACATTCAGAGTATGGGCATGAATGCTACACAATAAATGCTAGAATATGGTCCGTATTAATGATCTGATTGGACAATACAAAATCTAGCATAGGGTAGGAGTAATAATTGTGTATTGCATTTTTACACTATTGCTTTGCACATTTGAGCATTTAGCCAAGAGCTAGTGGAATTGTTACATTGTGTGTCTGGCTTAGGTTAATAGTCATGCTTTCGGGGTTGAGAAAGTTATAATTCATGACTTCTACAATTGGTGTATTATTTTCCCCTCTTCTCTTCTTCTCCTCTTCTCTTCTCCTTATACTCTTCTCCTTCTCTTCTCTCCTCTTCTCTTCTCCTCTTGGGAATGATAGAAATATTAAAATGACGCTATCATTTTAGTATCTGGAATTAGAATCTCTTTTAGCACAGAGCATACGGCACAAGCGAGCTAAAGTTCTGTGTCTCTTTATTCTTATCACAGGAACCCCAAATACTGAACATGGCAGGAAAAAATGGGGAAGTGTTAAATGGAGCAGCGGACGAGGGACCCAATGGCATTATTAACAAGTAGGAATTCTAACTGATCTATTACTGAGGAGTTCTGTGGTTGCTTTAATACTGTAGTTATTTCATAAATGCTTAATTATTAACTGGATCCCATTTATTAACTGTAAAGGTCAAACTGACCTGACCTGTCCTATCCTATCCTAAACCAACACCATCTGATAACAAAAAAACATGAACAATTTCAACTTTATTTATATTACATTTAATGTCTTAGCAAAATAGGATTGATCTAATGCAGTGCATTAAAGTAACAGGTTACTGATGTGCTTTATGTATTTTGTTTCCTATTCATTTTTTTCTCTCTCATTTTCTAAATAAAAAAACTGGTACTGTTCTGCTGCTGTCTGGAAAGTTTGACTGTTAAGCTGAGTACACATTGGAGTTCCTTTAATGTTAATTATCGCGCTAAACTTATAATAACCACCAGTTTTTAATGACCTGTTACCAGTGTGTACTGTCCTACAATACTGTAGAATCACGTGAAACCACATTGGATTGTGTTTTTGGGATCTCCTAATTTTTCTAATCGATGATGTCTTAATGCCGGGAGAAATCTTCAGTGTGTATGGACACACGATCTTCAGTGTAACGATTCCTTTTCCTGCATGGGGCTGCCTTTGTGTGTATATATTGCTGCAGCAAAGGGTTGTGGCAACACTTTTTAGCAGATCCACTTACAAATACAGTGTGGTGTGTATGAGTGCATTGTGATATAGGTCGGGGCTTAAAATTGTTATTACGCTTTTGAAAAGTTATTGCATGTTTAGGAAAAAATCCAGGGAATTAGTGTAAGATCAAAAGTGCTATAAGTTAGAAATGAGTAGGTAGGACTAGGTAGTAAAGGATAAAAAAATGTTTAATTACTAATCAGATTTCTTTTCATTAAGATAAACTCTGTCATAGATATATTGTCTTTCAAGGCTCCCAAAATCCTTTCTGTACTCTCCCCCTTGTGACTCCTCTTATGTCATTCTCTCATTCCTCCTTCGCAGGATATTTCCCAAGATGATCACACCGGGTACAGCAAAAGACTGGTTTGACCGGCGCAGGGCCCACATCCGCCCATGGAATAACTTTATCGATCAGAGACGCTTCTCACGCCCTCAGAACTTCGGAGATCTGTGTAAACGCGTGACGCGGAATGTGGAGCATTTTCAGAGCAACTACATTTTTGTGTTTCTGGGGCTCATTGTGTACTGCATGTAAGTTATTCTGCCATTTTCTTATATAATTGTGCAGGGGGATTTATAGGGGGTGGAAGGGGACAGACTCCATAGCAAGAGGGCAGGGCTCTAGTATGTATGGGCAGGACTGGGTTTAGCCAGGTGGGACTTGGGGTGGAGTTGACCAGGACCCCTGCTTGATAGAAGCTGTTGGAGGCTGACAGCTTAAAACAGTTCTCGGCGCTCCATGAATGAGCACTACAGCGCTATACGTACATACACTCATAGGGAGAATGAATACTTTATTTTGTCATTTAATATCTGGGTTAATGACCTTGAGGAATCACAGTGCATCTCTATTTCTTGTTCACAGCATCACAAGCCCTATGCTGCTTATTGCTCTGGCAGTCTTCTTCGGTGGCTGTTACATCATTTACCTGAAGACCCTGCATTCCAAGATGGTCATGTTTGGTAAGTTCTGCATTCTGTTCTGCTGATAGGCCACCGGGCTGCGAATAAGAGTGGACAGATGGCTGTTCTGCCGCCACTGATCCAGTGTTGCAACAGATCGGGTGGCTGCAAAGTTCTATAACTGCCGGTGCCCAAAGATCTGCTACCTAAAAGATTAAAGCGAGCGTAGCCATGTATTGCCGGTTATTTATATATTTGAAGTGTGGAAGCAATATGTATTTTCAGTAAATCAGTGCTGGAATGGTGCACTCATTCATATTGGGGATGATGGTAGATAGTGTTTCTACAGCACTCATCCTCCAAGGGCCAGATTTACTAAGCTGCAGGAAAGGAAAAGTGGAGAGCATTGTTGTTTTTTTTCGCTGCATGACGGCAATCTGTCTAGTGTTTACACGTCAGCAGATAATTGAATGATTGTACAGTGTGTATGCACGATATTGTACATTCTGTCAATACAACTTGCAAAGGAAATATTGGTCAGTCGTGTGTTCTGTGAAATCTGACCAGTGTGTACCCAGCTTTACTCACAGATAAATGCAAGTTTGTTACAAAAGAACATACAATATTTATTATCCCATTTTAAAAATATAATTTCCATGTTTTAAAATGTTCTAATAAATATTGGATGTTTTTGGCACAAACTTCCATTCTCTTTGACTGGAGCGGTTTGTCTGATCTCTTATAACTAGAGAAATCACTTTAAAAGTTAAGGGTTGTTGGCATTTACCACACATCAATTCAGGGCATCCGTACACGTGAGGCTTCCAGAATGAATTTGTATCCCCAGGATTCTGCGTTATTTATGAACAGGTTTTTATATAGCGCTATCAAATTATGTAGCGCTTTACAGAGAGTATTTTACATATTATTATTTCAGCTAAATTCTAAGTTCCCTAACACAGACACACTAGGGTTAATTTAGTTAGCAGCCAATTCACCTACCAGTATGTTTTTGGCATGAGGGAGGAAACCGGAGCACCCGGATGAAACCCACGCAGACACGGGGAGAACATACAAACTCCACACAGATAAGGCCTAGTCCAGGAATCGAACTCATGACCTCATCGCTTTAAGACACAAGTGCTACTCACTGAGCCACCGTGCTGCTAGAAGCATTTACAACGGTGGGGGGAGACAAGCCGCCGTGTGTGCATTGAGCATGGTGGGCAGGGGGAGGTATTTAAATTGTAGAGGAAGAGCTTGGTTTAGCCATTACATACAATCCTTATTTACGCACCGCCTCCATTTTTCCATGGGGCCAGTGCGTAAATATTAAGGTAGGGTCCTGATGGCGGAAGTCCTGTATGTGCGAGGAGAGTGGTCTAGCTGCGTACGTACGGGACTTAGGAGTCCTGGATCCAGCCCATTATTACTACATCTAATAAATGACGCTATCCCAATATAAATGAGAAAAGGGGTAATGATCATTTTACTAATTCACTATGAAAGGGACATTTGGTGACCTGAGAGCATACAGCCTGTCACCATCAATTAAGTGTTCTTTGTAATGGTTGCTTTATCTTTCCATATATGGCATTAGCTTGTTTGTGTGATGAGCCTGTTATGTCCTTACAGGTCGTGAGCTATCTATGGCCAATCAGTACGGCCTCGCTGGAGCGGTCTCCTTCCCGTTTTTCTGGCTCGCTGGAGCCGGGTCTGCCGTGTTCTGGGTTCTAGGTAAGAACATCTATTTTATTGTCATGTATACCTCGAGTTGTAGCCTTTGGTTAGAATGTACAGGTTAGTACAAAGGGGGTTATGGAATTTGTAGTCCAGATGTGAGTTAATGCACTGAAGTGTCTCCATTATTGGCCTTTTATAACGATATCTCCTTTTACTCCTTAGATGTAGGTTTTTGCTTGTGGTTTTTTGTTGGGACCTAATGTTTGTGTGTGGGCTTTTTTTTTGTATTTTAATATCCTTTTTCCATGCTCCTCTTTGTCCTGCAGGTGCCACACTTGTTGTCATCGGCTCTCATGCCTCTTTCCACGAGGTGGAGGGGGACATTGAGGAACTGCAGATGGAATCCGTGTAACAATCTGACGCAGGGGTTCCGTCATGTGTTCGGCAGCACCAGTGGACCCCACTGAACTGTTTACATGCACATTTGCCATATCAAATGAAACCTTCCATCCCCCCCCGCTCTCTTTATCTTTGGGCACTTTTGCTGCTGTGTTTGCACAATGTCAGGAGGGCCGGCAGATGTCAGCAATCGGCCCTTCTCCAGCTTTATAAAGAACTGCCAGGGAATCCGCAACCCAGAGGGACAAATGCCAAACTCCGGATGACCAGTAGTGTCTGGGTGATTTGTGGAGATATTATTGTAGTGTAGTAACTCAGTCCTGTAGGAGTCAATATGCTCTAAATATGAACTTTTCTGTCTCTATCTATATTTAATCTGATATATAATAAACTTGTATTAAATTTAGTGTCATTTTGATGCTAACTCTGCATGGTTTAAAAACAAAGGGCCATATTCACAGACCAGTTTTCACGTGGAGTTGCGTGCGTATTTTTATGCACGTTTTAACTGCGCATGCGTAGTAACTTTATTGACGTAAGTAATATAGAATATACGCATGTAAGTGCTTTACGCACTCGGGGACATATGTACGGAGGGGCGGGGTTGAAATACGTATCTAAACAGACAGTAGTCTGCGCTTAAATCACTAATCACTCAGACTAATTAAATAAGCGCAAGCGCATGATACATATAATACATAACAAAAGAATATGAATAAGAAAAATGTATTAATGATAAAAATTAATTAAAACAACCACTCGCTAAATAAATGCAAAGAAAGGGGGAAAAAGACATTTTTGGTTCATTGAGCACACAGATTATAACAGATGTTACTTGGAATATAGGCTGCTCTGATGATACAAAAAATAAATAAAAATAAGTAAAAATATATATAAAAAAAAGTGTCCAAACAATATATAAATATTGCACTTAGGGGTAGATGTTGTTGATAACGTGGTTAAGATTCCATAATGAACTGGGCAGCTATTCAGCTGATGTGCAGAACATGAGAATAGATGAATATGAATATTGTAAACTTGTAGTTGAAAACCGCTGAGTGAATACAATGATACAATGTAGCTTATCTTGAGCTGTAATTCAATAGATGTCCGTTATTGCAGCAGTGAAAAAAAATAAATAAAAAGACCAGCTGATAATCATGAATATATTTCGTGCTCTTAGAAAAACTGCAATAGCATTAGTATAAAAAAGTGGCAGAAGTTCTTCCTATTGCTTCAATAAATATGTCCAACAATAATTGTATCTCAATGGTAGACAGGGTATAGGCAAATGAATAAAAACCAGCAATGCCTCCAAAGGTAAATATAATTAACTCCTCAGTAACTGTCCTCGTGAGTGTATAAACCCAATAAATGGTACCGGCATAAGTTACCAGGCGTATATCATACATGCATAAAGCAGGTGCCAAAAAAATGTGGAAGGTTATACTTGCTGCTCCGAATAACTCTGAGTATCGCTGTGCAGTAGTAACAGATGGGTAGGAGTGGAGACTGCCGCCGGGCGTCCCCGCCGTGTGCACACTCTTGTCAGCTGTGCAGATAATTTGGGTTGAGGAGAGATAACGAAGGTCGGCAAGTCCAGCTGGTTGAATAGCCACGTACAAAATGAATATAGCGAGTGGAGGCGGGGGTCAATGCGACGCGTTTCGTCGCTGGAATAGAGTCTTTCTCAAGCAATGGGGGAAGGATCTTGTTGGATCTTCTTATATATCCTAGTGGAGTCAAACAGTTTACTGAAATTTAACTCTTGCCTCTCCAAAAAAAAAGTCTTCAGCACTATAAATGTAGCAGTGCCAGTAATATAGGATCACTAAGCATAAGGCCAACATAAAAAATTATGTATTATTACGTTAGATTAATAGTATCATATGCTTGCAAAAATAATGATGTATATATATAAATAAAATAAAAAAATTATGTGTATATATATATATATATATATATATATATATATTACAATATGAAAATACTCTATAACACAGACAATCATAACAAAAGCACAAATATAAACCTTATTATTCTGCAATTTTTACCATTGAGATACAATTATTGTTGGACATATTTATTGAAGCAATAAAGAACTTCTGCCACTTTTTTATACTAATGCTATTGCAGTTTTTCTAAGAGCACGAAATATATTCATGATTATCAGCTGGTCTTTTTATTTATTTATTTTTCACTGCTGCAATAACGGACATCTATTGAATTACAGCTCAAGATAAGCTACATTGTATCATTGTATTCACTCAGCGGTTTTCAACTACAAGTTTACAATATTCATATTCATCTATTCTCATGTTCTGCACATCAGCTGAATAGCTGCCCAGTTCATTATGGAATCTTAACCACGTTATCAACAACATCTACCCCTAAGTGCAATATTTATATATTGTTTGGACACTTTTTTTTATATATATTTTTACTTATTTTTATTTATTTTTTGTATCATCAGAGCAGCCTATATTCCAAGTAACATCTGTTATAATCTGTGTGCTCAATGAACCAAAAATGTCTTTTTCCCCCTTTCTTTGCATTTATTTAGCGAGTGGTTGTTTTAATTAATTTTTATCATTAATACATTTTTCTTATTCATATTCTTTTGTTATGTATTATATGTATCATATACTTGCACTTATTTAGTTAGTCTGAGTGATTAGTGATTTAAGCGCAGGCTACTATCTGTTTATTTGCTATTTTTCTTTGGGGTGTCACCACCCAATCTCTGCGATTATCCTCATCACTCATTAATATCTGCCTACAATTACTGAGGCTCACTATATTGTCATCTAACCTCTAGCGCTCATCAGACAGTATTTTTGTATTGAGCGTGTACAGTGTGGATGTCTGTTACAGGCACAAGCTCAAGATCGTTGTGCTTCTGAAGGCTGATGCAGTGTATGCAAGCTCTGGATGACCTCAGAGTCAGAAGACACTGTGGCAGATCTGCATACTGGTGGGAAGGCATCATGCTGCCCCTTTGCATGTTGGAAGCCCCCTCTCTTGTTGCGCACTTCTGCACTGCGAAGGCATGAATGTAGCGACTCCTGCCGTAATCGTTACAGAACACTTCAGAATTATAAATCTTTAACAGCAGCGTGAAGAGGCAAACCAAGGAAAATAGTAAATGACAATTACGTTATGTTAAAGAGAAAACAAAACATTACAATCTGTAAAAATGTTATTTTAAAACGTACCCGTTGTCTAGATCTAGCACTCGCTTGAAACATGTAAGACTCTATAGGTATTTCGTTCTGGACAGATTGCATTTCAAAACACGTTGTCAAATGTCCTGAGGCAGTTTCCCTTCACGTCCCAGAGGGAAAAACTGATTTTATTTAGCCAGAAAAACACGCCTGTATATGATACCCACATTTCTAGTACACTGTTAGTATCCTTTTATATCTTTGTACCCTAAGGGGGATACAAACGATACCACTGACTTCAGAGGAATGATTGAAGTTTCTGCTTTTCGTAGATGATACAAAGATCAGTTACAGAGTAGACACACCAGGAGGGATAAGCAAAATGATTGATCATATAGGTAGACTGGAAGAATGGTCAACAGTGTGGCAACAACAATTTAATGCCAAAAAATAGAAAGTAATGCACTTGAGACTCGAAGACCCGACAGCTCAGTTTATCATTAACGGCGCTACATTAGAAGATACTGAGGAGGAAAGGGATCAAGGAGTCATTAGTTCATGACTGAAAAGGTAGCCAAGCAATGTAACAAAGAAAGGCAACCAGATGCTTGGTTGCATAGGGAGTGGAATTAGCAGGATGAGAGAAGTGGTAATGTCACTTTATAGGTCATTGGTGCGGCCTCACCTGGAATACTGTGTTCAGTTCTGAAGGCTATGGACCGGATTCGGAGTTTGAAAAGAAGAGAGGAAAGTTACACCTGGGCAAAACCCCATATTGATTTCAGAGGGAGTCAAAATAATGATATTCTATGCATGCAGGGAGAATACTTTGCTTTTGCTTATTGCACACAGATAGTGACTGGGAAACATCATAACACTGTTTGCAATGGATGAAATTTGACGCCACTGAAAACAATATTGTTTGCCCATGAAACTTTCTTCTCCTATTTTCAAACTTTGAATCAGGTCCCATATCGCCAGAAGAACATAAATACATTGCTGTGCAAAGAAGAGCATACTAAAATGGTGCTTGGCCTGTGTTACATCACATACTGTCTTTCCCCAAAAATAAGACCTAGTCATAAAATAAGCCCTAGCTTAAATTTTCTAATTTCTTGAAATATAAGCCCTACCCCGAAAATAAGCCATAGACACGGACGCTTTTACGTAGTCCTGACTGTCAGCGTGACGGGTACTGCAGTGCTTTGGCTGAGCTCCGGTTCATTCTTGCCCCTCCGTGCCTCTAAAATACCCTCTGCAGGGCTAGAAACTGTGGATCTGCACTCTCTGGAGCGTGTGGTTTTCCTGCGTGACGGCAGCGCTATAGCCCCGTTCCGTGTCGGAACAACCCTGAGCTGCCAGTATCCCCTCAGTGCTCCCTGCTCCTCTCCAACTGAAAGAACTGAACCTGGGCAATAGCCATCCTGCAACCAGCCCTTGAAGTGGTGAGACCTGCGGTTGTCTTTGCCCATCGTTTACTCTCCACAACTCAGGGCTGATACCGGTACTACACAAATAACACCTACCCTGAAAATAAGCCCTGTTGTCTTATTTTAGGGGAAAAACTGTAGAAAGAAAGACTAGAGGAACTAAACAAGTATAGCTTGGAGGCAGGGGAGAAATTATAGCAGCTTTCAATTATATGAAGGGGTTTAACCAGGTACAGGAAGTCATGTATTAGGGCATATGTATAAACTGGGAAGTGGTTGGTTTAGAGGAAATGTGCATGCAAATGATGGGGTAGTTGATAAGTGGAATAACCTACCCATTTGAGGTGACAAAGGCTAATGCAAAAGAACAGTTTTAAGGTTCTTGGGATAAATGTAAGGATAGCTTAAACTAAATGGAGGGTCATCTAGGATCAGTATAATTTAAAATAAAACATGAGCAGACTCAATTGGCCAACATATTCTATGTATTATTTATGAACAGGTTTTTATATGGCGCTTTACAGAGAATACTTTGCATTCCCATCAGTTCCTGCTCCACTGGGGCTACATGCTAAGGTCCCCAACACACACGGGGGTTAATTTATTCAACGGCCAATTAACCTACCAGCATGCTTTAGTAGAACCCAGAGGAAACCCATGCAGACACAGGGAGAACATACAAACTCTACACAGATAAGGCCTTGTCCAGGAATCAAACTCATGACCTCAGCGCTGTGAGACACAAGTGCTACTCACTGAGCCACCATGCTGCACTTGCCATTTTAATACAATTTCATGCCGCAATGGAAGGTGATAGACTTGGACTCCATAGTAAGTGGGTGGGGTCTGAGTCTATATGGATGGGACTAAGTAGAGGCAAGAAGGACCGGGGTAGGACACGCTGACTAATAGAAGCTGTCAGAGGCTTCATGTATAAGTGCTAAGGGCTCAGAATTCATACATGGAGTGCTAAGTGTTGTCATAAGCAGTCAGCCACTGACGGCTTGGTTACAGTGTAAGGGGAGCAGCTGCCATGGGCCCACCTCTCCTTCGAGCCCCGTAGCAGCCGCACCCGTTCCACCCCCTGTAGTTACGCCACTGATTACACGCTTTAATGTTATGGCTTTATTTGCTTGCCTAACAGATCTTAATCTGTATTAATTGCTGGATTTATATATAAAACCATGTTTTATAAACCGGAAAGCCTTTATTACGTTTCTTAAATAGGAAAATACACACAAACAAAACCCATTTGAACATGTTCCCGCTCTCCTATGTCCTGGTCACACGTGCTGCTATTACGTATATTTTTGGGAGAAATCCCATCCCTTTGGGAGTATACACCAGAAATCAGTCAAATTGCAGTTTTTTGGGGTATTTTTTTATTATTATTTATTTTTGTAAATCACAGAAAATGGCAGGAAAACACAAGATAATAAAAAAAAATATTCTGACAACCTGACAATAAACTAATGCAAGAGGGGGACGGACACATAGAACGGACACAAACCGCAGACAACCCTCCACCTGTTTGAGGTACCAGGGTCACTCTCTATTCTGGATCGCCGACACATCCTTTCATCTGACCTGTGCCCATATTGCTAGCCCCAAGGCTGATATCCCCCTTCACCTTACAAACCACTTACCTCACTGAGGGTCACTTCTGACCACATAATGACATCCTCCCAGAATGCCCAGTTGTAACCCATCTAACAGCTGTGTGCTGCCCCTATATAAGATTTTTAGCCACCCTGTCCATAGATTGCAATTGTCCCAACCATGCTTTCCACTCACTGACAGCTAGCCCATTCCTGTGCAGTTCCCGTTTACAAATATATTGTAGCAATCACTGCTGTGTGATATATATATATATATATATATATATATATATTACCACAATAGATTTTTCATTCACCCTGTCTATAGTTTGCTACTGTCCCACTCATGCTTTCCACTCACCGACAGCTAGCCCATTCCTGTGCAGTCCCCATTTACAAATATATTGTGGTAATCACTGCTCTGTGCCCATCATTGCCACTGATTCCCACGTCCGATCCAGACCCCCGGCCCTCTCTTCTGTGGACGTTGCTGTATTAAACATGAAAAAGGGCATTTACTGTACCTCTCACATCCTCCGAATACAATGACAGGACACACACCCTTCACTCCCTCCTAATACACGGACATCGGGACAGATACCTATCACCCCCTTTTAATACACATATATGTACACGTACCTCTCGCCCCTTTCTAATACACAGACAGATACATTTTCCTTTCACTCTCATATAGACCGAGTACATCAGATATGGAGAAATAGGAAGTGGGTGGTTGGGTGAAGGGGGTATTATTACACAGAAAAAAAAAAGACTTCAATATGAGAGATGCTCTGCAGGTCTCTCTGGAAGTCAAGGGGTTAAAAGGGCTCCCCTTAAAACCCTTAGCTGTTCACCAGACACACTGTTCACGAGGAGTCATGTGACCACAGCACTGGTGCCCTCATAAATCCCCAAATTAACCCTATTGCCGATGAAACAGCAAGTTACTAGTGTACACAGAGCTGTGTTCAGACACCTTTGGCAGCATAGAGGTTAATAAGAAGAGATTTCTATAGCAACCCCCCTCCCCATTAAGCTTCTCCCTCCACCTTCCCTTACGCTCTTTCTC
>WWET01001145.1:49358-60247 GCA_011038615.1 Limnodynastes dumerilii | reverse complement strand
CAGGTCTCCTCAGAGGTGAGATAATCACTACCAACTGTAGATTTTTTTGAATGTATCAGTCAGTAATGAACACACCTGTGCTCTAACAAGGAGACCTGGAAGACATGGACCGTTGGTAGCTCACGAGGCCCGAGCTTGGCCACCCCTGCCGTAGGGTATAAAATGTGGCATGCTGTAAAACGCTGTAAAAATGTAGCCCACTCAAATAACCTACTCACCATGTCAGTGCCCAGATCAATGCACAGAATGGTGATTGTGCCCAAGGGTAATGGGATATTGGCCATAATGAAGAGCAGGAAGGGAGTGATCTCTGGGATATTACTGGTCAGGGTGTAGGCAATGGATTTCTTAAGGTTGTCAAAGATAAGGCGACCTGTGAACAGAAAGTATCATTTATTTGTATTTGTTATTTATAGCATTCTTAACCTAGAATCTTCAACTATGGATTTATATATCATCATAGGTTTAGATTTATCAAGTTTTCAAAAAAATTAAAAAAAAAAAGCAGTCAATCAGATGCTAGCTAACACATTGAACAGAAAAATGGAATCTGATTGGTTGCAGTGGACAAAACCTTCACTCTTCACTTTTTTTTAGAATGCTGTATAACTCTTCCCCACAGTCCTTACCTTCCTCCACACCAGTGACGATAGAGGCAAAGTTATCATCCAGCAGAATCATATCAGCTGCCTGTTTGGAGACATCGGAGCCTGCAATACCCATCGCCACGCCAATATCAGCCTTCTTCAGAGCAGGGGAGTCATTAACACCATCCCCTGTGACGGCTACAATGGCACCCTGGAGATAGAAAGAGAGAGATAGGCATTCAGAATTGTAAGACTGGGGTAATGGGCGCTCAGAAACACACACAGGAGGTGGCCATTTTATGAGCTGAAGTAATATTTCTGATAGTGGACAAATGCAACAACAAATAGGCACAAAGCAGTAGCTGCCATTTTGTGGTATGAACCAATATTTCTAACAATCTTTGAATATTGCCCCTTATTTATTTAATACAATATAAGTCTAATTATAAAAATGGCTTCCTGTCAATGCATAGAGCACACATTTAAACCGTTGTAATATATTTTAATAATGAATAAAAGGTGAAAAAAAAATTATA
The DNA here is from genome assembly GCA_011038615.1 of Limnodynastes dumerilii. Classification (NCBI taxonomy): domain Eukaryota; kingdom Metazoa; phylum Chordata; class Amphibia; order Anura; family Limnodynastidae; genus Limnodynastes; species Limnodynastes dumerilii. Next base: position 59,124 of record WWET01001145.1, on the reverse strand, counting down.
CAATTTGCTATAGATTCTTATAGATTGTGAAACGACTGTAATATAAGACAGTTTGAGTTGTGTTTCCTTTGAGAAAGAGTATTTAAATAAATGTATTAGAGGCTGATTTCCTGAAGCTGCTAAAATGGATAATCAGAGGTGTTGCACATAGATATCAGTTATCATTTGCTTGTGTGTATGAGATAAATGATAGCTAGAATCTGATTGGTTATTTTAGGCAACATGTTATTGGTTAACATTCTTCCAGTGTTTGCAAATATGTCATTATATTTTCCCACTTTACAAAACATTTAGGACTGTGTTCAGAATTAAGAGTTATTTAGGCATGGCCGTCATCAGAGGGGGCCCGCAGATACTTACCATGGGCTCTATAGAATCAGGTATCGGCGGTATCTTGGCGGCGGTCCTGGCCCTGCACAGAATAGCAAAAGTCCACACTCCTATGACACTCCCCCCTGATGGATGGAATTTAGCTGAATTCCATGTGCCATAGTCCCACATAAACATCTGTGCGTATCGATGTGCGGACATAGCGAACATACACGGGGAAGTGCCTGACCCAGCCCATACTGTACAATTTAAATGCCTCCCCCCACTCACATTACATATTCTACCATGTATGGAGTATTGTCGCGCCCTGTCGTACGGAGTTGTGCATATGCGGAAATTAACTACATATGTAGAGAAATTTGATGTGTAACACAGGGTTGCCAACTCTCCCGCAATGTCCGGGAGACTCCCACAATTCGGGCAGTTCTCCTGTTATCCCAGGAGAGCCTGCAAATCTCCCGTAAGGGACTTGAGGCCCATGGTTTTATGGAAACCACGTCCTCAAGTCCTGCCCCCCTGCCTGGCAACACTATTTTCCTGGTGTTGCTAGGGACAGGGAGGGACTTGATGACACAATTTGCACCATCAAGACCCAACCCCATCCTTATTAAAGATAAAACGGGGTTTGTATAAATCACAATTTGCATAAATCCCACACATCATTAAGCCACGCCCCCTGCATTCAGCTGTGGCTTCCCCCCGGGATTTTCCAGGGGGCTGCTATTAAAAGTCGTCAACCCTGGTGTAACATCTTCCCACGTGCATGCGCAGATCACAAAAAAATGCCTTGATACTGCACACGGTATGCGTATGTTTGCAAACGTTATTAAGTCTGAATACTTAGTAAATATATGAGTTTTTCTAAGTCATTTGATTAATTTTTTTGGGGGGGTTATCCAATGACATTTCTAGGGATTCCCCAGTCTAAGGGCACAGAAGTACTATTTAAGTCCTCTAGATGTAGCATCAACTATATCAGACATGGGCAACCTCCAGATGTTGTGAAACTACTCAAGAACAACTCAAAGAATGCTCAAAAAGAATAGGCATAACTGATATTCCAGCAAATGATGATGGGTCTAGTAGTTTCATGACCTGTCACAGGTTATAAATGCCTGGTCTATTTCATTACAACTTGCTTACATTCCCCTTGTACAGTGTAACAATAGCGCCCTCACCTGGCGCTGGCATCCTTCCACAATGATGAGTTTCTGCTGGGGGGATGTGCGAGCGAAGACGATCTCTGTGTGGTTCTGCAAGATTTCATCCATCTGCTCACTGCTCATATCTTTCAGGTCCGTCCCGTGGATTACGCAGGCCTTAGCATCCCTGGAGGAGCACATATGAGTTACATATGGACTATGATACAAAGACAACCCCCCATGCTCTCCCACTCTATGAATTCATCCTATAAGATGTCCTATTCACTATAAATCTTTGGCTTAAGAGGTATCATGAGGTTCTCCAGGTAACCAGACTTGTACTTCCACCACCACTGAGGAACCTGAAGATACCTGAAGGACATGAAACCCACCAGCTCTCCTTTTTGAATACAAGGTATAGGAGGGTGCATTTTTGGGGAATCAAATTTGGATCAATTCTAACACAGAAGCTAAAATATTGATGAGATGTTGAACATGTTAATAAAGTTTGCTCTTGGATGGGTTTGACGGTGGATTTTCAGGGCCATCTGTCTTTATAGTATGTTTAGAAATGGTGGGATAAATGGATATAGGATGTTATGGTGATTTTATACATAGGACTGTGTCACAAATGACGAAGCTCTATTAACAACCATTTTGCTATCCAAATTCACTTTTACTTACATAATTTAAATAAACTTGCACTTTCTCTTTTCACACTGAAATTACCTAAAATGGTTCTGCTACTAACACTGCTGTCATAGGCACAGGGGGGTTTAAAATAAGAAAAATTTGAAAAAAAGTGAAAATTAGAAAAAAGGGGCATGGCTTTGCGGCCATGTGATGCAGACTGACATGTAGGGGCGTTTTAAGAAATGAGGGGGCCCTTGTGCAGAATTTATACATGGGCCCTCCCTTACCTAAGACATGACTGTCCCGATTCGCAGACATAAAAGAGGCGGAGTCTAAAACACTTTAAGCCCCGCCCCGATTAGGGATAGTCCCACCATAGGGGAAGGGGGCTCATTCGGCATCTATTTCTTCCCTCTGGGAGATCTTAGAGGGAAGAAATAGATGCTGAATGGCCCCCTTTCCCATGCCAACCCTGGGTGCAGGATGAATGCCACGGGGCCCCCTGTTCTGAGGGGCCAGTGTGCACTGCACACCCTGCACCCATTATAGATACGCCTATGCTGACATGGAGGAAGATGGTGCTGGCCTGTGCTGCAATAGGAAAGGAGGTGTAGATGGTGAATGGGTCACAACAAATTCAACAGTGCTTATGCACTGACAAGCTCTGGTCCATTGTGTAATGTGCTCCACTAATGCATTGTTACCTTAAATATTAAACTATTTTAATGTGTGAAAGAAGTAAATTATAAATTACTTAAAAAATATAAAAAACAGGACTTGTTACAGCCAATAACCAATGAAATTCCTTAATGTATTATTTTTATTATTTTCAAATATACATTATAAACGTCCTGCTTTCACAGAGAATGTTAATAGACGTCTTACATGTCTTGGCAGTCACATAGTACAACCATATTATCAGTATTGTCATTTTACATATTTTTTTTTTAACAGTGCATCATATTAAGTATCTCTTTACAATTTTAAACAGCCCTTCACATAAACATCTGCCGTATTACAGTCTAATTCCCTGACATACACACACACACTCACAGGCTAGGGGTAGTTTTTGCCCCGTGTGGGGTGAGGGGCGGGAGCAGAGCTTGAGTGAGACGGGGAGCTGTTTTGTCCCGTTATTGGGCTCCAAAATGTTGGGAGCTATACTAATATACCCCACATGTATTACACGCATTGGAAACTCCCCTTTCTGTGTTTGCCGTGTCTGGATTATACAGAGCACCGATAACTTTTACCATACAACCTGGCTGCTCCATTGTGTGATATATTCCCATTATGTATCAAACCTCAATGCCCTATATATTGTAAGCTTGCCAGCAGAGCCCTCTTATCCACTCAGTTTGCCTGTTACTATCCAGTCCTGTTTTATAATGATTGTTTTAAATTGTAAAGTTCTACATAATATGCTGGTGGTATAAAAAATCCTGTTAATAATTATTAATAAAACTAGCAAAAGAGAGAGAGCAAATAAACAATACAGGGTGTCTTGTATTTCTGAAAATATCAGTTAGAAAGCAAAAATAAAGATTAAGCAACTGAATGATTCATTAGGATGACAGAATGTTATGTGTCCTATATCTCACTATTTTGACCCCCACACGCCTGTGTCACCCCAGCTGGCCTTAATTACACTCCCCTTACCTGGGATTAACCTGGGAGACAGGAATGTTGAGTCTGGCTGCAATGTCCTCAACGGTCTCATTACCCTCAGAGATGATCCCTACGCCCTTGGCAATGGCCTTGGCAGTGATGGGATGATCACCAGTCACCATGATGACCTAGAGAAAACAGTCAGGAGGGTGTTATGTCCATAGACTCAACTTTGATTTATCAAGTGAACCCTTATGATGCCAAAAATATACTAAGCAAACCCTAATGTTCCTAAATGAATACTAATCACCACATTTTTATTTGTTTTGTAAATTTTATAGGGTTTGGGTTCTTTTGTTCACAATAAATCAGATTCTATTTGCTCTTTTCTGGTATATACTAGATCAATAAAATTTACATTCTCATTGGTTACTAGAAAAATCACCAGATTTTTCCTGTACTAAAGATTAGTAAATCCAACCCAAGAGTTTAATATTACATGTGTGGGTATCCTTTGAATCTGTCTTGGGTAATCTGGTACAGAACCCCCACTCCCTAGGGCATTTGAACTGGGGCCCATGCCCTGGGCTCTAGGGGGGCCCCGCCATTTTCATTCACATAGCTGCAGGCCACCTACTACAATATATTAGTAGCACGCCAAATCTCTGTATATGAAGCTGCTGGGGTATAGTACCGGTGGGAGTAGACTGTGGTCAAACCCTGCCACAACTCTGTGAATGAAGCTGGCGGCGGTAAGCTTAAGCTTTTAATAAACACTGTCTATCAAAAACTAACCAGCAAGTGCAGCTGATTTATTGTTTCTAAACAACTAATCAGCTGAAGGCACATGCGCAGTTCAGGTACAGATTTATGACCCGGCAACATGTTACATTCACGCATGTTGGAAGAGGTAAGATAGGGCATGCGCCTCGGACATCTGTACCACAGGAGGGGTTAGTGTTGTTATCTATTGGGATGATCCTTGGCTCTGGTTCAATGTGAAAATAATAGAAATAAATATACCAGTATATTGCGGCTCGCGTACAATTGTGGGTATTTTAAGTAAAGTTAAAAGCAGGAGAACAGATGCATTTTAAGCGTGATAATAAATTATATGCAAGTTTTAGCAGAGGCCGTCCAGCAATGTGTGTGGACTACCCTGCCCCATAATGCCAGCTAGTGCACCTCCAATGACTTCATATTTTCCAGATGCATGTAAATTGCATACACACACCCTCTAACAATATCAGAATCCCCCGTCTTTGGTGATAAGGCGTCATATGCCTAGATTTTGTACAAGGTCTCCTGGCATGAATATGTCTGCATCTGTTTTATGGGCTTATGTGCACCTCGGAACACGGGGCTCATTGTGTTTCTCTTACCTTGATTCCTGCACTTCTACATTTCCCTACGGCATCTGGCACAGCTGCTCTGGGTGGGTCGATCATGGACATGAGCCCCACAAAGCACAGGTTCTCGGTGCTGAAATTAAGGTCCTCAGTATCAAAAGCAAAGCCCTTAGGGTGCAACTCCTCTGGGAAATAATAGTGGCAGAATCCTGGGGAGAGGAAGAATGATGAGATAGGAGGAAAGAACAACTTTTTACATCTTCCCAAGAGTACAGACCATTTAGGGAAGGAGTCCTAAGAACGAACAACACAAGACCTTCTGAAGAAACCATGTTGGTAGAGAACTGCGTTAAGGACCAGATACACACTTAAGTAGCTGTGGCTTCTTAAATGCAGTCCTTGAGAATATTACCTACTACGCATGCTAGTAGGTCATTTACACAATCTACGTACCACTTAGGTAAGTAGATTGACTTTAAAGACCGCACGTAGTAGTATAGGTAGAAGGAAGCATGCCAAGGCAGGATTTAGGTAGAAGTGGGTGGGGTGAGGGATGTAGATTAGCCGGAGAGGGCTGGGCAACCATTCTCCATGCGTATATTCCTCATGGAGAAAATATACACGGTTACTTAAGGAAGCCCTATGGCACTCTTGTGTCATAAGGTACCTATGGGGTTAAGGGGCAGGATGGGTGAGTTAGGTGCAGAAAAGGACGGACCTAACTCACGCCTTTTAATTGATGTGCACCATCTGTGGGCAGATATTATTTTCTTTTGGCTGTAATTCTGCAGAGAGCCTATATGGGAGTCCATTTATTGCACCAGCTCTATGTAGCTGCACATGTGATGATCAGCTGCTCAGTCTGTGACATCCATTCATGCCTTTGCTCAGTTGGAAATGTCTCTAGCTGTGGAGGCCTATGAATTCCAGCTCTCTTATCAAATTTACATCTTGCCAGTTGGATGAGGAGCTTTATGGAGGACTTTATACATCAAGGTGAGTTCTAAACATCCTTTGGCTCTCCTGTTCAGCAGCGCTAGCAAAGCGTTTATCTGTTCTCCTTCCACCAGTACAGCTATTACTAGAGATTGTCCTCTCAGCTAACTCATGGCAGCATAACACTAAAGACCACAGAGACTTTACATTACACCAGGGGTGGCCAAACCTGGGCCTCAAGCACCACCAACAGTGCATGTTTTCCAGTTCTCCTCAGATAGTCAGAGCTGAGATAATCACTACCACCTGTAGATCTTTAATAATGTTTCAGCCAGTAATAAACACACCTGTGCCCCAACAAGGAGACCTGGAAAACATGCACTGTTGGTGGTGATTGAGGCCCGGGTTTGGCCACCCCTGCATTACACCATTGCTGGTCTGCAGAACCACCAGAGCTTCACATTTCCGGATTCTCCTGCTTCTAATTATCTTTTGGATATTCATACCATCTATTTAACACTCCATTTCTACAGCTGAAATAAGAAGCATTATTTATACTGCTACATATCATATTACCACCCTACTCCCTTGTGTATTATGTTTATGGACTTTGACATCTACTGTTAGTCCTCTCTTGTTAGTCAAGAGCATTATTACTCAGCCAAGCCAATTATTATTGTGTGCACTATCTCTGAGGCACTGCCTGGTCAACACTACCCTAGGGCGCATACATCATATTTGCAACATGGTTAATGTACTTTTGCATATTGAATGTTTTAATCTGTTAAAAGCTATTAATATCTCTGCACTTGAAGCGCTTTTTTTTCTTTTATTGTTTAGATGTCCCAAGAAAGTAGTCAATTCTCGTTCTAAAGAGCATGTGCCATATTGGGGTTTATGTTAGTTTTATAATTAAGTCTCTCCCTGGACATTTAAGTGGACAGAATTGGAAGCGTTGCTCTCCTGAGAGTCTGTGCGGGATTCAAAAGTCAAGACATTTTAAGAGGATTGGAAGGTATAATGGTGAGGAGAACTCCTACCCTGTTAGGGGTGTGGGGCTCCGGTCCGAACGGCTGATTTTCGAAATCAGTTGCGAACTGGCTGGGATTTCGATTGCATATGCCTTGACGAGGCATAGCAATCGATCCACGGAGCACTGAAAGCTCCATGCTCCGAAATAGTAAGTAAAAATAGTCCCCACTCCTTTCCCTAATTCTAACCCTAACCCTCCCCTCTCACTACCCTAACCCTAACCCTCCTTTCCTGGCAGCCTGACCCTAACCCTCCCTTACTTGCAGTCTGACCCTAACCCACCATCTCCCGCAGCTTGACCCTAACCTTCCCTCCCCTGCAGCCTGACCCTAACCCTCCCTAACCCGCACAGAGATAGTTTACTCACCTGGCGATATCAGCGGCGGAAGGATATTACCGTTTCCGAAGGTGAATGGGTGAAGTGTGCCGAACGGCATCAATCGATCGTCCCCAGGGCGAAGATGCGGCGGCAAATGGTAAGTATTTCTCTAACCCCTTATGCTTATCCTTACCCTAAACCTCCCCTGCCATTACCATAAACCCAACTCCTTCCTTTCAATTACCCTAACCCAGTGGTTCCCAAACTTTCTCAGTTCGAGGCACCCTTAGGGTCTCCCTGCAACCTGACACTAAGATTCTCCTATCCACAGCTTGACCCTAAAACTCCCCTTCCCTGCAGCCTGACCCTAAGACTCCCTTCCCCACAGCCTGACCCTAAGACTCCCTTCCCCGCAGCCTGACCCTAAGACTCTCTTCCCCGCAGCCTGACCTTAAGACTCCCCTCCCCTCGTCTGACATGCTTCAGTCTGGATCCAGTCCTAGTTTTTTCCTTCTTAAATTAACATTTGCCATCTTGTGTAGCCGTCCAGACCCCTGTATGCCTGTGACTATTCATGCTCGGACCCCTGACTACATGAGAAATCAAGAGTTTCGGATGCAACACATTAATAAATGTGCCTTTACTCACCCAGCACTCGCTCTCCAAGTCCACCCAGCTCCAGGTAAGCGTTCTGGAAAGCTTCTTTCAGCTCCTCGTCCAGTGGTTGCTCCTTGCCTTGGATGAGAATAGTGGAACAGACATCCAAAATCCTCTCTGGTGCTCCTTTCATTACAAGCATGAAGCGGTTGTCATTGGGGTCCTCTGTCTCGTGGATTGATAGCTGGAAAACAAGAGAGGATAACAGTGAAATAAATGGCACAGTGAACAAAATGACAAGTGACAAAGGGGTTGAGTGGCAGCCATTATAACCATCTTGACACATCATGACAAAAATAGGCATTGTCAAACACCCCCACCTTCATTATCATTTTTTTGAGGAAGGTTAAGTTAAGGTATATTTAATTGTGCCTCTAAACAGAAAAAATGGAGGTGTGACACATTGCAACTAATCAGATTATGACCTTCATTTACCGAACACATGGAAATGTGGCACATTGCAACCAATCAGATTATGACCTTCATTTACCGAACACATGGAAATGTTGCACATTGCAACCAATCAGATTATGACCTTCATTTACCGAACACATGGAAATGTTGCACATTGCAACCAATCAGATTATGACCTTCATTTACCGAACACATGGAAATGTTGCACATTGCAACCAATCAGATTATGACCTTCATTTACCGAACACATGGAAATGTTGCACATCCCCCCCAAAAAAAAAACAATCCAGTGCCATTGTTACCTTCCTAGTTTATAAATAGAGAGACATATTCCTATATGAGGTAACAGGTTATTTTCACATTTGTAGTGGAGTGTCCTTTCTCCTTTCTGGGTTAATGACTAAACACAGCGTGCAGTCATGTAAGGCAGAGCCATCCAGAGAGGTAGTGTTAAAAAGCTTTTATGTTATGAAATGAATGTTAAGAAGGATCAGGCTGGGAGCCTGTAGCAGCTGCCGCTAATCGTTAAAGAGAGAGAGAGAGTGTGACACAGGCGTGGGAGGAGGGTCAGAGGCAGGGGATGGCACATAGAGAAAGGTGCTAATTAGAGAGGTTGGATTATTTGCTGGACCCGACCTGCCAGTTCAGCCAAGACAATGATGATTACAAAAAATAATAATAGTTTGCTGATTGGTTTTTAAAATTTGGATGTGTGCGAGGATGTGGAAGAGGGAAATCTGAGGTCATTTGCTTGTATTTGAGCACAGGCTAATGTTGCCAGCCAAACCCTAGCCATAATCCACTGAAATGCACAGCAGTTTAGCAAAATTCATCTGGATTCAGCCTTAACCTTGGTGCATGCTCTGATACTGCCCCCCTGGAGCTCACCTGGTACTTGTTGGTGGAGTTGAATGGAATCTCAGCAACCTTCTTGTTCTTTTCCCTCATCAATTTTACGGACCCACAGGAAAGTTCAATGCACTTCAGGAGAGCGGATTCAGAGGCATCGCCTGCCACGTCCCTCTGAGAAGAAGACAACTGTTGTGTTACCTACCAGAACCTGTTACTACAATACACAGAGGGTGAGGCCGATATACAGGGACACATACACAGTTAGTGTGACACATGTAAAGACGAGCATCCAAACACAGTGACACAATGATACACAGCTCCTGTCGAGTTGCTAACGCCACACACCTTCAGTACAGGGATGTTGTCATTTCCTGCTTTGAAGACCGCGCGGTTGCACAGGGCAGCAACGCGAGCCAAGGCCACCCAGGTAGGAGAACTCTTATCAAATGACGCACCTGAGAGAGGACAAGGTGGGAAGGACACATAGCGGTTCA
>WWET01001145.1:28082-41765 GCA_011038615.1 Limnodynastes dumerilii | reverse complement strand
ATGGAAAAAGAGGAAGAGGAAGAGAGAGAGGAAGTAGGAGATAGAGAGAGATGGAGAAGAAGGAAAGAGAGAGAGAGAGAGAGAGAGAGAGAGAGAGACCATAAAGGCATTATATATAATGGAGGTTTGATAACACAGATGGCAACCATTCAGCTCCTAGATATCATTTTCTAGAATGTACTAGAAAAATTACCTGCCATTTGACCACTACTGGTAACATTTTCTTTTTCACCTTATTTTTTTAATAAAGCTTTGGTAAATCAAACTAATTAAGTTTTATAGGAACTGAGCGCAATGTGTCTTCAGAAGGGAACATCGTGCAAATTTACATGATGGATTTTATACACAGAGGCGAGTGATAAAATCTGCAATGTTCAGCTTCTGTAATATGCGGAAATAGGCGCACTTTGTACCTATTCCAGTGCGCTTAAGTAAATCTGCCCTTTTCAGCATATGAGAAATTCACATTATTCGTCCCACTGACCTGCACGCAGTCTGTGTTGTATTTCCGGCATACTTCCTCTATTGACATTTTGTGCTCTGTCTGTGGACGGAAAAGCAAAACAAAATTATTTTTTTTTTAGCAATATACAGTGCTGCAAAATCCAGTACCAGTACTCATAATACATTCATGTACATTTATGTTACATGCCACTTTACACACACATTATAGCCAATGACTTCAAATATGCTTTAGGCAAGTACAATTTATTTGTGCCCACAAACGTTGAATTAATATTTAACTCTTAAAGGCGGCCATTTTGTTGGCCAAGCCTATGTTTTTTTTCTTCTAGGAAAATGGCCTTGAAACCAGGGCCTTCACTGTGATACCAAGTAAAATATGGTATTATGCTTATGTAAAATCATACAGAACGCTTTAAAAATACAAGTATACTACGCTGTTATAAATAAAAATGGCGGCTGCATAACCATCTTTCATGGTGGTCTGTCACCCCACACTCACCATGGCCACTTCTTTCTTGAGGTCATCCATTTCTTTCTTGGTTGGCCCCTTCCCCTTATGAGGGGACTCGTCATCTTTATTGTCCTGCGTGGTGGCCACACGGTAACTATCTGACCGGCCGTACTGTTCAAAAAACAAACAAGAAATTATTATTAAACATCTTACCAATTTATATATATCACATTTTTTCAGATTTTTCTTGCAATCGAGTTATGTGATAGTACTGTACTCATTACATTTCTTATATATTTTTTATTCATTTTATATCTGAAATACAGCCTGTGGCAAATCAAATTTTAGATTATCCATGAGCATGAGAGATACAATATAAATGGTGTCATTCAAAACTTTGATCATGGTCAACCCCCCCGGTAACATTCGGAGATTAAAACTAATGACATAACATAGACAGTAGTCACTGCAAAATCAGTGACTGCTTAATAATAAAACAAGTATGGTTTAATAAAACCAAGTAAATTATTAGTACATCCTAATTTTATGAAATTTAACATTGCACATAAATTTAGATATTAGTGAACATTTAAAAACTATATAAAGTTTACAAAAGCACTAATGAGAATCCCTTTAAAGTATTTGAAAGTTTATGAGTCAGGATGAATGGTGAAAATGAACATTAACATTGTAATCTGGGTACACACTTTTATGATTCCCCAGGTATTGGATCATTTTGTCGGCAACCTCACTGTGCCATCCTAATAGAACAGCCATCCTAATATTCCGATTATCAGTCAAGCGTATTTCTGACCTGTCTTGTTGGGGTGACAAATCAGTTCAGCATACATACTATACAATCATAGGATCAATTATTTTATCATATGTACCCTGCATTAGTCAAAGTAAGTGAATAGTATCTGATAATTTTTCTATGAAAACTGAAAAATAGTAGTATATTATATCATCATATACCCATACCTCCCAATTGTCCCTAGTGGGACAGTCCTGATTTTGGGTGACTATCTCACTGTCCCGACTGCCTTCTAGTTTGTCCCAATAAGTGAGTTACACTCGAGGCAGGGTTTCTTAATTCTATTTGATTCCCCTCCCCCCGTGCAGCATGACAATGGGGGTGGGACTTAGGTGGAACAAAGGTGGGGCTTGTGTGGGGCAGAGGCAGGGCTTATTTATTTAGTTTTCTGGCTCTCATAATGTTGGGAGGTATGATACCAGCCTACTTCAACCAATGGTGTAGTTCATTTTATGGAACAATTATAAAAATGCATATTTTGCCAACTGTCAGCCAACTGTATATGCCTGAGCAAGGGCTCCCAATCTATAGCCATATTCAGACACAGAGACGGACCGTTTACATCAAAACATTTGCACAAGCCCCAGCTAAGTTCAGGGGGCTGACACTCCACCACGGATTCAGGACACTTACGTTACCATTTCAAACTGTAAACACGTTTCTATAGTCAGAAAAACAACGCTGGAATATAATGTTGTTTTCAGTTTGTAAAAATATATAGTAATAAAATGAAATCTTTTAAATAATTTTTAATTTTTTTTATGTATTTATGATATAACTGAAGTGTTCATACTTTGCGTACAAAAGAGCAGGAAATGTTGAACTATATTCACACTTAAGAGTGAGTTAAGTGTGGACATAACCGCACCTATCTCGCCCGCCCTGCCCCTAAACCCCCCCCTTGTTTTTAGGAACCTTATGGCACGTAAGAGGGCCATAGGGCTTCCTTAAGTAACCGTGCATATTTTCCTTCTTATGGAGGAAAATATGCACAGAGAAACCCTCTCTCCGCCTTCCCCGGCTAAATCCCTCCCCCTTCTCACTTCTACCTAAGTCCACCCCGAGGTTATCACGCGTCCTTCTGACTAAACTACTCTACTACTCAGTGCGGTCTTTAAAGGCCGCACAGAGTCAATCCAAGTACTAACTGGTACGTAGTTTGGGTAAATGACCTACTCCACATGCATAGTAGGTCATTTCGGGAAATTTCGCCAGAGCTTCCCAAACCTTTATCAATTATGCAAACATATGATGAGACAAACAATTATCTGCCACATCAATCAATGTACATAAACTGGTCACATTGCATGGTTGGATCAGCAACATTATATATATATATTGATAAACGATGGCGATATATAGTCACTATTTTAGGGCATTTCAAGTGACTAACCATCGTATTTATTTCATTGCATTATGCGGTTTCTTCAGCCAGTTACAACTGATAATTATGAAAGTTGTATGAAATTATTGTATAGTGTGCGCCTAAGGTCACTAACAGAACACTGGATGGATTTAGTGCCCTCAAAGCCAAAGTCTATCACAACACAAGACATAGACCCTATAGACTACCACCAAAATCCCCGCGGCTCAAGGGTCCAGCACATAAATGGACGCCCCATATGCTGCCATTTCCAAATAAACTGGAGGAAGGGAAGTACCCTGCTGGAGGGGTGCTCTCCTTACTATCACACATACCAAGGCTTACAAAAGCTCAGCGCGCATGGTGATGATGTCATCACACTGCGCATGCTACTCTTTAAACAGAGAGACACACCTGTGCATTGCCTCTGTGACTTCATTTGTGCCAGGTCCAGTTTTATTTGATGGGGCCCTTATGATTTTTTTCTGCCTAGAGCCCTGAAAAATCTAGGGCCACCTCTGACTCTCCCCAGCTGGCAGTGACAGACAGCGACTTTGGAGACCAATTTATCGCACTGTATAGTTATAGTAGATTTGTAGTCCAAGAATGGTAAGAATGATTGTTATGGGTATGAGAAAATCATAAGGAAAGGAAAAGTGATGATGTTGCCCATAGCACCCAATCAAATTCTAGCTCTCACTTTCCTATTACACAAAAAAAATATCTGCTAGAAGCTGATTGGTTGCTCTGGGCAACATCTCCACTTTTCCTTCCCTGCAGCTTAGTAAATCTGTCCTCGGAATCCAGGGAGAGCAGGCAAATCTCCTACATTTGGGCATGATGACGTGATTTACATGATTTAAATGATCCCCTGTCTATCAATGCTGTTATCCATAGCATTACAAAGCGTTATTAATCCCTATCCCATTCTTAGTAACACTATGGACCGCAGCATTGAAAGGAAAGGGGCAGGACTTCAGGCAGTGATTTACATAAAATTTACATAATCAAGCCATAGATTGGGCCTGATCCATTAGATTGATTTCTGTACGTGAGCGCGCCTAAGTTACGCCTCCCCTCTGACGTACGTAATTTAGCTGATTTACATGTCCAAAAGCCTACCTTAACTTCTGTGCGTATCTCTTGTCATACGGAATGCCTAACCCAGCCCATAATCTACAATTTAAATCCCCCCCCTTACTCACAATGATGCGTATAATCAAATCAGAGTTGCCAACTCTCCCGGAATATCCTGGCAAAGGAATATCTCTTGTAATCCCTAGAGTTACTAGATGTCATCAAACCCCTCCCACCCCTGGCACACTAGCGATTACAGAAGTAATTAATGGGGCTTAATGATGTAATTTGCATAAATGCCCCACCACTTGCTGAAGTCTTTGGCTTTAAAAAGTCGGCAACCCTGAGTCAAACGCACAAAGTGTTGTCACTCCCTTAACTCTGAACATACGGAAACATTCAGAGTTACGGTGCATAACATCCACCACATGCATGTGCAGTGCGATTGCACAGGAAGCCGCTTTATTAAGTCTAAATCCGACCCGTTAAGGTTAAATGACAGATTAAACATGAAGCTATGCAGTATTTATGTTCTTTGTGCAAGATTAAAGTATTTTACCCTCACATTGCAACATGGTTTGCCCAGCTGTCCACTTGCACCCTGCAATTTTCTGTCACTCTCAAACTCTGGATCAAACCCCCCTAGATGTACACCCTAGATGATTCTGTAATTCAATAAGTGCTGAACACATGAATGTCATGTGACTGCTGTGTACATATTTATCCACAAATGACTGAATAATCCCTGATATTGAGGAGGAAGGATGCTGGTGCATATGCCGAGGTCATAATGTTGTGTATGCACAACATGGAGCACAGTGGCTTAGTGAGTAGCACTTGTGTCTCATGTTGCTGAGGTCATGAGTTAAATTCCTGGACAAGGTTCTATCTGTGTGGAGTTTGTATATTCTCCCTGTGTCTGCGTGGGTTTCCTCCCACATGCCATAAACATGCTAGTAGGTTAATTGGCTGCTGAATAAATTAACCTTAATGTCTATGTGTTAGGGACCTTAGTAAGTAGCTCCAATAGGGGCAGGGACTGTGAATGTCTAATGTTCTCTGTAATTACCCTATGTAAGCTCTCAGGGGTGCTGCTTAAGGAAGGTATTTGCATATTCAGAATAAAGCAGCAGGAGAGTCTTTCATTTACATTGGCGCACCTACGCAATCTACCAAGAAATTTTGTGATTGTTTAGAAGTAAATGTGGTTGAATTCCAAGATCGTAAATGAACTGTTAATACAAATTATAGTAATAATTTTAAATCATAAGAAAAAAATGATCACTCACTGGATAGCGCTTCTTAATCAGGGCGACTGCCAATTCACTTACCACCAAAGCCCCCTACTTGGCCTCAGAGTAACAGAAAATACTACCTGGAGATTAAGTAGAGATCACCAAGTAACACTCATATAAACAAATAAATATATGGAGGTAAAGGCGCACCCTCAATCCCACTATATATGCTGTACAGAACACAAGTTCACCACAAAAGGGGTTGGATCCAAACTTAAGTAGGTGCTTGAAATTAGTTACTCTTGGGCTAAACCATATTGATTGCAGGGGGAGTCAAGTTAATTGTATTCTTTGCATGCAGGGATATATCTTTGAATTGCTTACTGCACACAGATACTGACCAGCTTTACTATCACACTGTTATTTAGACTTGGGATAGGAAACATCACCTCTCAACTCTAATACTGTTTGCAACAGATGAAATATGACTCCCCTGCAATCAACATGGTTTAGCCCAGGAGTGACTACTTTCAAGCACTTACTTAAGTCTGGATCCAGCCCAAGGTAAGAAAATGAAAAAAGGCAAAATAAACAGTACTTTAATACAGTCTGAGCCTTCGTTTCTCTTTGATTTCACCCATATTCCAAATCCTGCTTCAGCTTATTGTAGACAGACTCTTCAACTCAAAGTGTGCATGTAAAAAAACAGATTAAGGAGACAATCTAGTGTAATATGTTGAAACCAATGGAAATGATATAGGGGAACTATAACACTCACATATAATTTCTCTTGATTTGTAGTCATCAAAAGGTTTCTCCAGCTTACTGCAAACAGATTCTTGAGCTCAAGATGTGCATATAGGGAAATAGATTAAGAAAACACCCTAGTGTATTATGTTAAAATCAGAGGAAATTACACCAGGAAAGTCTTGCACTCACCAACGCGTTTAAACTTTCAAGTAAAGTCTTTATGAAGGTGACCTTTATCAACGCAGCTATCATCATTAGGAGCGATGGTAAGAAACCGGGCCCGTTATAGGTAATATATACTGAATTTTACCTACCGCATATTATTATCTTCCTGCTCGGTGGGTAGAGCAAGCCCCACATGAAGAAAGAGTTTTTAATGTTTGGATTTTTGTGGATTAAATGTGTTTATAAACTAAAAGTTTATTTCATGTGCTCGGAGGATACATCTATATATTTGGAGAATTCCCCCAAAGACTTTGCTTTGTGAAGAAAACAAGCGATATATATGTGAGTGTTCTACACAGCGTGGAAGTGTTCCCTTATAAAGGGTATTACTTTATGTTGTCTGTGATTTTTTTTCTTACATGCCCAATATTGAGAACATCAGGAAAAGCAGCAGAGAAAGACTAGAGCAGGAAAAGAGAGAAAAGGAGAGACCTTTATATGTGAGTGCAATACTTGCCCGGTATAATTTCCTCTGGTTTTAACTTATTACACTAGAGTGTTTTCTCAGTCTATTTCCCTATATGCACATCTTGAGCTGAAGATTCCGTTTGCAATAAGCTGAAGAGAAACCGTTTGATGATTACAAATCATATGTGTGCAATACTTTTTTTTGTTATTTCCATTGGTTTCAACATATTACACTAGATTGTCTCTGTGGGGCTGATTCAGAGATACGATTTTCACGCAACTTAGGAGCGTATATTTAGGATCTTAGAAAATTTGCATAACTGCGCTATATATTTGGAGAATTCCCCCAAAGACTTTGCTTTGTGAAGAAAACAAGCGATATATATGTGAGTGTTCTACACAGCGTGGAAGTGTTCCCTTATAAAGGGTATTACTTTATGTTGTCTGTGATTTTTTTTCTTACATGCCCAATATTGAGAACATCAGGAAAAGCAGCAGAGAAAGACTAGAGCAGGAAAAGAGAGAAAAGGAGAGACCTTTATATGTGAGTGCAATACTTGCCCGGTGTAATTTCCTCTGGTTTTAACTTATGACACTAGAGTGTTTTCTCAGTCTATTTCCCTATATGCACATCTTGAGCTGAAGATTCCATTTGGAATAAGCTGAAGAGAAACCATTTGATGATTACAAATCATATGTGTGCAATACTTTTTTATGTCATTTCCATTGGTTTCAACATATTACACTAGATTGTCTCTGTGTCTCTATGTGGTGAACTTGTGTTCTCTACTGCATATATAGTGGGATTGAGGGTGCGCCTTTACCTCCATGTAATTATTTGTTTATCATTCTGAAACATAACTTTCATTTTTATCGTTAAAAAATAATTCATTTATTTAAAGTCGAAATCTAAACCTCAGTAATGTGTGGCACTTGCATCTACCTGACACCATAATTACCAGCAAGTATAGCAGTAATATAGTAACAATAGCTCTGCATCTCTTGTAGAATTCAGAGCTGGACTCAGACAGAGGGGGAAACTCTGGCTAGGGGGTGGAGGGACAGATCCAATAATCAGACTTACCCACCCACTACATAAGAACGGTAATGGGATAGAAAATCAAGCTAATATTATATAAACGTCCACAAATCATGTGTTCCAATGAAGGTCTGGCGGGAAGGGGTCTCTGATGCGTAAAGTTTTAAGGAATCGTCCACACTGCCTAATTAGAACACACTGTGACCCATCCATTAATGAAATTCCGGTTGGGTTGCAATTGAAAGTGGGCGGGACTTCTTATTACAATGTACAGGTGTCCCCCTTATAACGCATGGCGATCAAGACTTCCGCACCGCTATCCTATGCACGAGTCAGAAAGGTTACGGTTGTGGCCTCTGATCGTACGAGTGTCCAGCCTATAGCGTCGAGGTGAATCTTAGACTTGTGTTTATTCAAAGCCGTTATTTTAGCTCTAGCAGTCCCAGTGCTTCCCGATCAATGACTTCTATTGATACCTTAACCTATTTCAAGCCCATGCCTATCAGCACGATCAGAAGAGAAATCCCATCGGAGCAGACAGCAGATGGTGACCTCACAGGGTGAACACAGCAGCCCTTTAATCACCACTATCACTTACATGTATCCAACCAGGGATGTACCCGGCATACGGCTGTGAGGGGTATTGCCATGGATCTCTGGACCGTATTCAGACTACCGGACGTATAACATATACCAGGGCTGGGTGTGATTAAAATAATATATTTCAATATCTCTTTTAAAACATAAATGCCAGATCCATCTTTTAGTATGATAGATTTAATGGGGGGCAGCAGTGAGAATGAGAATAGAGGAGTCTGTGTAAAGGAGAGAGAACCATATTCAGACTACCAGACGTATAACATATACTTCCGGAGTTTAGAGTTTTTTTACTACTGCGCATGTGTAGTACATTTTTTACGTAATCTACGTATCTTTTCCTTCCGTAGATTGCGTATATGCAGGCTAAAGACTTTTAGGGGGAGGAAAAGGGGGGGATATATATGTTGAGACTGCCGGAATATATGCAAAAAGAAGATTTGTGTAAAAAAAAATATTTTTTTTTTTCATAAAATTAAATAACAATGAAAAAAACCCACAAATTAAAAAAAAACAATAGAATAGGTTTAAAGATTTACCTGACCGAAGACGCGTCTGCCCGCAGGTGCCGGTCCCGACATGAAGAGCCTGCTCATGCGCAGTGCTTCTCATGCCGGGGCTTCATTTTTACAAAGTCCCAGCAGAGAGCCAATGCGCATGTGCAGAGCATCCATTTAACCGAAGACAGCCCGCGATGACTGCAGAAAGCTCAAATGTCATCGCGGGACAGCCAGCGTAGGGTAAGTGTTAGTAATAGTATGAACGTGGCTCCCAGGTTCGCAGAGAGCTAATTCGAACCTGGCTGAGCTACGTTCATACGTAGTAAGTAAGTAGAGCCCATGGCCAAAGGTAAAAGTTGACCGGCAAAGAGACGGAGCAGGAGTCTCAAACCTCCTAACTGTCCCGTTTTTCGCAGGGCTGTCCTAATTCTCAGCTCACAAATGGGATAGGGGCTTATGGGGAAATGGGTGGAGTTATGACTAAATTTGTCCATTTGTGGGTAGGGGTGGGCTGGAACCGGGTGGGGCTAATACTGTCCTGCTTTGGGGTTCTAAAGGGCAGATTCAATGGTCCGCAAATCTTGGTCACGAATTTACATTGCAAATTAAAATCAGCAAATCTTGGCTACCGTAATAGGCGGGAATAGGCACACTTTGCGCTTATTCCCGTCTTTGCGGTCAATTGAATTTGCCCATATATGTTGGGAGCTATGCAAGTCTGAATGGTGCAGGGGTGGTTACCAAGATTGGGGCCCTTTTTTACGTGTGTGCAGTCCGGGCATCGGGCTGCGCGCACGCAGAGAAGCTGTCAGACACTGTCAGCTGAAGACAGCGCTCAGGACACCGTGACATTTCTAGGAGCTGTCAGCTGCTGGTAATGCATTTATAGACAGTGCTCAGCATTTATGCACCGAGTCCTGAGCACTGCACCCCCTACATCAAGGGTAGTTTAGTTATGCCACGTCATGCAGGGCATCCCACCTATCCTATACTTCTTCATACCCCTAGGGGGAGCCACAGACAATCCCTGGCAATATCTCTAAAGGTAAGAAGCATGCAGGGTGTGTACATGGGTATTTTTGTATTCTTACAACGGTATTGTGTTAGCATTGGCCATTTTGGGTCTAACCTAGCAAAACTAGTGCAAATCTGCATCCGAATAAAGCATGTTGATTTTATTTTGTAGCGTGCAGGGAGAATACTTTGCTTTAGCTTATAGCGCACAATGAGCTAAAAACTCTCCAACGAATTATTTTTCCACAGTTTAAATGTTCCTCTCCTGCTGGCTTTGCCCAGGTCCCTTTGCTCTCCATCAGTGTTTTAGTAAGCCACAAATCCTGCGAATAATCCGCAAATTACAAAAAAAGTCTGTAATAGGGCAATAGCCAATAAGTTTCAGTGTTGCTATGGAAACAGATGCCCAGAAAGGTGTATCAGGGAGCATCAGGCACTATAACAGAGACACTATTGACTGGATACAGATCTAAGTACACTGGAGCGTAATAAAGTGCTTAACCAAGCCCTTACTGTACGAATTTAATACCTACCTAACCTGGGGCACTGATCATGAGTTACTGCTGTGTTGTTTAATAGACACTACAGACACTATTAATAGTTCCAAACAGGTAGGAAGTCGGGGCAGTTTCAGTGACAGCCCTGACTTTGGCCTTAACTTTGAAATGAGCATTACATCATCAACCCATCAGCACAAAGTATTTCAGAGGTGTGGTGAATTCAAGGACCTATCCTGTAGTGTAACAGGGGAAGAATCATAATGTTAGTGGAATCAGTCCAGCAAAATCATAGACTAAGGGGGTCATATAAATCTATACAAAATGAACTTCATATACTGCATGTAAGCATTGGTTGTCTTTATGGCCAAGCCTGTGACCACGGGACTTCATTTCCCAGTCTCGACCACTGCAGGACTTCATATTCTAGCTGCAGTCCCGCTCGGAGGATACAGCCTGTAACGTAAGAAGACCGGGGGAGGGTTCAGGCAAAATTACCTCGATACCAGGATGTGGCGGGGGTGGGGGGGTGGGGGGGGGGGGGGGGGGGGAGACTTACTGGGGCCAGTCCCTTACTTTGCCAGGGGCGCTGGACCCATAGATACACCCCTGCTTGCGGAGTTTAGGCGAGTGGAGGGGATGGGCTGCCCTGTCAGAGGGCTCTGCCAGTGCCCAGGACTCCATGCCAGAGATCCATAGCATATCATCTAGCATGCGCATGCACAGATGTTACAGTCAGACTTACTTACAAAAGGGTTGCGTAAGTACCCTAGTATACGTAAGTCTGGATCCCGTCCTCCGCTGACACTGGTTCCGGAGCTCTGACCCATAATGTTTAAGAATATTTGTATTATTAAAACCGGTGGGAGTCCCCGGCACGATGGCGGTATTCAGAAGTAGAGACAGCGAAGGTTCTTTTTTGGCTGTCTCTATTTCAAATAGACAGCCATTTAAATTTTTTGTTTCAGAATGGGTGATTGTGCCGATCGGCATACTCACCCATTCATTTTTGGAAGCACCCCCTGACCTGCCGCAGGAGAGGTGAGTAACCTCTCCGGGGATTTTCAGTGTTAGGGGAAGGGTTACGGTTAGGCCCTGGGGAGGAGGGTGTTAGGGTCAGGCTGCGGGGAAGGGAGGCTTAGGGTTAGGGTAATAGAAGGAGAGGGTCAGGGTAAGGATTAGGCAAAGAGTAGGGGTTAATTTTGATACTTGTGCTGTGCTCGGGGCAGAAGCAATCAATTTCCAAGCCAGTTTCGAACGGCCCTATCGAAATATCCTCGACAGGGACCCACACCCGTTAAAATGAGTTTAAAAACCTTTACCAGACTTTTCTAATGCCACAAAATGATAGTAAATTGGTTTATTTCACAACTACTGGTTCAAAAGGTTTTAAATTATGTTCTTATTACAGAATGTTTTATAAGTTACAAAATTGTTATGAAAACTGTTTTATTTTAAAATAAAAGTTTTAAAATTTTGCTGTTGGAACTAAATTTTATTCTGGAAAAAGATACCATCATTTTTTTTATTGTAGAATAGTTTTTATAGCATTATTTTTGTTTTATATTAATATTTGCTATGGTGGCTTTGGAAGATTTCTACTAAACACGCAATGAGTACATTGGCTTTTTTATACAATATGCCACTCTTGTTACGGGCAATCTAACCGCACAATTGGCACAATCCAGTCCAATAGTGTTAACCTCTTAGAGTAATATCATTGCGCTGGCATTCCAGCAGAATAACCCCGGCTATTACACTAATGACCGGGAAGATCATGAATTTTTACAGCCGCACTATTTTTATGTGATGCACAGCAGCGATCAGGCTGAATTAGGTTAATAGCTGTAATTAAGTCCTAGAAAAGGCAGTGCAATCAACATCCTAAAATGGCGCTGCTAGAAAATCCCAGTCATGGATGGATGGGCAGCAGAGACGCAGCGACAGCCCCCTTTGCTTTCCTCCCACCCCTACCCAGAATGCATCTGTCCACCTGATAGACATCTATGCTCATTCTCTCATCCAGTGCAGTCCCTTAGCTTTTATCTGTCTGTTCACATTTGCTTAACCCTTCCCAGAATCCATCACTTCTAATGTCAATATGTAATGAGGCATCTTCTCCTACAGATTGCTGAATGTTGCTTCCCCTGCTGTGCCATGCACACACATACTCTATAACCTTGCTCATTATAATCCCTCCATGACCTTGTCTTTGCAGCACTGCGGGAGAAGCCGCTGCTGACTAATGTCACAGGGAGAAACCGAAGGGAAAGTCCTTCTGGCTCTAATCCAACGCTGCAGCAATTGCGACATTGTGTGAGTGTAGCCGTGGTCACCGGGACAGGCAGTCGGGCCAACCAGGGTCTCCACCAATTAATTTTTCCTTTCCTGCCCTTAAATAAGTTCCCCATTGGTGCCATCTGCTTCCAACCTTCAGACGCAGTTTTAAAAACATGCCCCCATAGTGTTTTGCTAACAGCTTTTGCCCTTCTGTCAAAGGCACAGTGGCGTAACTACTGTAGGAGCAGAGTATGGGGAGGAGCAGGTGACCCCTGGAACTGCCTATCCTGCACCCATGAAATGCTAAGCTGTCAGCTGCTGGTAATGCATTTATAAACAGTGCTCACAGACTGAGTGCTGAGGTCTGGCTTAAGTGACCAGGCTCTAACAGCAGACTGCGCACGTGCAGAGTAGTCACTGGATAACGACCATATTGCGCTCAGGCTATGTAAAGGGGAGGTGGATGCGCATCATGAGTTTGAACCCTCAATCCAGACTTGGAAAGCGTCTCCTTGCTATGGTGCCCAAGTTAGTGCATGTTTGTCCCTGGAGAAACCCGCTATATTCACGCCACTAACCACTCCCCTCACACGGTCAGACCTCCAATGACGTTAACCCATTTTAAGTTCTCTACTTGTACGAATGTAGATAGCGATGATGTTCAGATATCCGGATTGATACACAGACAATGAGGCTCCCCTCTCCCCCAGAAGCTGTTTGAATTTTCTCTTTTTCATTAGTCTGGATTGCATTCCGATTGGAATGTGCGCATGAGCCCAGGACGCAAAAACAGATTAAATTTTATCCAATGTAATCTGACATGTAACTGATTCAGAGCTGGGGAACAAATCTACAACTTGGCAAAACCTAGAGGAACTGCAGGGGAGCCAAATCTTAAAATGGCGGATGGAGCTGATAGATGATTTCCTGTTTCCCTAACAGTATAAAAAAATAATATTGTTCAGCAG
>WWET01001144.1:408946-429520 GCA_011038615.1 Limnodynastes dumerilii | reverse complement strand
TGCTGTGGCGGGTGTTGTGGTGGATCTGGACATCGGAACGGTAATGAATGGATAAGTTTCCAAAATATAGATTTAGAATACGTACTCATTCATTATAAAAACTTTCTAATTAGTGGCATTTTCTAAATAGAAACAGACGACAATTAGGTGTTGGCTTTGTGTATTTCGCAAATTCATGTGCCTAAAGTGTCATATATAATGTACATGAATGAAACACGCACTGCAATAAAACATATTTAAATAGCTGATCTGCAAATAATACTATTTATAGAATTCAATAGTTACTCTTGACTTTCTTTTTAATTCTTTTTAATAAAGGTATTTTTTTATATTTTACAACCATACTCTACAATACAGTTTAACAGCTGTGTTTGAATTCTGGAGACATTTACATAAATAATTTTGATCTATCTATCTATCTATCTATCTATCTATCTATCTATCTATCTATCTATCTATCTACCTATCTACCTATCCATCTATCCATCTATCAATCCATAAATACAAAATGACACAGAATTCTCTGAAAATGAAAAACATTTTTATTAGTATTCAAGCTATAATCAGTATTAAATTCAGGCAATGTTAGCTACGTTTATTGAAAGAAAGGCCTAACTCTTCCCTTTCTTGCCGGTTCTACACTTACTAAAAGCTTGCATAACTGTGCTGTAAGTATTACCATTATTGTTTGGCTATAAGATAAACAACCTATTGGATTAGATTATGTAACAGATCTTTTTAAAATCTTAATCAATGTTCCAGACTTACCCCATACAACAGTCAGACATTGGAGTCTCTGTGAAGTCTGATTGATATTGTCCATTTGCCATCAATATTTGTAGTACCCCAGCTATTATGACATCTCCATCTCTTGAATGACCCGTGGGTGAGTCACTATCAATGATTTGGAGTTCACATCCCAATTCGTGGGCTGGAGACTGACAAACAATCCAAATGACAGTGACACATCGTAGAAAATAAAACAAAGGCCCACTTTGTGAATAATCTGTTTCCATCTTGTATTTTTCAGCATTTAGTCTTTATAATGTATAACCTTCTGTGGGAAAATTGTGCTCTGCGATATCAGAAAGACAGAATCAGCTTGGCACTGCCTGAGTGTGCTTTATAAGGGCTTAATATTCCCATGTTGTTCTGAAAGTTTGCAATAGGAGTTACTAATTCTGTGTTTTTTTATGGCAAGTTATTTTTTTTTTCTTGCCAAATGATTATATATTATTATATCTATAAAAGATAAAGAGAAAAAAGACACAGGTGGAAATAAAATAAAAGTTGAGTTGCAATCATTGCTAAGTTAGTGCCTGCATATTAATTTACTTGACTTTAAAACTCAGTGAACTAAGTTATTGGGGTCTTCCACAAAACTTTAATAATTCAGGTCTGGATCCACCAGTTGATTAATACAACCACATTTAGTGAGTGGCGAGATCCAGGCTTCTGTACTGCAGGTGTTTCCAATGGCAGGGAAAGATGGGGGGAATGCTGACCTCAAGTATGTACATTAAGACTTTGTTAAGGCTTTTATGCCCTATGAACATTAATGAGGTGTCCCCAGGTTTTGTGAGAACCATTAAGAAATTTTACATAAATCCATGGATTGTAACTCCGTGTATGCAAGGGGAGTGACCTCACTGGGGGAAATCAGAGGTGTGGATATGGTTCTCAATTTTTGGGGGGAATGGAACACCGAGGCACAAATGAGGTGTCCCCAGGTTTTGTGAGAACCATTAAGAAATTTTACATAAATCCATGGATTGTAACTCCGTGTTTGCAAGGGGAGTGGATATGGTTCTCAATTTTTTTGGGGAATGGAACACCGAGGCACAAAGTCTAACTGCTGGTCTGGTTTTCACCAGATCCCCTGATGGTTGGGATGAATTTGCCTGCAGGGCAGCAGCAGGACGCACACCCCCCCAGTCTCCACTCCCAGTGTAGTCTGATGCGCAATGTCTCTTGACAAGAAAGTGTATAGATTGTCTATAATGAGATCAGCTAGGAGTGGGTACACAGACAGAACACAGGTAAACGAGGACAACACAGGAGAATATCTACTGAGCTATGAATATATCAGTGTGGAATATATCAGAGTGTTTTCCTGATAGCAAATAAACAGATTTCATACAAGGCAGGTGGAATACTCAATAGCAGTGTGAGTTGATGACAAAAGTCAAACACACTATACATATATAAGCAGATGGAATACTCGGGAGCGGTGTGACAAAATAGAACTGAAATATGCTACGGCAACCAGCATGTTGAACATTGTGAGTCAGCTGTCAGTGAGAGTGCCAAGACAACACCAACCGCTGCACAAACACAGGGGAACAGAAAAGAAATGGTAGAAGTTATAGAACCAGGAAGAGTCACATGAATTTCAGAACTAGCAACGATACAAGATCAGGCAGAACACAGGAAACCCAACGCTATAACCAGTAACATGAGTATCAGGCTGCTGGGCATTTAACAGGAACCTGTCCCAATCAGCATCTGGTTCTGAACCGCATGGTTTGAATTTACGAGCCAGATCCAGACCCCCGGACACTTTACATGTATGCGGGGGTCTGAAATTATGCAAGGTAGAGGGGGGTGCATGCCCCTGTCACTTCCCTCTATCGGTACTAGATCTGGACACAAACCTATCTTAACTTTTACTCATTGTTCTGCATCCATACAGATGTGGATTAATCTGTACCTGGGCTTCACCGCCCCATGACCCTTCATTTGAATGCATAATATGAATATAGCATGTGTACCTGAAGGGTCGGCCCCTTCATCATATATTATAACATATGGAACTGAGTTCCATACATCTGAAGGTATGATTGAGAAACATCTAGTGCATGCATGTTACGCAAATGTTATGCAAATGACCTGTGTAAGTCCCCTGATGTTATTAGTTCTAAATCCGGTCCTACATGACAAAATGTGTTTCATGATGTGTTGTACAGAGTTTAACAATATGCCTCTTAAAAGGCAGTACAGGGCTTTTTGACATTGAATTGTGTGTATGTACCCTATTTTACAATGTTCACTTAAAACATTACAGAATTGTGCCACTTTTAGGCATATTAAGTGTCACCTGCTTGATTATTTTTCAACAATATAGGCACAAATTATGGATGCTAAACAGACATTACAAAAATGTTCTTATTTCATGCTAATTGCATTTTCATTGTGTGAACATATAAGGTGTCTGGGACACTGGATTTTTTTAATACACGCGATATGCCGCCATTAGTTAAAGGGCTAATCGCGGTGAATTTTTGATTAAAATCCCCGTGATTAAGCCCTAAAAACATGGCGGCACATCGCCTGTGTTTGAAAAAAATCGCATCGATATCGCGTGTTAGGGAATTTGGACAAAAAAATAAAAAATTTGCATCAATATCGCCGCGATGCCCCGCGATGCGATTTTTCTGTAAAATATCGTCCTTAGTGAATAAGGCCCTAAATCCGGTCCTACGTGACAAAATGTGTTTCATGATGTGTTGTACACAGTTTAACAATATGCCTCTTAAAAGGCAGTACAGGGCTTTTTGACATTGAATTGAGTGCGTGTACCCTATTTTACAATGTTCACTTAAAACATTACAGAATTGTGCCACTTTTAGGCATATTAAGTTTCACCTGCTTGATTATTTTTTAACAATATAGGCACAAATTATGGATGCTAAACAGACATTACAAAAATGTTCTTATTTCATGCTAATTGCATATTCATTGTGTGAACATATAAGGTGTCTGGGACAGATGGAAGTCAATGAATTTACCCTCTTTTGCTATGTGTACCGAGTATGGTTGGCATTGGGTTTTGCTCAAGACGAGTGGACCCAAAACCAGTAATTGAGGTTCCTAAAATTGTAATTTTTATAAAACTATGCTAACTTATGGATATGAGCTCATAAGATCAATGGGCCGGATCCTAAAATGAGAATGACAGGGGAGTTATGCAACTCAGTTGCAAAAAGTCCCCTGTGAGGGAACATCTGAGTATGCGAGCACCAGATGTTCCCTTAGCATAAGTACTATCGTATGTAACAAAGTTACTTACATCAGTACTTACGAAGAAGGGGCAGACTCTTCACTTACGATGGCTCTATCCCCGCCACATAGGCGGGGATAGCCATTTAAATGAAGGGTCTGGGGCAGTGGAATCCCCATTATGACTAGTCGTACAAAGCTGTAATAGTTAACGTAGGAATCTGGACACATAATTTACTACTGAGAGCGGGGGGTTGCGGGGGGCGTGTACTCCCCACTATGACTGCGTAACTATAGACTGGATCTACGCGAAAACACATAAACTTTCTAATTTAGATGTAATATTAAAAATAGGTTAACAATGCTTTAGTTATAAAAATGATAACAATAAGGCACACTCTCTATTTGCTAATAATTTCTTACAGAAATAAAGAGATTAACATATATAAAAGCATAAACTTAAGCAATGAAAGCAATAAAATTTAAAGGAAGCGGCTTCAATTGAAAGGAGAAAGAACAAGAAGCAACAAAGACAAAATCAGAATTTCAATGCCAAAAATAGAACATTTAAGGTTGATGTGGCCGCAATGGAGTGGCAGGTGGATGAAAGAAAGACTCTGGAAAGCTTAGGATAAGGCTTACAATGCAGATATACATCGATATGATAACATTGCTCACATGCTGGAGCAAAAAGAGCAGAAGTTAGCCCAAGATATAACCCAAGCTCTTCATAGCTTTAGTGCACAATGCCAGTGGCCTGAGGGAATTTGATTTCCATAACCCAGATATGCCAAAGAAGGATAGGCCTGATAAAGTTATTGATGAGGGTCCCAGATGTGGACCTATAAGCTTGCAAAATATTGCTGGAGAAGACATGAGTGAAAAGGAATGGAAGAAGCTACAGAGCTGTCCAAGAAGTGGATGTTTTAGCAGAGAGATGAGAAGAAGAGGAATAAAACACAGAAGTATTATGTAGATAATTTACATGGCAAATAGAGGATGAACCTGGATGAGAGCTCAACATCTAAGCAATATAGAAGTGTATAGGAATGCAATAGATATGGCCACTTATAATTTCAACTTTCAATGCAGGAGGCTGGAGAAGCATCAAGAGGAAGAAAACAATCATGCAAAGGTCTACAAGAGACATCTTGAGTGAAAACTCTGCAGTGGCAGCAAGCTACTTTGGGGCTTACCCCATTGTGACAGTTGGTTAGAAAATAGACAGTGCACTCCAGTGTGGCAGCAGTCGGATCTGTGTCCACCAACAGATGGCCTGGCCAGCCCGTATCTTCAGACGCCCCTGTGTCCAATGAAATGATATTTTTTAAACCTCCAATTTTCTTAACTACCAGTTCCTCATTTGCTTACTGTGCAAGAGTTTGGAAACTTAAATGTGTCAATACGAATGTTTAGAAGGTAATATTCCAACCAAAGGAGGGTTTTAAAAAAAAAAAGTACAATTACACAATACACCTGCCAAATTAAGTATTGCTTATGTGTAAAGTTGCAAATATTGTCCTCTCTTTTTTTTTCCATTTCGTATATTACATGTACATTCTGAATATCTTTCACTGTCTACATAGTCAGGGGACTTTGATTAATTAAACTTATCAGAATGTTTCATTTATGAGGATGTAACCCCCCCTTCTAAACCTAATTTACAGTGCTATTAAACTGAATTTTATATAACGGCTTCTGAAAGAACCTAATTTACAGTGCTATTAAACTGAATTTTATATAACGGCTTCTGAAAGTTCTAAATGCATCCTTTACATTGCTGTTTCTGAATGTGTATATGAAAGGGTTAATCATTGGTGTGACCGCTGTGTACATGAAAGCAAGATATTTGTCATAACGGCTTCCCTTTGGATTACCATGCACCATGATTGCTGTACCAAAAAATAGGCAGGCGACAATGAGGTGAGCACAACACGTGGAAAAGGCTTTCTCTTGTCCCTCCTTGCTCTTTATCTTGGAAACAGTCATTATGATATGGATGTACAATCCCATAATTATAATAAAAGGCTGAATGACATTTAGTACAGTAGCTATGCTTGTAGCTATGTAGCTCATGAATGGGTCAGAGCATGCTAAGTTCTGCAGTGGAGAGAGGTCACAGTAGAAGTGGTCAATCATATTAGATCCACAGAATTCCAAAAAGGCTATAATGATGGTAGGCAGAAGAGTAATAAAAAATCCCATGTTCCATGGAAGAAGAGCTAACTTCATACAAAAAATATGCCATGGAAGAAGAGCTAACTTCATACAAAAAATATGTGTCATTAGTGCTGGATAATGTAAAGGTTTGCTAATAGCCAAGAATCGGTCATAAACCATGACTGCCAGAAGGTTACATTCAGTTGCCCCCAAGGAGACAAAGACATACATTTGTATAATGCATCCATTAAAAGAAATAATATTGTTTGCTGCAATCAGGTTGGCTAAAAGTTTAGGGACTGTGACACACACTGCTACAACTTCTAATGCAGAGAAGACACCAATGAAAAAATACATTGGAGTGTGAAGAGTAGGTTCCATTCTTATAAGAACGATGACAGTAATATTCCCGATAACACAAGTGATAAAGGTTACCAGAAAAACACTGAAGAGGAAATACTGGAACTGGTTCAAATCGGCAAAAGCCAACAAAATAAAATAATTAACCTCTGTTTTATTCATTCTTTACATTTTGCTGAAAAAATTATACATAAAAGGTCAAGTTTCAAAAAGACAATATAAAGGATAAATATTCAGTGTCCCTCATTACAAGAGTTTTTGTTTTAAACTAAAAAACTGGATTGAAAAGGCCTCAAAATTCATTCTAAAAATGATACATTTATTTTTGTGTATTATTTTAGGTCTATATATAACATAGATATTTGTTTGCATTTTTTATAAAAGGTAATTTTGTTATGGTTTAAACAATCTTTATCTCATGTTGTGCTATCTCTGTTAGTAACTTAATAAATAAACAGCTAGCACAGTGTACAATATTTACTTTAGTTACTTTTAAAATAAGTGAGCGTAAAGCTATCACAAAAAAATTCTAAAATGTACAATATTTTATTACATGCAAATAGCAAAAATTACAATAAAACTAAAATTACGTGCAAATGTGGATCAAAAGTCCCAAATATCTAGAAAAAATAGAAAAAAACCTTTTTAATAGAAAAAAACCTTCCATACGTATCCTAAGCAACCCTGGCTAACGTATGGAATTTGTGATCTAAAATCCCTACATGTGGATTATGGATCTATGCCCATGACCTTACCTTAAGTATTTGTGAAGAAAACTGGATAATATGTAAGGGCTTAACCAAACCCTTGCTGTGTGAATTACATGCCTAATCACACCCACCATGTATATCACGTATGCATAGTGGGTGGCCTAGCCCCTTTTGCGTAGGGAGGCTGAAATGAATTTGCCACTGTCGCAATTGCTGAGCGGATGCCCTTGTCTGAATGGCGTCCGCCCACAAAACTTAATGGTGGTTCGATAGAATTGAATGTAAAATGTACTGGAGGCGGTCTACCATAATTGTAGCTAGTATTTTAAAATCAGGGTTAAGAAGTGTAATGGGCCGAAATGAGGATGTTAGTTGGGGATACTTACCTGGCTTTGGAATTAAAATTGTGTGGGCTTCGTTAAATGATGGAAATGACAGATGTTTCCTATGAAGAGATTTATAGAGCTCCAAAGGGGACGGGGTAATTTCATGCTGCATACATTTATAATATTCTGCAGTGAAACTATCCAGTCCCAGGGACTTATGTAAGCGTAATGTTCAAATAAACATGAGTATTTCTTCAATAGTGATCTCATCTTCTAGTGCTTCGGTCTGGGTCTGGGATAGGAGAGGGAGGTTAGCCTCAGTTAAGAGATGATCTATAGTGACGGGGTCGTTGGGCGTTTGAGAATATAATTGAGAGTAATAGCAGTGGAATATGTCTGCAATAGCCGCTGATTGAGTTTTAAGGGTTTGTGAGGATTCATCCTTAATTGAGACAATTTGCCCCCTTTTGTTGTTATATTTCTTGGCCATACCAGCTCTATTACCCAACGAAAATATTTATTTTTCATGATGGCAATGTGTCGTTGAGCCTGCGAAATAAAAAACGTTTCTAGAATTTGATGGGATTCACGATAGTCACGAAAGGCGTCTTTGCTAGGGTTTTGGACATGAGAGCGATATAATAAGTGCGTATATTTAAGAACAGTTAAACTGAGCATGCCCTGAACTCAAAACTACACACTGAAACCATGTAAGAATGATTCACAGATAAGAACAGTTACTTAAGAATGATTCATACATGTGAACAGCCAGGCTTACGCATGCGTTTCTAGAGGGGCATGGTTCTTTTTTTTTATTTTTTTTAAAACACAATTTTATTGCTCTTTCCAACTCTTAGAAGTCAAGTATATATAACAGACATTATATGAGTACAAAGCTTACAGTTACAAAGTAAAAACATCAAACATGTTTACATCTGCATTTGAGGAAATATAAACAAGTCTGGTAATAACACAAATACTTGCATCTAAAGCCTGAGAGAGGTGAACATATTTAAGAAAAATACAAACACAAAGAATATAACAATGCAAAACAATACGTTTCAAAAGAAACCGCAACCGTGCTCCATCTCAATCATATTTTATATGTGTAAATTAATCATCAGAGACCACTTGGTGGATTCAAAGAGTTTCATAATATGTGCCTGTTGTTCAGTCCTCAACTGAGAAATATAGATTCCCCATTTCTTATAAAATTTGGATACCCCCATCTCTATATCCGGGAGAATCGCTCACCTATCCAAGTAAATAAGCTCCAATAGCTTTTCCTTTACTGCCCTCAAAAATGGTGGGGAAGAATTTGTCCAATTTTGTAGTATAATCTGTTTTGCTGTTGGAACAATTATTGTCAATAACGGTATAACCTCTTTAACCTCTGCATGTGACATCCATTCCTCAAAATTTGCCAAATAAGTGGGAGAAAACTCTTGGGAAGGCGTATTCTAATGACTGAGTTGATAAAATGTAATACTTTATCCCAAAATTTTTTGATGTTTCCACATTCCCAAAAATTATGAATAAAATTTGCATTAGTATAATGGCATTTTGGGCAATACCCTGTTTCCTCTGCCACCATATGTCACCTTTGAGTTTGTGAAATGTATACCCGGTTAAAAGTTTTATAGTGGGTTTCCTGTAGCTGTATTGAACTTTATGAACTTTAACGCCTTTATATTGGTATCATATTTTAATGGGTCTTCTGGAAAATTGACATAGGGGACATCTTTGTTCCAAGCTAGCATCGGACCCTCCCACAATTTAGTAGGGTCCGCAGGTGAGATTAGTTTGCAGACATATCTTATATGAAACACATGAGATTGTAAATATATCAGCAATTTCCCCACTCTATCCTCCTCACCTGAGCTTAGAGAGAATCTGCTGTGAAAAATGTCTAGTTTGTAAATACATGTAAAAGTGTTGGTTGGGAAGATTAAACTTCTCTCTAAGCTTAGCAAATTACATGTTCTGTCCTCCTGGATCAAACACATCACACATTGATCTAATTCCTTTCATTTTCCATGAGAGAAAAGTTGAATTTAACAGGCCTGGTTCAAATGCTGGGTTTCCCCATAAAGTGTTTAACCTAGTTACAGAGTGGTTACTTTTTAGAATTTTATGTATTTTAATCCACGTTTTTTTTAAGTATCTCGAAATAAAATATTTTGCATGACAGATTCGGAAATTAAGTTTTTCGGCAGATGTAGTAGTGCTCCTAGGGCATAGGGGTGTACCAAAGATTACTCTAAGTCAATATTCGTATAAGTATGTTGATTTACTAATCAGTCTGCTATATAACGGAAATGCGCCCCATGTATAAAAGACTGTAAATCAGGAAGCCCCAAGCCACAATCCTTTCTCCTGAGCTGTAATCTAGTGCTCGCCACTCTTGGTTTTTTATTTCTCCAAATAAATTTAGTAAATGCAGCCATACAATTTTTAATATCCTTGGGGTGCATCTGTATTACATATGCCAACCTAGGAAAGACTACTCTTTTTATGACTGCTATCCTTCCCATCAATGAAAGTGGCAAGTTAGTCCAACCTTGTAAAGTTTGTGTGATAGATTTAATCGTAGCCGTAAAATTTATTTTATAAAGTGATTTTATGGTGTAATCTGTATCCCTAGATACTTAAACTGTGATTTAGCTCATTAAAAAATGTTTGGAAACCAATGAGATAGTATCCGGATTATGGGCTGAAGTCAGTAACAACACTTCCGACTTATTGAAGTTTACTTTAAACCCAGAAAAGGAGCCGAATTGTGATATAAGAGATAAAATAATTGGGACGGATTGGAGTGAGTTAGATATAAAAAGCAACATATCATTGGCAAACATGGCTAATTTTAATTTGTTTCTATTGATTTTGATACCCTTAAATTCTGGGTTACCCCTTGGTGCCACGGCCAGAGGTTCCAGTACAACCGCAAATTGGAGGGGAGAGAGGGAGCAGCCTTGTCTGGTGCCCCTTTGAATAAAGAAATGTTCTGAAAAAAGTCCATTCCCAGCCACTTGTGTATACGGCTCAGCGTATAGAGAGGTCAACAACATGATAATTTTTTCCGGGAAACCAAACCTAGCTAATGATTCCATCAAATGATCCCATGTTACCATGTTGAAAGCCTTCTCGGCATCTAAGGATAAAACCATTTTCCGGTTGCAACTGTTCTCCAAGTTCTGAATCACCGCCAGGACTTTGCGAATATTAACAACTGAGTGTCTGCCCCATATGATTCCCGTTTGGTCTGGGTCTATTATCCCTGGTAATATTTTTTTAAGCCTTTCCGCTAAGATTTTTGTGAACAGCTTATAGTCTGTGTTTAGAAGGGTCTATATGATGTCGGGAGGTTTGGATTTCTGCCTGGTTTTGGTAGCACTTTTATTACAGCTGCATTGAAGTAACGGGAATGGACTGTTGAGTGAGGATTAAATTAAACGCTGCCAACAATGTCTCTCCTATTTCCGGCGCTAAAATTCTATAAAATTCTCCCCTAAAACCATCCGGGCCGGGGGCTTTTGAGGGCTTCAGAAACTTGATAGCTGATTGCACCTCCTGCTGCGTTAATAACTGCATCTGATCTACTGTAATTTGAGGTAAAGAAATTGTATCCCAAAATGTTTTTTTCTGTGCTGTATCTATAGGGCCCTGACTATACAATTTATCATAAAACGTACAGAAAATGTTTACAATGTCTTGACTCTCGTGTTTTAAAACCCCTTCCTCATTTTGAACTGCTGCGATAATAGTAGGTTTGTAGTCTCCCTGTAATAAGTTAGATAAGAGTCGCCCTGATCGGTTTCCTCATTTATAAAATTTAAACTTTCTATGCATTATGGTTTTATCACCCAGTTTTACCCAGGATACCCTCAAATTGTATCTTCTTCTCGTTATATTGATGCAAAGAGTATTGCGATGGAGTTATGGTGTATGCCCGATAAGCATCAATGAGATCACGCTGTGTCTGGATAAAATCTGCATTCTTTGCCTTCTTATGGGCTGCAACAAACGATAAAATTTGCCCCCTAATCACAGATTTAAAGGTTTGCCAATATAATTGAGGGTCTTTGACATGTTGC
Organism: Limnodynastes dumerilii; assembly: GCA_011038615.1. Classification (NCBI taxonomy): domain Eukaryota; kingdom Metazoa; phylum Chordata; class Amphibia; order Anura; family Limnodynastidae; genus Limnodynastes; species Limnodynastes dumerilii. Next base: position 417,871 of record WWET01001144.1, on the reverse strand, counting down.
TGATTTAGTTCTTCAAACGTGGCCCAGTTTGCTTTCAACATATCCCTAAATTTTAACGAATTTAATAAATAAGTGGGAAACCTCCATATTCCAGGAGATCTCCCTTCTTCTTTACCCTCCATTTTCACCCATACTACAGCATGATCTGAGATAGTCAACGGTTCAATCTCTGTTTGCAAAGAGATAGGCATGAGTGACTCAGCCACCAGTAAATAATCCAGTCTGGATAGGGTACCATATGCAGCCGAAAGACAGCAATAATTCTTATCCATTGGGTGCCTTATTCCCCAAATGTCAACTAAATTAAGTTTAAGTTAAGTTTAGCAAATTGTGAGATTCCCAATTTAGGTAAACCATGCTGTCCTTTCCGACAGACTTGCCTATCCAGAGAGGATGACGCCGTCAAATTAAAGTCCCCTCCCACAATTAGAAAAGCATCCATATGTACATATAGCAAATTCAATAATTTTCTAAAAAAGGGCCTATTGTATACATTAGGGGCATAAATGTTGCACAAAACCAATCTAGTGTTGTTTACAGATACTTCTACTATCATATATCTACCTTCTTTGTCTAAAGTTTGACTGTGTATTTCGTATATAATGTTTTTCCTAACCAAAATGGTGATTCCTCTTGCCTTAGAGTTATATGTTGCAGCCGAAAGCACTTTATATTCACCAGAATTGAATTTAACCTGCTCCGCTTCAATTAAGTGCGTCTCTTGCAGCATAATGACATCTAATAAAAGTTTTTTAATATAGGTTAGTAGCCGTTTTCTTTTAACGGGGGAATTGATACCACCATCATTCCAAGTTCCTAACTTAAAATTAGCCATGAGTGTATCAGTTGAGTTATATAAAAATAGACACTATTAAGGTTTTGCAGCAAATACATGCTAATACAAAAACAGTAAATAAATCAAGGTTACCCATTTTATGATGGAGCACGGTTGCTAACAGTGCACGAATAGAAAAGTGAACTATAACACATGTTATAATATTAGTTGAATAAATTGACAGAGACAGGGTCACAGAATCCCATAATGGAGTATTGTACGGTATTGAAAAAAAAAATAAAAAAAAATAAAAGAATAACTCACATATAACTAGGAAAGTCCTGTCTTTCTGTCAAACATGACATATGTACTTCCAGGGCACTTAAAAAAACAAACAAAGCCGAGGCTTTATTCATAATCATTCAATATGCTTACGCCAGAAGTCCCGCTTTCTCCTTACGTCATCCGGAGGTTCCATCCAACCGCATAAATGAATCCTCAGTGATAAAGACAAAACAACTAGCATGGAAAATAACAACCGTGAAGGCAACTTGCATTAGGAATTAACAGGGTTCAGCCCTCGATAGTCCCTTTCGTCGTTCCAGATAGTGCTATACCTTCTGCCTCCAGGAACACTGCAGCTTCCTTATGTGATAAGAAATCTTTATGCTCTTTTCCATTGTAGATTCGGAGAAGTGCCGGGTATATTAAGGTGACAAGGCTGGTGCATGTTCTCTCTCTGCGGCCCCAAGCAATGAGCTCTCTCAATTACAATGTCTGCACAGCTTTGTTCAACTTTCAGTAAAGATTGTAGAGTGAGTTGCATAAATTGGATTAAGTCAGGACCCCTGAGTGATTCTGGCAGGCCAATAACCCTAAGGTTGTTACGGCGGGAACGATTTTCAAGATCATCCAATTTATTCCAAATGTAAGTTTGCTCCTTAGTTAGAGTCTCAGTGCGCTTTTTAAGTTGGGCCACATCCTGGAACAAGTCTCCTACATGCTGCTCCACAACCCGCACTTTCTGGGATAGTTGTAACATTTGTGCTTTGATATCGTGCACTGCTGTGGTGAGAGTCTGAGCCTGTGCTGCCAATAAAGGGCCCACAGTGTCCGTTATAGCCTTTACAACGTCTGCATAAGTTATAGGTGCATGGGAGGCTGAAGCCATATTCTCTGCAGCTGATAACAGGGGAGATGGAGAAAGAGTTGGTGGAGAAGAAAAGAATGATTCCTCCGTCCTCGATTTTCCCGCCGCGGCCGCCATCTTAGAGGTGCCTTTCTGAGCTTCCAGGCGCGTCTTTTGGATTTTAGCTGGCATGGTAGGTAGGGAATACTTTTCCTTGTGGCGTGCGAGCAGCTATGTAGTTTGCTGTGGCGAAGAATGTATTCCCTGTCGCCGAATACCGCGGATGAGAGGGTGTAGTTAGTTGGGACAGGCAGAACACAATCGCGCGGCGGCCACTCACATGCCTGCCGGAACTGGAAGTCCCGGGGCATGGTTCTTAATGCAAATGAGCAGCATTCAGATTACTAATGTACAGTATGGGCGTTCCTCGAGACTTAAGAATGATTCACAGTCAAGAAGGCCTTGCGTAGAGTAAGATACGCACGGGAAAAGATAAGAATGCCCCCTACAACTCTTAAGTTAACATCCACATGGTTAACAGAGAGGCAAAGTCTCATGCTTTTCTGTTTGTTCAGCACACAGCTGCTGTGTTTTTATAATGAATGCATGTGTTCACTTTGATTGAAACAGTTGAAGTTTAAAACTTTTAAAACTGCTGTTATGTCACCATTTTGAGTTCTTACTTATCTTTGCGTGCGTAAATTTAGAAACGTTCCTAAATTTTTTTCTTAAGTGTGAATCCGGCCCTTAATTTCAAGCTCCTTCTTAAGTCCGGATCCAACCCAAAGTATTGAGGAATAGAAACTCATTGGGGTAAAATGACTGAGGTGACAAAAGTTTGCCTTTTTCCAGTTTTAGGTGGATTTGTACAGTATATGTAATCAGTGGTTATAGTGGAATTTGGTACATTTACATTCAAAGCAGTAAGAGAAGTACATGTATCTGATAGCTTATTATACGGCCCAGTTTGACCTTTGTAGGGTTAATAAGCTACAATACCAGCACATGTTTACTGAAAGCAAAAGCCTCACCTAGAAAAGTACTGTTAAACATATATCTAATTTTTTTTTTCCTTTAGGTATACAAATCTTGATCTCATTTTAAAAATGTCAGTGGAGGGCAAACAAGTAAGGTTTCCACAGACTGTCAGCATGTCATGTGATGGCAGAGGGGGAGAAGGAGGCATGTTACAGTGTGCGTTTCAGAAGTTTCATGTTTGTCTTGTGACTGTATTTCAGTATTTCAGGATTTGGAAAAAAAAACTGGTTTTTAACAACAATACTTTATTGTGTTTTTTGTTTAAACAGTTTTCTTTTGTGTTTCTCTTGTGTGTGTATGTATGAATTACAATAGGCTTTTATAAGAAGTTATGGTCCTCTGGCCGTAATCACAACATAATTAAAAATAAAAGAAGTGTTCTTTAAGGCTAAAATAAACCCTTACTGTGCTATATATACCTCCCATTAAGCAGAAGCACTTCCACTTCCTGCCACACCCCATCTGAATTTTTACCAGGATGGGATATTGGATTTATATCCGTCTTGGTAATGTGGCACTAGCATTGCTTACCAAAAATTCCTAGCATACAGAAAGTCTGGATCATTATCATCATCATCATTATTTTTTTTATTATTTCTTTATTTAAAGGTTTTTTTTTTACATTTTTAATGAGTTTCGATACAGGAGAATTAAGCAATGATGTATACAGTGGACGTCCCATTAGGTGAAAACAGATAATATTGCGTGGAAAGATAGAGAAAAAGTGAAAACAAATAACATTGGACCTGATTCAGAATTACGCACGCACATAACTTAAGCATAGTAAGTTATGTGATTTTCAACTGCGCATGTGCAGTAACCATTTACGTACGGATCTTGCTAATGCAACTTGCGTACTTAAAATTCCGTTCTGAAATTATGTCCGTCCTCTTAACTTAAGAAGACTGGGATGAACACGGAATTCTAATTATATTTCTAGGCGTGGTTATTAACTTGCGTGCTGAACTTAGGAACGGATCTATGCAGATCTTAAGGTTTCCAGTTGCGGATTTTCATTTAGGTTTTCATATTCTGTTCTTAACTTAAGAACACATGACAGTCTGTACAGTGCAGTTATGCAGTTAAGTTCCTAAGTACTATCCCTATGCATTCAAATGCGAACCTACAGTTAAGGGAGCCCTATGGCACTCGTAAGTCACATAAGAACCTAAAAACCGGGAGCATGCTGAGGGAGTTTCATTGCTATTAGGTGCTTATATTTAGGTACCTATCGCATTCCTAAGTCTGAATCAGGCCCTATATTATTAAAAGAAAAACAAAAAAACATTAATTAATTGGTCCCATCATAATGTAAGGTATGAAATTTGAAAACATTTAAATAATAATGGTAACATAATTATAATAATAATTGCACATTAACATGTACAGTGTAAAACTTTCTACAAATATTACATGTAGTGTTCATAATGGTTTCCTGCAGTTACTTGATTAAATAGCAATAATAGACAGATCAGCATCATGTGCAAATTACATACTCAACATAGGTACGCAATTTCCATACCAAAATGTGCGCGCTTAAAATGTGCACGGACGTAATTTAATAGTGGGTGTTCCTATTATTTTCCGTGCACATTTGCGTTCCTAATTTCCGTACTTATGTTCCGTACGTTCTTAAGTTGCGCACGCATTTCAAACGTAATTCTGAATCAGGCCCATTATTTGTAATAATAATTTGTTAATTCATTGTAGTCTCAGATTTAAACAGTGTCCACATAACTGTGAATATTAGAATTTTAAAGGAGCCCCCTATCTCAGCTGTCTCCAGCAATGGCACTTTCTGACTCCTCTATCTTCTCTGGAAAGACACGGATGTCATTATGTCAGCATCAGTGCATGGGATGATTGCATGGAACTGTTTCTTAAGCAGTGATGTGGAATCTTTCTCTGCAGTGCTGCTATAGAGAGTCTCAGTGCAGGGTGTGTCCTGCCACCGTAACCCTCTATTGTAGTGCTGCAGAGGCAGACTCCACAAAACTGCTTTAGAAGTGTCCAGCAGCTCCTGGACAAATAGTAAGTACATCCTGTACAGATGCAGTGGGGTAATTGCCGGGCCACCAGGCCCCTTAAGCCACTGGGCCCCATAGCAACTGAACCCATTGCACTCCCTATAGTTACGCCCTTGGGTAAGAGGTAAAAGGGGAAGGGGTCAGGGATAACAATTGAACAATTCATTAACAACAATGCAACAATGCAAGTTCACACAAACCAAGAGAAAGAAGGAGAGGAGGGAAGAAGAGCATTGGAGAACCATGAAAATGGCTCCCGTATTCTATGAAATTTAAGCACAGTGTGGGATTGAAGGCTGGTAATATATTCCATACTGAACACAAACAAGATATGGTTAGTCATTTCCAGTAGGGAGGGAGTAATAGGTTTTTAGCAATTGCAAGTGATTTGGAGTTTGACTGCACAACATATATGTAATATAAGATGTACTATAATCTATGGGTGTATCAATTTCATGAAAGACCACACACAGTCAATCTAGAGTTAAATATTATTTGATATAAACTTTATTGGAGGTTTCTCTGATGGCAACACTGATGGAGCACTTAGCTATCCAAGCTTCTATGGTTTCCAATCATTCCTCTCTAATATTATTTTCCAACTGGGAACAGATTTTCAAGATTTGAAGGTGATAGGCCCGGATATACCCACGTACCCCAAATTTTGGATCCTAGCTCTCCCCCCCAGGCCCTATTGCCTCTCTCAAACACTCTGCCTTGCTCCATCTTATACCCCTTTCACACTAAAAATCTGGTTCTCCCCCAGGCCATGTTGCAGCTATTCAAACCGCGGCTACAACCCGGGTAAATCCTGGGTTTACATATTTTTAATGGAACCCAGGTTGAACACCCGGGTTCCCACTTTCACACAACAGCACGAGTTAGGCCATCCCAGGAATTACCTTGGTATAGACCAGGGTCGTAGACCGAGGGTAACAGACCCAGTTTGACCCTTTCACACTGACACCCAACAAGGGTAATTCCCGGGTCCATAGCTCGGTGTAAAAGGGTTTTTAATAATGCCACCAGAGCAATGATACCTGTTCATTGGAGATCATCCAACGTACCCTAAATTTCTAAATGGTTTATGAGAATAGAATAGAATAGAATAGAATTTTATCAGTCGTTGGAAGAATTGATTGTTTCAGCCACTGACAAATTCTCAGAATATACTGCCACCTGGTACTCATGGCTCCAATTTCTGGATGTCTCCCACCCAGTCTTTTCAACATGATTATACCTAGCTCCCCACCACAAACCTGGTCCTTTAATAAAATACATTATCCAGAACAGTTACCTGGGTCATCCAACCTCCCCCTCTACCTTTCCCTTACCTTCACCCCCCTTTTCTTTCTCTTTCATTATCTAGAGACGCTGATACTACAAGTTTCACTTGCATTATTATATGTTTCATCTTTGCCCCTAGATGTGTTATCAGGCTAACTACGCAGTGTCATTTAATACAACTGTTACTTTTCTTTGTTCATTTCATATGGTTTTGTACTCAATTTATCGCCTGTTAAATAAAAATACTAATTCCTTATACTAAGGAAACTTCTAAATCTGGTTCCCACTGAGCTTTGTGTTGGTCCAACTGGTTTATCTCTAGGATCAGAAATAAGTGATATAGACAAAAGAAGGTACCTGTACATTAGGAGAATTGAGGAACAAATACTCGATCGAAGAGGGGTCTAAGACCACCTGATAAGAGGCTAGACAAATTGTCGAATTTAGAGGTATTTCTGATGGTCAGTGATCTGGTTGGCAAATACATTGTTAACATTATTAGGGTAATATTGGACATGACCTCCAGAGTCCTTGATGAATTTTATAGATAGAGAGACTCCTTGCATCTTGAGCTGACGAACCAAAAGTGTTCTAATTTATTGCTCTTTTCGTAAGTGCTAAGCCTATCAGAGGGACTTTGCTTAGTTCGCCTATAGATGTTAGAAATTTTTTATAACTTGCCTTTGAGGAATGTTGTTTATTAATCACTTCTGAAATACAAAATTTTTCATTAAATTACGTTAATCTTTGTTTACATAATTTATAGAATGGTGTAGGAGGAAAGCACCAAAAGCAAAGTGCACAGAGGAACAGAAATAATAGCAGATAGACTGGATAAACTGACAGGTGGAGGTAATCAGGGAAGTGCAGATTGCAACACAAAACACAGATAATAAGCACATAACCAGAATGAGACTGGAGATATAAATATGGGCAGATAGAGAAACACGGTACCAGCACAAGGCTGGATATAGACAGACAATACCAAAAATGAGACAAAGGTTTGCACACAACTAACAGCAGGAAAACTCACTCACACCGGGTAACAACAATGGAGGCAAGGCAGGAGTCCAGGGCACAAAGGAGAAACATGGCAGGAAAAAGACGTGGAACTCAGAATCAGAGAATGGAACAGAATTAACAACAGGAGCATGGTCAGAAACACTGGAAACTAGAAGCTATGAGCTATGACCGGCAAGGAGATTATTGGGTGACAGCGATTTAAGTCATATCCCCATTGGCTGCTGAACAGACACAGCCCAATCCTCAGATAGGGAATCCAAGCTGCAAGGTAATCCCTAGCAAGAAGGAATGCTGCAGGGGAAACCAGGACTGGAGTACCCTGCTACAGTACAAAGACACTATTACACGCTAATGCCATATGCAGCGTGTAACACATAGTAGGTAATTTACGCAATCTACATACCAGTTAGATACGTAGATTGTCTCCGTGCGGTCTTTAAAGTAGTAGTTTAGTTAGAAAGAGGTAGCCTAATGCCCCTCGGGGGCTGATTAGTTTTAAGTAGGCGGGATTTAGATTAGCCGGGGAGGGAGACGGGGAGAGGCATTATCCGTGCATTGTTTCCGTCTTAAGAAGGAATCTACTCATGGTAAAATCTCTTAAGTGCCATAAGGTACTTACAAACAGGGGGGGGGGGGTTAGGGGCGGGACCGGTGAGTTAGATACGTATCTGTCCATACCTAACTCACTCTTAAGCGTGAATATGGTCCAGCATATCAACCGTGAGTAACTTAATTAAGAACCTGCCAGTAGTCAAACAACCCCATCTTCTTGATATGCTTAGCTAGTGATTTTGCAGTAGCCAATGAATTCTGGAATCTAATAGTGGAGAATCTGTATGGGTTTAACATAACATTGAAATCTCACCCACTCTCACCCACCCACTGCGTATTCTATGTAAAAAAAAAACCAGTTGTGGCCTGTGTTACAAACCTACAAATTAGCTAGGGTAATCATTCTGGGGTGAACTTCACCGGCGGCAATAACAATTCACCTATCTGTGATTGAACAGCACAGAATTACTGAACAGAACGGCTACACCATTGTAGTCCACAAAGAGACAACAAAAATTCAAGATCTCCATTATGGGGTACATTTACATTTTCTCAGATGGGAAGTTCCAGGAGCCTGTCAATCATCCGCTGCATGCTTGTCCATTGAAGCAATCAAGTCATATAAAGATCTCTTTGGGTGGGTAAGTCCATATGTTATCTTTATAACTATTATTTTTGACTCCCCTGCAATCAACAAGGGCTAAACCATGTTGATTTCAGGGGAGTCGTATTTCATCTGTTGCAAACAGTATTAGTGTTGAGTAGGGTTACCATCTTTTGAAAAAGAAATTCCCGGACACAGACCCCCCCCCCTCGGAATAAACCTTGGAAACAGCACATTTAGTTGTTTTTTTTGCTTAGCTTCAACATTTATACAGTCCTACATATATACTATACTCTATAGCTGCACATTACCCTCTCCCCCACATACTATAGCTGCACATTACCCCTTCCCCCACATACTATAGCCGCACATTACCCCCTCCCCCAAATACTATAGCCGCACATTACCCTTTCCCCCACATACTATAGCCGCACATTACCCCCTCCCCCACATACTATAACCGCCCATTACCCCCTCCCCCCCCAACTCT
>WWET01001144.1:377884-402287 GCA_011038615.1 Limnodynastes dumerilii | reverse complement strand
AAAAGCGCAAGACATACATTAACCCCTACATTGCTAAAATAAAGTATGCATGTAAAAAATATATTTTCCTAACTAACAATGTCCCATACATGAGTGCACTTACCTTCGGTGGTCATCTCTCCTAATGTAAGTGAAGTGTGTGCAATGTATCGTGTGTATAAAATATAAAAAAATATTTTTACACTCACCATTTGATGCCCGCATCTTGGGAAGCCTTCAAATGTTCTTTTTCAGATGTCTTCTAGTCTTTTCTTGCAGCTTGGACTATCTTCTCCTGTTGACACGAAGCTGAAGATGTTCTTTCCTTCATCGCGGCATCTTCTTATGACGATCAGGTCGCTAGGGGGCGCTGTTTTTATACTACAGGTGACATCAGTTACATTGGTGACGTCACCTGTAGTATAAAAACAGCGCCCCCTAGTGACCGGATGGCTACAGCTTGCAGCGCTTAGGTTTTTACACACACAAAAACACATGTCTGTTATATGGACATGTGTTTTTGGTGGGCGCGATCGGCTCAAAAAATGAAATCACACCTCTCTGGCTGCGATTTTATTTTTTGTGATTTAAAGGCGATTTCACCGCGATTTGGTGAAATGGTCTTTAATGAATAGCAATTGAAATATGTTTAACATTAAAAAAAATCGGGATCGCGATGTAAACACTGGCGATTCCAAATCCTGTGATTTGGAGCTTAATGAATCCAGTTTGGCGATTTTTAAGCTCCAAATCACGCGATTTGAGGCGATTTAGGAGAAATCGTCTTTAATGAATGAGGCCCTATGTGCGGAGGGACAAACATAGTGCCATCAGCTCTTTTGGTCCATAATAAGTATGGAACGTAAAGGGGTGGTATAATAAAAAGTTTCTTGTAAGTTTTAGGGAAAAACAAACCTCAAAAATTAAAAGTGTATGCTATTCATTCAATATAACTAAAGTCAGGAATTACATAGATGTCAAGCAATTTAACAGAAAGCTGATTGTAGGAAGAAGCATTCATTATTTTACGAGACATATTTTTACCTTGATTAAAAAGGTCAATGAAGTCCAAGCCACGATTCACAAGCTCTCTCATCCTAATCAGCACATCTGCCCTGATCACTCCTTGAGGCTGTGGCCCGAGCTCTAAAGCTTAATGAGAAAATAGTATTAGAACATCTGAATGCTTTTCATATTAAGGAGGATATTCAATTGCACCAGACAAAGCCAGAAGAAGCTAAATGCTTTTCCACATTAAAGTTTTAACCACAAACTTTTGACTGGCTTTGATTTGCTAAAATCGATTGTATTTTTTTCCAAGAGAAGATATAAAAATGCCACCTTATGGTCTTATACCTGGCATACACAGTGAACCTGAGCAACAGGGCCTGATCCAGAGCTATGATGGTACACTGAGTGTTCTAACACTCAGCGTACCATCGCTGCACTCCCTCGACACTACCCCTTGCCCCAGCATATTAACACTCGCTTACGCCACCTGAAGGCTACCTTAACTTCAGCCTGCGTAACAGTAGGTAATTACGCCGGCCACAGGGTCATAACTGCCCTAACCCGCCCTCCCTCCCTCATTTACTTACCTTCCCCCGTCTTCCTTCTGTAACGGATGCGTAGTTACGGCGAGGAACGCCCCCCTCACTGTATCTATGCAACAGTTAGGGACGCCCGATCATAAGGATCAGGTTTCCCTAACTACGACGGGCAACATCTGCCCGGCGCATGCGCAGAACGGCAGAAATGGATCAGCCCCAATGTGCTGCATCCAGACTTAAGAAGGAGCTTGAAATTAGGAGAGGAAAGTTACTCCTGGGCTAAACCATCTTGATTTCAGGTGAGTCATATTTCTTCTGCTGCAAACAGTATTAGTGTTGAGAGTTGATGTTTCCTATCCCAAGTCTAAATAAGAGTGTGATAGTAAAGCCGGTCAGTATCTGTGTGCAGTAAGCAATTCAAAGATATATCCCTGCATGCAAAGAATACAATTAACTTGGCTCCCCCTGAAATCAACATGGATTAGCCCTTGAGTAACTAAGTTCATGCACTTAACAAGGCCTGGATCCAGTCCAATGTCCCAAATTCTATATGGAAATGCTATTGAAGCAACAGTAAGTGTCCAGAAATGAGCTTAAGTTCAACTAGATTTGATACTGTAAGAATCGCTTGTATACCGGATGGTGCTGGTCCCAGGATCTCTTTGCTGCCAATAGGCGATATCTGGAGCTGATCTCTATGAGATTGTGGCATATGTAGAAAACAGGTAAGATGTTGGCATCTAGAAACTCTCGCCATAATATCATGGCTATCAGAGGGCTTGATCCAGAGGTGAGCATACGCCAGCTGATGTGATGTTTCTCTGCGTGATTTTCTACTGAACATGCTCAGAACTTAAGAGCACGCAGTCACAGCTGGTTCAGATCAGGGGGCCGCTCAAGCTGCATTCTGAGAGGTGTGATGTGGGAGGGACGTAGTTAATGCACAGTAAGGGAATGCCCGAGCAAGTGCACCCAGTTCAGATCTGGACGTAAACATATACATACAATACATTTGCTCCACTCCAGGTCATGTGTAAGTCCAGGGGTCTCACCTTCCACAACTTACTTCAGACCCTTCTGTTAGGATGTGACACTTCCAACGCATTACAAAGTGTCAGAAATTGCTGCTGATGTATTGTGCATGTGATAATTATTTTCTTTATACCCTAATGAAAAAATGATTTTAATATTTTAATTCAAATATTATATATTGCAATTATTTTGTGACATTTACAATCCAACAGAGATGCTCGCAATACTCTGAACTTCCATTTACTGCAATACACTGTATCATCCTACACTTGCGCAATGTATTTGGACATGTAACTGCATTGTGCTTAGCTGCCGTGTGCCCACACGCTACATGCCGTAATTGCTTGACATCCGAAGGCACCATTGTGTATGCTTTTGGGTCGCAGACAGCCCACCACAAGTATCTACAGCACGCATGATGCTGGATGAGCCCCAGAATGTTTATCTGCCAATTATCAGATGATCCCATGCCATAACTTCTGGATCTGATACTGAGCAAGACACCATTACCAAACTGATCCTGATTACATAATTGATTCATTGATTCAGATGATCAGTTTGCTTCCACAGAAGGAATGCACTCTTATTTTGTGTGCAGATCGTGCAGTCTTCTGGCTTACTATCAAATCAAGTGCCTGCAAATGTGTTTTATATGCAAATAATGACAATGCAAACTATTTATCCTATTCACAAGTTTTAATAGACAAAAATATAGACTACTAATTACTTATTAATTAGCATTTTTATTTTTTATATACACTACTACTACAACAAAGCTGCTGACAGGTATGTAAAACAAACTTTCATAAAATGTTTTTAAAAATGTAATGGAATTAGACAGCTGTAACAACATTACACATCGGGAACATGTTTACAGTTCACTTGGTAACTTTTCTGAGATAGACAAGTAGATGTTATTCACAGCTCTTTTTTCCCAAATTATATAATCATGGACACTATGAGCGTCCTAGAACCAAATGTGATATTTTATTTTGCTAGCCATAACCTCAAATTTTCATCATAAAATTCTACATTTACCCCAGGGTTGCCAATTCTCCCGAAATATCTGGGAGACTCCCGAAATTTGTGCCGTTCTCCTGGTATCCCGGGAGATCCAGCAAATCTCCCGAAATCCCAGACACACTATTAATCACAAGTGTAATCCCTAGAGTTACTAGGGATGGGCGGGACTTGATGGTGTCATCAAGCCCCACCCATCCCCTTTAACACTAGAAATTACAAGAGTGATTGACAAGGGGCAGGGCAATTTGCATAAATCACGTCAATAAGCTCCATTTATGGCTTCCCTCTGGGTTCTCCCTGAGGGAAGCTTTCAATAGTCGGCAACCCTGATTTACCCTTAAAATGTCATGATACATGCACAAAATGATACTTTTGTGATTATTAAGCATATGAACACAGAAAAACTGAAATAACTGTTTTTATGTGAAAAAAATACTGCATATGAGAAAAACTGAAAAATGAAAATTAATTTATACACTGATGAAGAAGTAAATTAAAGGAAGGTTTCAGCCACACAGTTTCTTTTCATAGGACCAAACACGAAACAGGTTCTGAGATGGTTTTCTCAAAAGCAGTTCTGGTCATTTTGGATAATGGCAAAAGCTCAAAATAAGTGGCAGTTCAAGAACACTAGTGACCTCTGCTGGTCAAGTGTGTAATTAACACAGACTAAAAGTTACATATACCATAGGCATTCGTCTGTCATTGGATGAAGTCAGGCCCAGCAACAGAAATCTTGGGGACCGGTACACTCATTTATTGGGGGCCCATATCCTTACTCAATAGTGTCTCAGCGATGGATTGCAGGTGTCCCTCTGAACCATGGGGCCTGTCACAGCTATCTCTTTAGTACTCCTTTGTCACAGGGCCTGGGTGATGTAGTGCACATAAAGTAATAGTTTTGTGAAATTGCTGGATTTCCATGGGAAAGTGTATGGCATTTTTGTATCCCAAATCTATTGGGAAGTAATACAACCTTTTAAAAAGAGTAATGAGGACGTTTGGTTGACTGCTCTACAGGGAGTGCCCATTATTTACTTTTTCACGAATCAGTGAGACATACAGTAGAAATTAGCATAAAGCCAGGATGGAGCACTATGCGATCTAGGAAATACATAATGTTTCAGAAAAACATTCATGGGTGTATTATGCATTTAGCAATGGCACTCTAAAATCCACGGATATGAGACTCCTTGGGTCAGATTTTCTAAGCTAGGGAAATGGAAAAGTGGAGTTTTTGCCTATAGCAACCAATCAGATTCTAGCTGACATTTTTTAGTATGTAATAGGAAAGTGAGAGCTAGAATCTGACTATGGGCAACATCTCAACGATACCCTCCACCATGACCCCTTCCATTAGGTACACAATACTCTGCTCCACAGCTTCCAAATGTCACCAGGTTTTAATGAATTAACTGATGTTTGAAAAACATTTTTCTCTTCAACAAAGCTGGTTAGAATAGTAACTGACAGTTGAAATCTCAGAAGTAGAGTATTTTGTACCTGATGGAATGGGTCAGGAATGGGTCATGTTGGAGAGTCTGCTCCACTATTCCTTTCCCACAGCTTAGTAAATTTAGCCCCTTATATCAAATGTCCATATATTGATCAAATATCAAATATTAAAGAAATATGCATGCCAAAGCAAAAATAAAAGGGTTAACAAATATCCTGTATTTCAGAAGATAGAGTGGAAGAAAAAATTCTACAAAAGGTATTAAGGTTAAGCCGCAATATCAAGTTCAGGAGTGACGGATGGAGGGCTGCGCTGATCATCCGGTGAATACTCTGGTAGTGGTGCTGGGACAACCTCTAGTGGATTTAAAAGCTCGTCATTCTACTAATCACCACCAATGTATTTGGAGGATTGACTTTTTATTGAAGTGTTACATGTACAGCATAAATTCATTATACATTGTGGCACATTACTGAGAAACACATACAGAATAGCACATAAAAACATGTATAATGTAGCCTAGTACTGCCTAAATAGTACATTGAAAATGTTACAATATTTATAAGCTGTGCTTGCTATAACAGTACAGCAATGACAAGCTGACAATTCATAGACTATGTAATTGGCATAGAAAGCAAGAGCAATTAATGTTGCTAAGCTACCAAATGATTGGAATGCGGTGTCCCGACAATGTATCCCCATATTAATTATTGGATGGATGGGAGCATCTGTAGCCCATGTCTAGGTAATGATAACAAAACATTTTTGAAAAAACAAAAGTCATTTGTTGGTATAAAGCTTAAGGTCCTCAGGCAAATTATGGATCAACTCCCAAAAAACATAGACACTTATAAGGCAAAAGAAAGTTGCTTGAGCCCAACGTCCTTACTGAGCTCAGATATTCGGAAATATATTCATGCAGTACCTGTACCTCCACCTCATGGCTGAAAGACCGTATTTACGCAATCTACGTAAGAAAAAGATACGTCTATTACGTTCAAAATTTACTACGCATGCGCAGTAGCAAAAATCGTTAAACACCAGACATGTATGTTATACGTCCGGTACTCTGAATATGGGCTTATGTGCGCAATACAGATGCAAAAGCTAATGAAAGCTATGTAAGTGTAAGGTGTGATTTTTAATTGTGGTCGCCATATAGATGGCCATAATATTAACAATAATACAGCTGACACCATAAGATCGACTCAGAATTAGGCCTACACATCTAGGACCATGTTGATTGCAGGGGCAGTCAAGTTAATTGTATTCTTTGCATGCAGAGATATATCTTTGAATTGCTTACTGCACACAGATACTGACCAGCTTTACTATCACACTGTTATTTAGACTTGGGCTGGAAAATATCACCTCTCAACACTAGTACTGTTTGCAACAGATAAAATATGACTCCCCCGCAATCAACATGGTTTAGCCCAGGAGTGACTTTAAGTTCTTATTTTAAGAAGCTTCTTAAGTGTGAATCAGGTCCCTAATGACTACTGATTACAGACTGATTCAGAATTACAGACAGATTTTAAGTTTTTGTCTCTAACAGAGTACAAAGTGGGGCAGTATACAGGGCTACACCATACCGTCACTTCTCCCATAGATTTAACAGCAAAACTACAAATCTGTACTTCTAAATTTCCACTTTTATCACTGCTCTTTAAGATATCATTTTAGTGATTTAAAATTTTAGATACATAAACAATTGGAGGATTCTCTGAAATCTCCTAACATCAAATCCATAGGTAAAAGTGACTGGTCATGGGCATTTGCCATAATAGTAATGGTGTGGGTGCCATCTGGGGGCATGTAATAGAATGCGATTTAAGAATCACTAGCTAAAAGTAGGACACCAAATTGATAAAGGTGGGCATGTTACCAAAGCTGGCCATAAATTAGGCAGATTATCGGTCCCAGCAGGACATGGCTTGATAAATGGGAAAATTTCCCAAAAAAAGTAACTTTGGTCAGCAATGTGTGGCACCTCCATCAATAATTAAATCAGACAAATCAGGAAATTCCAGCCATGAGGTGGAGGTACAGGTCTGATAATCAGACAGTGGGCACGGTCTAGTCAAATGAGCATCTTGGGTTCCAGTGCATGTCACCGCCGCAAATGCTGTTTTTTAAAAGTAGAGACAGTCTGTCTCTATTTCGAAGAGGCAGCCTTTTTCTAAAATATTTTTTTTAGAATGGGTTACTATGTCGTTCGCCATACTTACCTATTCATTTTTTTTTCAAGCTGCCAGACCCATTGCATCAGAAGCTGTCGGAGAGGTGATTAACACTCTACAGGGACTTTTAGGGTAAGGCTCTGGGGAAGAGAGGTTAGGGTTAGGGTAACAGAAGGAGGGGGTTAGGGTCGACCTGCGCGGAAGCGAGTCTTAGGGTTAGGCTATGGGAAGGGGAGTCTTAGGGTTAGGCTACAGACAGGGAAGTCTTAGGGTTAGGAACGGGGAGAGGAGTCTTAGATTAGGCAGCGAGGAGGGGAGTTTTAGGCCTAGGCTGCCAGGAAGGGAGCCTTAGGGTCAGGCTGCGAGATAGGGGAGTCTTAGGCCAGATTTACTAAGCTTAGGGTTTGGAAAAGCGGAGATGTTGACCATAGCAACTAATATGATTCTAACTCCCACTTTCCTATTACATACTATTAGCAAATGTCAGCTAGAATCTTATTGGTTGCTATAGTCAACATCTCCGCTTTTCCAAACCTAGGGTTAGGGTAATAGAAGGGGAGGGTTAGGGTTCGGGTCATGAAAGGGGAAGGGGAAGGATTATGGAAAGGGTTGGGGTAAAATTTAGACATACCATTTGGAGCTCTGTCATTGTAATACATTGATGGAAGGAGAGAGGAGTTACAACGTTGGAATATACAAACTCTGAACTTTTATTATTATTGGCTGCCTGCTGGTTTGCTTTTACTTTTTAGCGTTGTGCTTTTATATGTAAAGTTATCCAGTGCATGATTCTGTGGACTTTTGACTTTGTTCCCTTCTAGACAGTTTACAGAGTTGTTCTTAATGCATCTCAATCCAGACTAATGCATACCGATCCAGACTAATGCGTACCGATCCAGACTAATGCGTACCAATCCAGACTAATGCGTACCGATCCAGACTAATGCGTACCAATCCAGACTAATGCGTACCGATCCAGACTAATGCGTACCGATCCAGACTAATGCGTACCGATCCAGACTAATGCGTACCGATCCAGACTAATGCGTACCGATCCAGACTAATGCGTACCGATCCAGACTAATGCGTACCGATCCAGACTAATGCGTACCGATCCAGACTAATGCGTACCGATCCAGACTAATGCGTACCGATCCAGACTAATGCGTACCGATCCAGACTAATGCGTACCGATCCAGACTAATGCGTACCGATCCAGACTAATGCGTACCGATCCAGACTAATGCGTACCGATCCAGACTAATGCGTACCGATCCAGACTAATGCGTACCGATCCAGACTAATGCGTACCGATCCAGACTAATGCGTACCGATCCAGACTAATGCGTACCGATCCAGACTAATGCGTACCGATCCAGACTAATGCGTACCGATCCAGACTAATGCGTACCGATCCAGACTAATGCGTACCGATCCAGACTAATGCGTACCGATCCAGACTAATGCGTACCGATCCAGACTAATGCGTACCGATCCAGACTAATGCGTACCGATCCAGACTAATGCGTACCGATCCAGACTAATGCGTACCGATCCAGACTAATGCGTACCGATCCAGACTAATGCGTACCGATCCAGACTAATGCGTACCGATCCAGACTAATGCGTACCGATCCAGACTAATGCGTACCGATCCAGACTAATGCGTACCGATCCAGACTAATGCGTACCGATCCAGACTAATGCGTACCGATCCAGACTAATGCGTACCGATCCAGACTAATGCGTACCGATCCAGACTAATGCGTACCGATCCAGACTAATGCGTACCGATCCAGACTAATGCGTACCGATCCAGACTAATGCGTACCGATCCAGACTAATGCGTACCGATCCAGACTAATGCGTACCGATCCAGACTAATGCGTACCGATCCAGACTAATGCGTACCGATCCAGACTAATGCGTACCGATCCAGACTAATGCGTACCGATCCAGACTAATGCGTACCGATCCAGACTAATGCGTACCGATCCAGACTAATGCGTACCGATCCAGACTAATGCGTACCGATCCAGACTAATGCGTACCGATCCAGACTAATGCGTACCGATCCAGACTAATGCGTACCGATCCAGACTAATGCGTACCGATCCAGACTAATGCGTACCGATCCAGACTAATGCGTAGTACCGATCCAGACTAATGCATACCAATCCAGACTAATGCATACCAATCCAGACTAATGCATACCGATCCAGACTAATGCGTACCGATCCAGACTAATGCGCATACCGATCCAGACTAATGCGTACCGATCCAGACTAATGCGCATACCGATCCAGACTAATGCGTACCGATCCAGACTAATGCGCATACCGATCCAGACTAATGCGTACCGATCCAGACTAATGCGCATACCGATCCAGACTAATGCGTACCGATCCAGACTAATGCGCATACCGATCCAGACTAATGCGTACCGATCCAGACTAATGTGTACCGATCCAGACTAATGCATACCAATCCAGACTAATGCATACCAATCCAGACTAATGCGTAACGATCCAGACTAATGCATACCGATCCAGACTAATGCGCATACCGATCCAGACTAATGCGTACCGATCCAGACTAATGCGTACCGATCCAGACTAATGTGTACCGATCCAGACTAATGCATACCAATCCAGACTAATGCATACCAATCCAGACTAATGCGTACCGATTCAGACTAATGCATACCGATCCAGACTAATGCGTACCTATCCAGACTAATGCGTAATGATCCAGACTAATGCGTACCAATCCAGACTAATGCGTACCGATCCAGACTAATGCGTACCGCTCCAGACTAATGCGTACCGATCCAGACTAATGCGTACCGATCCAGACTAATGCATACCAAACCAGACTAATGCGTACCAATTCCACAGACTTTCTGTACACTTCAGTCATATATCTTAAAGCAGCCCATGATATTTGGAAGGGGGGGTGGTGAAACTCCAATTACACAGATGTTTGGAACGTGTGGTCCAAATCTATGAGTTTTTTGGTGACCAGATGTTTCAGTTGCGTTTGCATTGGATGTACACATTATATCCTGTGATGTAGAATATTAGTTCTCATAGACGCGAGACCAATAATAGATAACTCTATAGTAAATAAGCCTGCCTTAAATCCACAAAATACATTTAAGCTCTGTTATATTTATTTGTTTCAAAACTTGGAATGCTTTAACCATAATAATAATAATAATAATAATAATAATAATAATAATAACATTAATAATAATGGACTGGATCCAAACTCCCGCACACTTTACATACGTGCGGGAGTCTGTCCGTTTGACAGAGAGAGGGAAGTGAACTCCCCTCTCTCATGCGGGCTTTATAGCAGCGTAATCCTGCCTTAACTAAAGCGTACGGATCAGCGGTCCTTGCGACCACCGGTCCGCCCCCACCCACTTTAGAAGGCAGCAGGACCGCCATCAGGGTGGGACAGCCGGGAATACTGTTCCGGGCCTCAAAGCTGATGGGGCCCGCAGATACGTACCATGGCTCTCCAGCAGCAGGTATTGGTGGTACTACCACCAATACTTCCTGCTTAGAGCTGTACGCTAGTGGGCCTATGTGCAGGAAAATCCTTCTAGCGCATCGGCCCACTGGTAATGTCGTTCCATGGCACTCCGCCTATGTGATGTCCCGGATGTTGTTGTGTAGGGCTGTGGTGACAAGGATGTGCCCCGGGGGCCCCATAATATCTTGTGGCGGCCCTGGCGGGCAGAGGGGAAGCACAGCCCATTTCTTCGGAAATGGCATTGTACGGAACTGAGTTCTAGAGTAACATCTGGGCATGCACCCTCCAGTCAAATCAGGCCACTTACGCACCTTGGGGCTGATCCAGAGCTACGCCCGCCGTAGTTACTACGCGGCAGCGTAGCATAAGATCGTCTGAAAAGCCAATCTACGCATGCGCTGGGCAGGTGTTGCCCGGCGTAACTACGGCAACGCCCGCTGGATTGTGGATCGGGTGTCCGTAGCACCAGCATAGTAACGCTGGAGGGGGCGTCCCCCAGCGTTACTACGCTGTAGTTAGTTTAGGGAGGCGGGGGGAGGGAGGGTAATGAGGCTGGGAGGGCGGCGTTATCTTACCACCGCCACCGTCCCAGCATAATTACCTTCGCTTACGCAGGCTGAAGTTAAGGTAGCCTTCAGCCGGCGTAAGTGAGGGTAAGTATGCTGGGGGCAGGGGGAGTGTCAGGGGGAGTGTCAGGGGGAGTCCACGATGTAACGCTGAGCGTTAGTATACTCAGCACCACATGGGTCATGCTCATGAAACGCTCTTGTGCGTAGCGTATTTACGCCATCGTACTTACGATGCACTCCCCTAGACACTCCCCTTGTTCGTACTTACTTTTGCCGTCTTACGCCGAGCAAACCCTACCCTAACTTTTCAGAGTGTAACTTTGGGCGTCCATAAGCTCCGTGCGTAGTTACGATGCTTAGCACGCCCATACTGTACGATTTCAATGCCTCACCCTGCCCTTGGTGCGTATTTACGGATTTCATATGGCAGGCACGCCCCCCCCGAGCATTGCTACGAGGCTGGTACGGTGAAGGCCCATAGGCTCAGAATTTCGTTGCGTAACATCTACCCCGCACATGCGCAGTAAGTACAAATGGACGTTGTATGAAAAGCGTAAAAACACGACCGAGCGTAGGTCCGGATCAGGCCCTTCGTGTGCGTAAGTGACCTAAAGTTATGAACCCTGGATCTGGTCCAATATTAGGAGAGGATAAATTGAAGTAACCATGAATTGACTAAAACACTGTGCAATATATGTATGACTAAATAAACATGAATATGATAAGAGAACAAATAGTGGTTTACAGTCTTCTATGAATCCTATAGGGCAATGTCCATTATTGACAAGGTAGTGAACTTTGGATAGTGGAACCAGGAATGTCAATTGTTATCCTGGTTAAAAGAAGATAAGGATGTGTTAAAGAAATAACCTCAATAAACCACACAACGGGGCCGATCCAGAGGCAGATGTAAATAGAAATGCATCATCATGACGTAGATGTGTTTGTAACAATGGGGCGGGGTGCGTGCAGTCCAACGCGATGGTGCTTTTTAGCTACATGCCCAAATATGTGGCACTGTAGTACAACATGTATAGAAGGGTAAGACTGTAATGCTGACTGTAAATGGAGCTTATGATTAATGCAGGGTTGCTGACTATCCCGGAATACCTGGGAGGCTCACGGAATTCGGGCAGTTCTCACGCTATCCCGAGACAGCCGGCATATCTCCTGCAAGTCCCGACCCTGCCTATTATTATAGAAATCCCTAGTGTTACTAGTGTTACTAGGGATGGGCAGGATTTGATGACGTGATTTTCATCATAAAGTCTTGCCAACCCCTGAAACACTATGAGAATAATAGCAAACAATGTTGAAAAAATGCACCTGACTAGCAAGGTATATTTATAATAATTGTATAGTCTTTGGCTTATTGTTCAGTAGCCACACTTACAGTATGTCTTGTCCTCTTTGTATACTAAGATTGTTCCCCTTTAAAGATGGGAAATAATCTTCTTTACTAGCCGGCTACCCCTACGGCTCTTAGATATCAATGCATCCAATGAAATAAACGGACATAACATGGTTTAACTCCATTGTTTCACTCAAGGCTTAATTAGCCAGCAGAGCAAGGTGCAGCCACAAAACCTAAATTCCTGTTACCATACATTATTGCTTATATATGCATTATGTCTATGGACCTGATTCAGAGATTGAAATTAAGAGAGGAAAATTATTCCTGGGCTAAACCATGTTGACTGCAGGGGGAGCCAAGTTAATTGTATTCTTTGCATGCAGGTATATATCTTTGAATTGTTTACTGCACACAGATACTGACCAGCTTTACTATCACACTGTTATTTAGACTTGGGATAGGAAACATCACCTCTCAACTCTAACACTGTTTGCAAGAGATGAAATATGACTCCCCTGCAATCAACCTGTAAAGCTTCCATAACTTGCTGCAAGGGGCAATGCTTAGTGACGCGATTTATGCAAATCGTGTCATTAAGCCCCGCCCCCTGTCAATCATTCTTGAAATCTAGCGTTACATGGGATGGATGGGGCTTGATGACATCATCAAGCCCCGCCCATCCCTAAGCTTTTTGGCTCTCCCGGGATACCGGGAGAACTACCCAAATTCCGGGAGTCTCCCGGATATTCCGGGAGAGTCGGCAACCCTGATGTATATGGATTTTTTTTTCTTGTAGTTTAGGGCATGTAGAAGGACTGTTTGCCAGTCAGTAACATATGTAAATTAAAAAAAGTATATTCATTACAATACATTTCAAAGATTACAGTCTACCAGAGTCTCATTAAAAAAAAAATATATATATATTTTATACTTTAAGATTTTGAACACAGTTTGCTATGTAACATGTAATTACCACAAGAGGGCATTGTCGTACTCCAAAAGAGAGAGAGTGAGGAAATAAATTTACCACCAATGACACAGTGTATAGTGACATTGAGACTCTGGCAAGGTTACATGGCTCCTGTGCACTATGCTTTAACAAGAGTTTTAGCTCTAAACCTCTACCCTTTGTATATATTACATACATGCTTACAAGCTGGATCTAATTAAATATATTATCTAGTCTCCAGGATTATAATGGTTACTAAAATGGAGTTTTCATTTTCAATGCACATTGCTTTCTATGCCAACTGATTAAAGAGAATACAGCTTATTCATTCAATTAAGAACCTGCAATTTAGCAGTAATAGTAAAAATTGGGAAATATAGTTAATATCCCCTTAGTCCAAGTAAACCCATTCTGTTTTCATGAAATCAGAAATCATGTCATGTAGTGTCACAAGTGTCTATTGCAGGATTGCCAAATCTTGGAGGGAATAAACTGATGTTGAAATGAGGAGGGGGGACTTAATGATGTGATTTATGCAAATTGTGTCCTGATGCCCCACCCCCATCCTTCAAAACTGTTATCATAACACTAGGAAATGCTGTTAGGACAGGCAGGGTTGCGGGGTTGCGGGAGATTTGTCTGCTTTCCTGGCAGGGACCCCACTATTGTCCCGGACCCAGCGCCGATGCTTACCTAGCTCTGTAGCTGCAGGTATCGGTGGTATGCTGCTGGCAATACTTGCTGCTCAGAGTTGTTCAGTAGCGGGCCAATGCGCAGGAAATAACTTTTATCATCAAGTCCCACCCAATCCCTATTAACATTTGGAATAACTTCCCTGGACATCGGCCCAATGTTAAAGCAGGCCCGCTATGCTCCACCCCTATGTGATGTCATCAATGATGTCACATAGGGACTGTGTCCCATGCCCTGCAGTTCCCGATGGCAGCCCTATTTCCTGGAAAACTGGGAGAAATACATGCATTTTGGGAGTTAGGCTGTGGGGAAGGGAGTCTTAGGGTCAGGCTGCAGGGAAGGAAGTCTAAGGGTAAGGTTGCGGGGAGGAGAGGGTTAGGGTAATGGAAGCAGAGGGTTAGGGTGAGGATTAGGTTAAGGGTTGGGGTTGGATAAATACTCACCTTTCGTCTCTGTGGATTCGTCTTGGAGCTGATCAATGGCTGGTAGAAAATAGCACTTTCGGAAAAGGGCCATTCTGACTACTGACCCACTCCAGTCCATCGGCACCCAGGGCATGGGCCCTATAAAACTCACCCTAGGTATGTTTCTGAGTGTGAAGTATAGATACTGTAAGTTTTCAGGATTTCTCTATTTTGTCACTCTGACAATTCTTCAATCACAGTGATAGTTATGTAAGTTTCAGTCTTTCAGAGGAAAGTATCATTTCAAATCTCCGATCTTATCTGTGAGAAATTCAAATATTTTTTTATGGTCATCTTAAACCTTTCTCCTCATATATTCTCTTTAACCATAGAATTTTTCCACAGATGTGTAACGTGACCTCTGAACCTGTTGTCTGTATGCAGCTTATTTTTTTTAATCTTTTTATTTTGGTCTGTCTGCAGCTTAAGTCACAATTCCTTTTCTAAAAAACTTTTCTTACCTCTTTGTCAGTAATGTTGTATGTAGTACAATCTGGGGTTGATCTAGAGTCAGGGTCAGGGTTTTTACACACAATGGGCCTGATCCAGACCTACGCTCTTGTGCGTTTTTACGATGGTCGTAATCATAAAAACGGCTATTTGTACTTACTGCGCATGCCCGGGGCAGATGTTATGCTCATCTTACGCTCAGACATTCTGAGCCTTGAGCGTGCCACTTTCGTAACTACGGTCGAGGGGGCGTGCCTGCCATATGATTTTCCTAAACACGCACCGAGGGCGGGGTGAGGCATTTAAATCATACAGTATGGGCGTGCTAAGCGTCGTAACTACGCAAGGATCAGAAAAGATAGGGTAGGGTTTGCTGGGCGTAAGACGGCCTATGGGAGTGCATCGGAGGTACACTGGCGTAAATACGCTGCACACATGAGCGTTTCATGAGTGTAGGTCTGGATCAGGCCCAATGTTTCATATTTTAAAAACATATTCTGTTTGTGCATTTTAAAGTTGCCGTTTACCGTGGTTTTTCCCAAGGTGCAGATTTACTGTAAATCACAACTCTGGGTCAACCTTTTTGTCCTTGCTGGTTGTAATGTCGACAATCAAAATGTCGACAGGTCAAATTAGACAGGTCAAAATGTCGAGTATAGTTGAGTATTGTTAGTATTACATATATATTACATAAATATTATTACATTTCTAACATATTTTTTACAATCCGTCTATATTACATTAAGTTTGCAGATGTTACAAACAAATACTAACATAATACTAAACTGTTGACATTTTGACCTGTTGTCATTCTGACTGTCAGTATTTCATACCAGACCCAAACTCTTCTATTGAAATAGAAAAATGTACCAGGTAATGATATGATGTCATATGTATAATGGAGATGCAAATGAATAATAAATATTAAAAGAGATTGCTTTTATGCCAACATATGCATTATAGATAACATAATACATTTGGCATACAATGCATCTATAATACTGTAAATAGCATACTGGACCCTTAATAGGCTGGATGGTATTTTTCATACATTCAAAGGCTCTGTCAGTGAATTATGTAATGTGGAAATATAATCCTAAAAATGAGAAATATATATATTATTATCCATTGTGTATCTACATCCACTAGAGGTTATAATGTACCCTCTTCATTGTGGTGTAGTGCAGGGCCGCCACCAGAAATTGCGGGGCCTGGGACACAGGCTGCAGCTCTTCTCCCCCCTCTGTAGTTATGATTCACAGGGCCAATGCGCTGGGAAGTCCTATGCATCGGCTCTTGAGAATCTCTCTATTACAAACCGGCTGTTAGTAACACCCTTTGATCTTTAGACATTGGACACATTCTTTAAAACTAACAGAACTGTAAGCACATATGTCCTTTCATTTCACCTGCTTTCTGATTTTTATATATTGGACATTTTTGTTGCACTTATCATGGATATATTTGTTATATATCACCCACTGAATGATTACCTTTTTACTTGCTTAGAGTGGTTCTGGTATAAAATGTCTACAATTGATTAGTATGTTAGTATTTGTTTGTAACGTTTGTAAATTTAATGTAATGCAGACAGCTTATAAAAATGTCAGAAATGTAAATATATGTAATATATATGTAATACTAACATAACACTCAGCTGTCAACATTTTGACTGTCGACAAAACAACAGAGTTTTCTGAGTGCAGGTATGGAAAAAGGTGCTCCAGGCCCCCCATCTCCTCCAGGCCCTTTAGCAGCTTTACCCTTTGCACCAACGATAGTTATGCCACTGAGCAGTCACAGCACTGAAAATACATTTAGACTTAAAAATATAAGATCTTCCTATACTAAAAATATGCTTAATATAAATAATGCGCTAGAAACGTCTAAAAACTATGTTTCTAGCGCACCATTTACATTATTTATATTTGTTTTTATTGACAGACTGGGCAGTATCTGTCTTAATGGTAGCGCTCTGATTCGTTTAGATCTGCCAGGTCCACTTAGCTCTGGTTTTTTTTGTATATTTTTATATACTTAATATCCGAGATGTTTAAGACCACAATAAAAGGTATTTTTTAGAATCAACAGCACAAACTATGTTTTATCGATTTTCTAACTTCTAGGCTTGCAGAAACAGGAGAAAAAAATGGAGGATATCAAAAATACCAACATGGTATATTCTGTGTATATTGGAACAAGGAAACTTTGGGTATTATTGATATTTGTTAATATGGATATTATAACTCTAAGGTCAAAACACCAAACTGATGCAGAAATGCCAGCCATCAATGAGCAAAATGGATTATGCCACAATGTATTAAAATCCAAGAGTGGCAAACTGTAGTCCAGACATATCAGAGGAACATTGTAGTGCAATTGTGTTCATTAAGTAGTGAATGCAAATTTAATTGCGTCTCTCATTGGAATGTTGAAAGTTTAGGTAAGAGAACTACTACAATACAATATTGCATGGGCAGCCTGTCATCCACCCACATGTGGAGCAAGCATGAGCATTCTGGGATATGTAGTCTTACATTACCCAGAGCTACCTGTTTTTTTGTAAAGAAATATTACCCCAGAATGAAAGAAAAATAAATATAAAAATAGAGTGTTTAGTATTGTGTTTTCATGTGAGACTGTGGACCAAGAAATGGACCAAGAAATGAGCACTGAGGATGCCTTGGCAAATGTGTAAAGGAGATATAATTAGCAATTGTATAAGTATGCCAGACAAATCAACATATATAGCTTTTTTAGCTGAATTAAACCACATTAATTAATTTTATGTTGCAATTTCAAGGAAGTCTATGTCTATTATTATATTACATAGTGGTGATCTTTCATTAGAGTGTAAAGTGTGTACATATATGTCTGTCTATATAAATGCAGTGTCTCAGCAAGATAAGACTAGTAGAATAGTTTTTGTACATGACACAGTGTGTAAGTGTAATGAAGATAGAAGTGATCTGTAATCAGATGCAGCGTGTGATTAATCTCACATACGCAGGTCACTGACCCTTCTCTCCTTTCCTACTATTGTGTCACACTGAGCCCTGGCTTTAGGAAAGCTGCAGGTTCTTATGAGGTGGACGGCACACTGGGGACGCCAGTCCTCTTCCCCTCTATTGTCACAATCCTGGCTGTATCCTCAGCTGCTATATTTAGACACTGACATGATAGGCCGGGTATGTCCATTGCAGCTGCAAAAAACAGATAGTATAAGGGGTTAAATTGAGTATACAGAGTACCCAACAAGAGGTCTTCCATGCACCCACACCATTGATGATCACCTCCTCTTATATACGTCTCTCTTGTCTTCCTTATCTACCTCACATAAACCCCTTGTTTTGTGGTTAGAATATAAAAATATATAGTAGAATATAAAAAAAACAAAAAAAACTAATATGGCTTACCAAACACTCCGCTGGGGCAGTAAAAGAAAAATGGGAGAAGAATAGGAGACTGTCTATATATGTGTCGCTGGATTTTTCAAATGATTGTGTTGATGATGATGTGTGCATGTGTATGTGCGTATATATGTAATTAGGGAGACTTACTGTTAGGGAGTGGGGTTGCTTACCTTTCGGAGCACCTTATTTGGTGCTCCAGGGATCGATTGCTATGCCATAAGCAATCGATATCCCAGCCAGTTCAGAACCGGCTGGGATCGAATGGCCCTATCAAAATAGGGCCGTTAGCAATGGGGACTCACACTCCTTTGGATCTTGCTTAGTAAGAGCTGGCAATCTCTGGGTAAAGATGTTGGAGCTGATCCAGGATTTTAGCACAGCCGCAGTTGCTCTCAGACTCACAGAGTAAGGTGAGAGGGTTTTATTCTCTCTTTTTGTACACTGGTGGTGGTGGGCTTTGTCGGGTATGCGACCTGATGACACCGATGGCGCCTCCAAAGCCATCAGCGCCTAGGTAACATGCCCTACAAAACCCACTGGGCTTAGCCAAGTCCTTACTGTATAATTGAAATACCTATGCCCACCCACCATGAGTATCTATATGGTATATATGGTGAATGGGCCAGCACCCTGTGTGGTGACTGAATTCTGCCATGCAATGCAGCAACGGGCAGCTGTCTTCTGCTGCAGCATTATTGGCACTGCACATGGAATATGCCTGAGCAAGATGTGCATCAATTTTCTGCTATTCAGGCTAAAAAAAAAAAACCAGTATAGTGTAGTGGCAAGTGGTTGTTTAATAACATAATTTTACAGTTTAATTCTTGTAAAATATGTATGGCTGTGTTTTAACCATTTAATTAATAAAAATCTCCTTCGTCCTCTACTTCCACCTGCCATGAGCAAGTGCAAAATTCTGTGCTCGCTCCTGTTCTGCGCAGTGTGAAGGACAGCTGTACTTACACCTGAACAAATTGATGCAAGCGCAGCTCTGGATCAACCCTGTTGTATTTTCACAGGACATTATTGCTGTCGACAGTGGTAGAAGTGGAAATTTAAAAGTGCCGGTATGGACATTTAGAAATGGCGGTATAAAAACATAGAAATAAATTGAGATTTGCAGCTTTTCATTCAAATCAGTGTGAGAAATGGCGGCATGATATACCACCATATACTCCCTCACTTCAAGCTCTGGCTGTCATGCATATTTTCCTAACATTTTTATATTTAAATATACTGATATTTACTATTCATTATTATAATTGGTGTTGGTTGGTAAGATGTCAAAGTACTCCATAGGGATAAACAGTGGGAAATATAGTATGCTCAAATCTAGAACAAACATAGTAGGCGTAATAATAATACCATTCATCTGGAGAACTTTTTCTGCATTCCTTTTTTTCTGAATAATCATTCATGAATAATCTGACTTACTTTTCTATGGTTGTGGACTGCTATATTTGCAGTAAAACATTAGCATGAATGATAGTTGTCTTAAACTTAAAAAAACAGCTTTACTGCATTCAATCCTTAGTTTAAAAACAAAATCATTCATAACACATTTCTATTAAAAATGAAATTAGTCCCAGGTTAGCCCTTAGTACAGTAGTTATGTCATTGTAGCCAGACCAAGAATTTTCCTTATTTCCTTTAGTTCTATATCCTGTTGGCAAGTTAATAACTTTTTTTATTTCCAGTTGAATTCTATTTATTTCCAAGAAAGATCCTTTTTCAGCTGCATTCTGGCTAACTTTATTATCAGTATCGTATTTAACCACAAACAAAATAATTAACCTTGAGCAGCAGTTAATGAAGCTTTTTGTCTTTCTCTCCTCTCCGTTAATTTTGCATCATGTTATTATCCTACTGGACTGTCACTTCCTGTCACTCTGTTCTCTAACTTGTCATAGTTTCTATTATTTGTTCACTGTCCATAACTTCACACTTTGCTTCTACCCTTTCTAACACTAACAAAGATATTTATTATTTATTAGCATGTTTTTATATATCAGATTACATAGCGCTTTATAGAGAATATTTCACATTCACATCAGTCCCTGCCCCCATTAGAGCTATGTACTAAGGTCCCTAACACATACATACACACAGACATCAAGGGTTAGATCCAGAACAACGCCCGTGAGTGAATTTACGCTAGCTGCTAGTGAATATTCACACATTAGTACTTACGGCGCATGCGCACGCCAGCTATTACGCCACATAAGGCATAGCGTAATGAGCAGTCACGTATCAGTAGCATATCAACTTATGAAGGGGCGTGCCATCCATGCGCCACTGGTATTTACACTTCGAAAGTCGGGGGGAAGCATTTAAATGGTACAGTATGGGCGTGTTTAGCAGTGTAGCTACGTGTGTGAAGTCTGTCCGCTAGTGGTTACGCAGTGTAAATTAAGGTAGGGTATGGAAAGCGTAAGGCGCCTAAAATACGTAGGGGTGTGCATAGAAGTGCATAGTGCATAGAAGATACACTAGCGTAAGAACGCAATGTAGTAAAAGCGTAGCGTTAATTTATTCAGCGGCCAGTTAACCTACCAGCATATTTTTGGTGTGCGGGAGGAAACCGGAGCACCCGTTGGAAACCCACGCAGACACGGGGAGAACATACAAAGTCCACACAAATAAGACCTAGTTGATTTTTGATTATTGAACTCATGACCTCAGCGCTATGAGGCACAAGTGCTACTCCCTGAGACACCATGCTGTTCTAGGGGATATAAGAAAAACAAAAACAATAGATGGTCTCCTATGGCGCTAGCTAAATCTTATTCAAGTTAATATAGTGTCTCAGCTGCTACTACTATAAGAGGAAGCCACCTCCATATGGAAAAATTCTAGCAAAAAATAGGAGCGTTAGACACTAGATTAAAATATTGTATTTCTAAATCAAATAAAATCAATTGTAAAAACAACCAATGACATGGTTGCCTTCATGGGAGAACTAGTGTTAATCACTAACACAAATTAATCACGGTGGGGTAGATCCAGAACTACGTTTGCCGTACGTTTATTCGCGTACCGTATTTTCGTGTGCGTATATTCTATACACCCCCCTAGGCACACCCCTTGAACGTAGGTATTTTGTCAAGATACGCTTTCCAGATTGTGAGGAGATAGTGATTTTAGGTCTCCACAATAAGGCACACCAAACTCTTACGCGTTTCTCCGTCTATAAGACAATTTCATCAGAGAGTATAGACGGAGAAACACGTAAGAGTTTGGTGTGCCTTATTGTGGAGACCTAAAATCACTATCTCCTCACGATCTGCTTACTACAATTGAAAAGAGCCAACAGTTATATATGAAGATCCAGTTACAAACCACCCCGATGAATCTCCTCATAATTTACTAATGAGACAACCTATTTTTTGCTAGAATTGTTCTAGGGGATGTTGCAGTGGACCCCAGGGCATAGTGGCCTTGTACCCATGGCCATTTTTATTTCTAAGCTTTATTGCGGCCAGCGGAGTATATACAATATTATCATACTTGCTAACTCTCTTTAAATTTCCTGTATATTTGTGGAGTCTGCCACTCTCACTGATGCTGAGCTTTTGGTAACAGAATTTAGTGGGGTTTTTTTTTGCTTTTTTGTCTACATTATAGCCATTTTTCTGGATAACTGAAGTACTAGAGATAAAAATGTAAAAGTAATGGTGTGTAAGCTACTTTTCTGCCTCTTCAATGTATAGTAGTTCAGTGCCAATCTGAGTACTCAAAACAAGGTGTGATAAAAATATATATTTTTTAAATACATTAATAAAATATTAACGGCTGGAATTATTTTATTGACAGTTTATTATATTTATAGTACTAAATACTGTATATTAGTCTATGCTGTGCCTTTGAAGTGGTTAAGTTGGTGTTGTATGCTGATTGTAGGACAGCGATAGGATATAGCAGTTTCAAATCAGGGCCTGTCAAGGTACATGACACAATATGTCCCAAGAGGGTGAGAGGGTATTGGTTTAATATGTTTTGTGTGGAGTGACAGTATCCATACCGCCCCAGTCCTCCCTACATGATTCCTACAGGAGAACAGAGCACTCCAATGCTGTAAGACTGAACTGCTGTGTGTACAGTAGCATGTTTCTGTAAGAGCATACGTTGCATATATCACTTGTGGTCATTTCTCTCTTCATTACCCTTTCCATGTGGTACAAAATACTATACATTACACCTTTCCAGTTAATTTGCTATTGTAATCACCTGATATTGATTAATTAAGTCAAGCAATTACAATGTAAACGGGCAGCTCAGGAAGATAAAAGGTGTCCTGTTGAATTGTGGGTGCTGGAACGTGAAACTGATCACAGCTCCATAGTTCATCATATGGTTTTCACTGATTGGTTAGGCCCACAGCACTGTGTGTTGGCTCTCGGTTTGGTGGAAATCTATACCCATGGGCAGCCATCTATATCCTCACGACTGGAGCCAGGACACTCTTATAGGGGACCAAGATGATGCTTTCATTTATCTCCACAAATGATTTTTCAAAGGCTGGTAAGTTTATATACAAGGGACTTCATATTATGCCATAACAGACCATAGAGTGGTCATAACGACAGTTTGGGTGCAGACTTTTGACATTTCCACTATTTCCATGTGGTTGGTTTGTAAATGGATCGTTTTTGGGTTCTGTGCATGTGCACGCATTCTCGTGACCAAATCTCAATGCAATCTACTCTTCAAGATTCCAACAAATGACCCTTCCACTGTTGCAGGGCTTAATGTTACAATGGACAGTATAGGTGTGCTAATGGACCGTGTATTGGTGCAGATTCCTGACATTTTAAACTTGCACTAGTTGTAAATATGAAGCTTGGGAATGGGTCTCGGAAGTCCATACATGTGCAGCATAGCAATATGTTCACTCGGGACTGGCCCAATGTGTATAATGGACAACTCTATAAGCTGTATATGAATGGGTGCTGGTCACATGACTGATGTACAAAATATTTACTTGTTCTTTAATTAGAAATGTGATATTTGCTGTAATATGCAAAGCAATAACAACACTGAACTATGCTATAATTGTATTTCGCTATTAGTTTTGTTGGGTCTATCGCTTTATAGCATATGCTCAGTTATTTACACTTTTGCTCTTCTGAGTAAGGTGTAGTGCAGGGTCTTCTGGCTACTCGCACATTTAATGTATGCATTCATTTCCTGCAGCATGTGATTGTGCAGCCAGTATTTGGGATTACGGAAAATGACATTTAATCACAAGCCCTGCAGATAGCCTTGTGTTTACTCATCCTTCTCAGGACTGCTCTGACTTTGTTGACCTTCTTGTTAAGGGTTGGCCATATTCTCCACGGACCATCCTGCACATCTCTGGAAGATGTGACTCACCCTGCCTGCTGAGCACATTCCAGCCTCCTACTCCACGCTGCTCTGTATGAGAGCGCACAGCTTCCCCTGCGAATGGAGCATTACGCAGACTCCTGGGCTGTGATTGTCTCATTGTTTGCAGAGGGAAACTGCAGACTGGAATTAACCTACTGTTCACCCTCAGCTATTAGCCTCACACCCTGTTTCTATTGAGCACTTACTGTGAACAGGAGGGGGCCATGATTAGGGAGAGGGTAGGGTGTGCAAGAGAAAAGCAGATAAACACAAGGGAGGACATCACTTAGGGGGTGCTTGAAATACAGATTGGTTTAAATATATGTCTTACTTCTAGGTGAAATCTATGAAATATTATATATATATATATATATATTATAC
>WWET01001144.1:364595-377868 GCA_011038615.1 Limnodynastes dumerilii | reverse complement strand
ATTACACACTTACACAAACATTGATTGATTACTTATTGATACTTATACATGAACTTTTCTTATTTTCTTTGGCCACATATTGTCTTAAATGATGCTGTAAAAATACAGATTTTCGAGTTGAAACGTTGAATAATAAATGTGCCCCTGGTATTTGTAACCACATGGGGTAAATCCAGACCTAAGTGCTAGTTACGTTTGAACGCATAGTGTATTTACGCTAGCGTGGTTTCTAGACACTCCCCTCGCTCATACGTACTTTGGGCGTTTTACTCTGCCCGAACCCTACCTTAACTTTTCCTAGTGTAAGTAGCGACGTACGTAGTAAATCTACGTACGTAACGGCCTAACCCTGTCCATCATGTCAGATTAAAATGCCCCCCACCTACCTAACGTAATTACGTGTCGTAATGCTGCCCCTTCATTTGTATTTACGCTAATGGCACGTATGATCAGCGTTACGTCACGTAACATCTGCAGTGCGCATACACAGTAAATACCAATCGTCAAATTTTCGTCTTTGGCTAGCGTAAAATCGTTAATGTGACCAGTATGGCACAATGAGCTTATGCTAACTTTGTAACGTTTTATTTGCTGTTATGTCCAGCAGGATGGACCCTGGAAATTCTGAGTCCTTGGTCTGTCCTGACATTGAGAAGGGGCTGTGCACAGCTGCTGGGGAGCGACTTGTTTAGTGTTGCATAGCAATAGTAACAAATCCCTCCAATTGGGGATATTAGGTGGGACCCGGGTTGAAAAACCTGGCTCAGCACCTTTCACATTGTCACTCGGACACAGGAAAAGCCCTTCTTTTTCTTGTGTCTAAGTCTAGCCAGGATCAGGACCCCGTTACCATTCAAATCACCACCAAAAACCCGGGTTTAATGGCAATCTGAAAGGGGTATGACATTACTCCCCGAAGGCTGATGAGGCCTTTGCTCTACAAATAACTGATGGCAGTAGCTGTTGCAGCTTAGCTTTCACAGTGGCTCAAAAATTGTCCATTTTACATATCAATGATGACAGATCTGCTCTGTAGGAGAGCAGCGAGGTGCATGGTAAATTACAGGCAGAATGCAACTGTTGGAAGACACACAGCCGGCTGGATGAGCAATAATCATATACATTGCATTTATTGATGGGCCTATTTTCAGATGTAGACCTGGGACTGTAGTCCCATTGTTAATCAGGTCCTGTTTTCATTAATGCCCCATATTCCCTGTCCAATGAATCACTTAAAAGCATTCAAAACATCCAATGGAAAGTGTGCACAGTGAATTTTGCATATGATGTTGCTTCTTACCTGTACATCATCAGATGTGATATATGATATATTGGTACAATTATCCAATAGCGCCTTACTTTGGATTATTGTTGCACCGTAGCACCTTCTGCCCAAGATACTGGCTTATAAGCATGCTTGAGACAATAAGACCTCCATTGTTTTTCCTTTCACACAACGGAACACTCATCGCAACAAGTGATTGCAGAATAAGTACTGCTGGATGCTGCTACCTTCTTACAGCCTTATTGCAAATGTAGATAGATTCCTTTCATTTTATACATACAGAGAGACTAATATGACTGTGTTTCAATTCCATTAGCGCTGCTCACATGTGCTTTATGAGTAATGAAGCTCACTGCATGATGATCGGTTGGTGGCAATATAAATAAGTGCTTGGCATACTCCTGGTTACAGCTCCCATGAAGAAGCCACGGCGAAACGCGCACCAGAATCTGAGATATTGAAGGCTTACCCCTGAGTGTACCAGAGGTTTGCCCAAAGCCTGCATGACATGATTAGCTTTCGGCTGTCTCTACTTCTAAAAAAGCAATTTCGCCGCGGCAAATTTTTTGATTATCCCATGTCTTTTAATTTTGAGTCGTGCTCAGGTGGAGTCATTTTCTTGGTATTAATTCTATTTCCAAAGAAAATAAGATATTTTGTCATATAAAGCAGACACTTGGGGCCTGATCCAGACCTACGGCCGTAATTTCCCTGTTATGAAGGTTGTGCGCATCCAACGACATAATGGCCGGCGGCCTTAACTATAGAAGGAGGCTGCCCCCCCTTTACGCATGCCATATCTTCGCCATTAAGGCAGAGATAGGCATGTACATTAGGGAACGGGGCGGAGGAAGCCCCGTTACATTCAGCAATGTGGCTGTAAGGCCGCAGAGCTGATCATAATCGTTAGGGTAGGAATTTGGATGGTGACGGTCGCAAGGCGCCCGTATGCCTACATCATGATGGGTGGAACAGTGCGAGGCTTTCTAATGTAGGCAGAGTACAGTAATAGCGTCTTCTAGTAAATGTTACTGATACAGACTGGGAAAGGATATATATGCAAATTAAATCCACTGTGCTTGGGGAAATTGTTCCACCCACAGAGTTATCTTCTATAGCTTCCCTTCTGATAACCTCCTAAAATCAGTAATAACAACGCAACATCAGCAACAAACAATGTTCTGTAAATATGGTCCACTTCATTTTAATGCGATAGGCCAGTTTTCACTTCAAAACTGGCCTTATCGCACTAAAATGATCTTTGTAAATAAACCCCATAATCAGTCAGATTCTAGCTCTCACTTTCTTTTTACATACTAGAGAATGTCAGCTAAAACCTGATTGGTTGTTATGGGCAACATCTCCTTTTCCAAACCCGCAGTTTAGTAAATCTAGCCCCCTATGTGCTGCCAGTTGCCCTCTGAGTATTCATTAAACAACTTTTTTTTACTTATTGTGACCTTTTCACTACCATTCAATGTATCACACTGGAGCAAGAAGGGATACACTGTGCTCCCCTCCTTCTCTGTACTATAAAGGCTTTAAAATAAGTAAGGTTTATTGGAAGGCTTAATATGTTTGTGGGGCTGTTTTGTATTATATCTGGGTCATGAAGGAGGAGAAAGGCAATGCTGGAAACAAGAGGAGAATCCATCAACGTCAGTGGATGGGAGAAGTGAAGTGCTGCAGGCTTGTCTGATAGCATACCTCCCAATGGTCCCGCTTGTGGGGGACTGTCTTGCTGTCCCAGCCGCAGAGGGCCAGAACTATGGAGGCTGGACAGAGAAGCAGAACTATGGAGGATGAACAGAGGGGCAGAACTATGGAGGCTGAACAGAGGGGCAGAACTATGGAGGCTGAACAAGTGGGGCAGAACTATGGAGACTGAACAGAGGGGCAGAACTATGGAGGGTGAACAAGAGGGGCAGAACTATAGAGCCTGGACAAGAGGGGCAGAACTATGGAGGCTGAGCAAGTGAGGGCATAAATATGGAGGCTGGGCAAGTGGGGGCATAAATATGGAGGCTGGGCAAGTGGGGGTATACATTTGGAGGCTGGGCAAGTGGGGGCATAAATATGGAGGCTTGGCAAGTAGGGGCATACATTTAGAGGCTGGGCATTAAAACAGGGGCAGAAATATGAAGGCTGAACATAGAAACAGGGGGAGATATATGTAGACTGGACATAGAAACAGGGGCAGATATATGTAGGCTGGACAAGTAATAAGAGGCAGACAATATGGGGCTGGACATATAGTAAGGGACAGACAATATGGAGACTTGACATATAAACAGGGGCATACATATGGAGATTGGACATATTAAACAGGCCAGACATATGGTTCTGGGCATAAAATAAGGGGCAGATACCTCTGGGCCCACTCCCCCTGACACACCCACTGAGTGGTACAAGACATCCCCCCTCTACCATGCCGTGAAAAGGGGAGAACTGCTTAGACCCTGCTGACCCTATCCTGGAAAGCCTAGTGCTGGAGAGCCTTTCTGGTAAAGGGCTGACTGATTGTGGAAAAGGCATCCTCCCTTAAACTGAGCATCCAACCCAGGCCTGTGCTGTGCCCACTACCTCACTGTCCACACAGACACCATTCCGAGGCTGCTCTATGAGTGATGATACTTATAGAGCAGTCACCATCTTCCCCCTTTCTTTTCCTACACACTCTTGGTGTGTCCACCATTGACGTGTTTGTGTCTCTTGCAAGCATGTGAGGAGCATACCTTCTGACATTGGGAAGAGGAGGCACAATTTCCTCACTGTGTGTGTGTGTGTATGTGTGTGGAGTGGCGCTGTTTTATGTTATAGGTACATATAAACATAAAATGTAGAATGTGACAGTAGATAAGACCTACGGGTCCTGTCCAGCCTGTTTGATGTTTTCTAAAACCATTCTGACCTTAGACCCTATTTCAGGGTTTCTGACTTTTCATGGCATACAT
Source organism: Limnodynastes dumerilii (assembly GCA_011038615.1). Taxonomy (NCBI): domain Eukaryota; kingdom Metazoa; phylum Chordata; class Amphibia; order Anura; family Limnodynastidae; genus Limnodynastes; species Limnodynastes dumerilii. The sequence continues at coordinate 373,629 of WWET01001144.1, read as the reverse complement.
CCCAAATGGAAGCCATCTATGTCTGCAAAAGCATGGGGCTTAATTATGCGATTTATGCAAATGGTGCCTGAAAGCCCTGCCCCCTGACCATCAATGCCCTTTTTCATAGTATTACTAAGGATGGGGGTGGGTCTTGATGACGCAAATTAGCATTAAAACAACAACCTCAGGCCCTCTGCAGGAGATATTCTGGAGTTTCCAAGATATTCTGGGAGAGTCGTCAGCCCTTCTTTATTTGACCCTAGATTTTAGTTTTGCTTACCCTCCAACATTTTTGTTATGGAAAAAAGGTACACCAGGGGGGGGGGGGNGAGAGCAGGAGGCGTAGCGGGGGGGGGGGGGGGGGGTGTCTGTGAAGGGGGCATGGTTTGTCCCATAAAAGGGTGTGGCTTTAATCTGCTCTCATTTGCATGTATAAGGTGTAAAAAAATCTTATTTTACACCTGATATGACCTAAAAACTCACAGGAGACGGTCTTGTCACTCCGGTACAAGAGTCTTTTTAGATGGTACAGACCATTAGAAAACGGTACTGTTCTGTACTGTGCCTGCTAAATAGGTACAGTTGGAGGGTATGATTTAGTTGAACTGACCTGTGCTGTTTGTTACCTGCAATTTTTTGTCACCTTGTATTTGCTTGTTGTTTTCTATGTATGTATATAGAGATAAATAGGAAATTGGTTTCAGAAAGAGAAAAAAAAACCCCAGACATTCAGGGTACCAATATTACCGAGCAGCTGTAATAAATGGGAGTGGATCAGGGAACATGGAAGCTAAAAAAAGAACATTTAAAAACAGGAGGAAAAAAATAACACAAAACTATCCCTTGCAGGGAGCTGCAGCTGTGAGAGTCCCAGGTGAGGGGAATCCTGGAGGCCGGCCAGAACAGCCCCTTAGAGAGGGTCTCAGTGGGGTCAGTGATCTGTGTGTTTCCTTCCTGAGACTTTCAGACACCTTCCTGTCCCAGGCATGCAGAGTACAGCCAAGGAAAGAAAACAAGAGATGGCATGGGAGAAACGAGGGCCACTTTTCCAGCTAAAGCATGGGCACATGCACAACACAACATTGTAAAGAAGAGGAAAAAAATGGTATTGTCACAGATTAATGGGAGATGTGCCTTAAAGAATCCTCACCTTTGGTAATAGGTCACACTCTATGCAAGGGTGTTTTCTCATTTTGTTGTTTAGAGGTGTGTCAGTGTTTCAGCTGCCAAAATAGCATTCTATTTCATTCAATAAAGTAACACAGGGAAACAATGGGTTTAGAAGATAAAGCATTCTTTATGGAAAAAAAGAAAAAAGGACTTGTTTAATATTAATTTATTTTCCAAAAACATTATTCTCTGTACAGCTAGCATCCACAGCCGTTATTAGATTAGACAGGTGCATGCAACCTAATGGCAACTCAGAAAAAGGAAAATGGTGGTTTGCTGGGGAAAAAAGGTTTAAAACCCCTCTTCTGTGTGGACTGTCTGACCTTGTATAACGCTCGGAGGATCTGGTCCTAGGTGTATAAGTCATTATAAGTAAATATGCATTAGAACCCAGCTGCCCGATGCTGCGCTCCATGCAGAACTCAGTGGCCACACATGGAGTGGGCCTGCTTGCCATGCGTGCGAGATATGCATGGGGAGTGGGCACAGGCATGGTAATCATACAGAAAGCTCTTGGCTAAGCCCTTACGTACAATGCAGTATTGCGCATGCACAGCATTGTGTGTGGAATGGTCCAGGGCACGGAGATCCCTTCTGCGTGTAGGAGTGCAGGGGGAGTTCTCTGTTCTCCCGCATGCGTCATTTCAAATTAAATAATCGCCATTTAAGTCTGAATCCGGTCCACAGTCAAGTATTGGAAAACCACACACGCTGACTCTTGATATGTCTATTATGACATGAAATGTTATATTGTCACCTTCATACCTACCAATATGACTTCAAAAAAAATATGTATATAAAAACGACTAAAATATCCTGGTTGTTCTTTAAGGGCCAGAATTACTGAGCTGCAGGAAAGGAAATGTGAAGATCAGATTCTAGCTCTCTCCACTTTTCCTTTCCCGCAACTTAGTAAATCTGGTCTTAATTTTCCATTACCTTTCTAATAAGTATTGCAGCTGTGTTTAAATTTTACCAATCACACGTACGAATTCTGCTACAATTTCAGGGAATGTTTTTGGTTGCAACCTACTGCAATAACCTGTATATGAGAGCAAGTTGTCATACTGCACATGTGCCTGCTTGTGTGCTAACCAATCGGATCACTGTACAACTGATTGATGCTTACAACAGAGGGGCTGTGTTGACTTTTTCAAGTGGACGTTCCCTCATAGGGGTCGATCCAGAACTACGCTTGCCGTACGTTTATTCGCGGAGCGTATTTTCGTGTGCGTAAATTCTATACGCTCCCCTCGGCACACCCCTTGAACGTACGTATTTTGTCAACATACGCTTTCCAAACCCTACCTTAACTTTTGCCAATGTAACCGCAGTCATACGCACACGTATGTATGGGCAACACGAATTTACGCAGCTAAGCACACCCATACTTTAAACTTTAAATACAACCCCCCGCCTACTTAACGTATTTCAGACGTATTTTGGATTAACGTAAAATTGGCACGCCCACACGTAAGTATTTACGTGACAAATACATGAATGGGCCATACGTTCACAATTACGCTACGCTACTGAGCGTATTTTCTATAGTGCGCATGTGCAGTACTTACAAAAAGGCGATTTTACGTCTCTGCCACGCGTAAATTCGCTCACAAGCGTTCTGGATCAGGCCCCTAGTCAATTTATAAAATAGATGTTTTGCTAACTTCCACACATTGCAGTCAGAAAACTTAGTTTAGCAACGGCAGTCAGATGCAGATCTAAGCAGGTGGAAATGTTTAAAATGCAAACATACAGACATCTGAATAGTGCAGCCAAGTACTAGCAGATACCACCAAATCTTTAGCTCAGGGGGCCTGATTCAGACTTAAGAAGGAACTTGAAAATTAGAGAGGAACGTTACACCTGTGCAAAACCTTGTTGATTTCAGGGGAGTCAAGTTAATTGTATTCTTTGCATGCAGGGATATATCTTTAAATTGCTTACTGCACACAGATACTGACCAGCTTTACTTTTACACTGTTATTTAGACTTAAGCTGGAAAACGCCACCTCTCAACTCTAATACTGTTTGCAACAGATGAAATATGACTCCCCTGAAATCAACATGGTTTAGCCCAGGAGTAACTTTTCTCTCTTATTTTCAAGCTCCTTAAGTCTGAATCAGGCCCAGGGTTCTGATCACATCAAAATCAAGTGCAGATCCATCCCATAATCTCTCAGACTGACGTTTACAATCCCCTTGTGACTGGTATTCCCTATATGGAGTTCCTTTGCTAAATTTAATTTTGAACTTAAGGCTGCTCCAGAGTTTAACAGCAAACAGGTGTAAGTGTAGACCTGGCCAAAGGCATCTTGAACTACAAGGGAAGGCAAATTTATACCGTGATAATAAAAATCTCAACTCTAGTTTAAGATTAAACATGCAGTATGTAAGTTCTTGCAAAAGCATGGAAAAGAATTAAAGTAATTTGCACCCCTCACATTGAAAATTGGTTTTGCACCTGCATCTATTTTGCCTTTATTCTAAAACTCTGGATTAGCCCCAACAACCTGACTTATATACTGAACTTTGCCAAATACACCATTGTTAATGATCCTGTTTGCTAGTCCACACAAAGTTATCCACCCTTATGTTACCCTTCCCTCCCCCAGTGACACCACCTTCTTGTTACAACAACACTTCTGACTCTTATTGTCTAGTCCAAATTTTATCTCTCTCTATTTATGCGATGTTCTGTACTCAAAAGCTAACAATCTAATTATACAGGTTAGAAGAATAATCACATAGGTGGTTTGAAGGGTCCAGAGAATTAGAGTACAGCATTCCTTATTCACATAATGTGCATGCTGGAAAGGATGAATGGGAGAGAGCCAGGCTGTGGTTTATGGGGCTCAGTTAAGGTCAAGAGATCAGAAGAGGGTTTCTGTGAAATGTTTAGAAAATCTCACGGCTGTTTATTTGGGGTCTGTTAGACATTAGGCACGGGTGAACACCAGACCTCCTCCCTCTTTATCCCCCACACAGTCTCAAACTAGGACACAAGTGCAGCTGTGCTGAGCCATCAACAGTGTTAATCATCCTGAACTGGGATGCTGACTAAAAAGGGGGACCAAAAACACAAACATAGCTAATGTGCACAGAAATGGCAATCTCAGTGGGTAAAGGAGGTATAAGAGGGGAGCACATTCATTAATAGAATTAGGGAAAAAAAGGGGTTTAGAAGTATGAAGGGGAGAAGAACATTGTAAAGGTAAAGTTAAAGGTAGGAAATATAAATGGGAGGTTAAGGTAGGATCCAGACTCACAATAGTGGATCCCTATTGTATCCATGCATCTATGGAAGCAATTGGGAGACTGCTTCGATTGCTTCCACAGACTTCCGACAGAAGCCTCTTACCTTAAAACTGGATATCAAGGCCCAGATTTTAAATGGGAACCCCTCCCCCATACATTTGCTAATATGTCAAAACCTGCCTTAAAACTCATAATGCTGGATCGTACACCAAATGCAGCGCTCATAGGGCCTGATTCAGAGATACGATATTATCGCTATTTAGGTGCGTATATTTAGGATCTTAAGAAATTCGCATCATTGACCATGCGTAGTAATAGTGCAATGCCATCTACGTAGAGGTTAGGATTCTAAATTCGGTAAGCGCGGACGTGTGAATCGATTGCAAGCACTTAAGATCCGAAGTGCTACGTAAATCTAGGACCCGAAGGATTTGCATAGATATGGGCGGGGGGAGGCATTGAGATGAGGGAAAGTGGGCGCGAGCAGACACTTAGGATCTTAAATAAACGCAACTAATTCACTTAAGATCTCAAATGACAGCGCAGAGTTAGGGTTAGTCAATGCTGGTCTAAAGTTAAGATCCGACGCTGTTTGCAAGAGGAGTGACTGTTTATTCAGTGGGTTGTAACCTGCTCCGAGCTGCCACTTAGATGCGTATATTTGAGATCCCATCGGCAGCGGATCTCTGAATCAGGCCCTTAGTGTGCACAAGAGCATAAAAAGTATATGAGGGAACAAAATTGTTGACCTAGTCATTGTCATTCACCTTCTTAGAAACATTAGTACTTACACTAGTGGGTCAGTGAGTGTAAATATATACGGCAATATCATAGTAGTATTGTAGACCTTTCTATTCTGTTATTAGACATCCTCTCTGTAAAATCTTTTTGATCTAACACAAGTATATACAATATCATTTCATGCATGTAAAGCATTTAGAGCTAAATCCATAGACCTGCAGATAGAGGAAGTAAGAATCAGAAGACTGAAAGCAGAAGTGGTATGGGAGCAGACAGGTGGGAAAGCTGAGGTGTAAATGGGGAGAGAGGGGCAGGTAAATAAGAACAGATGGGAAAGAGACTTCTAATATGTCACTTGAGAAGCAGCTGGATTAGACAGAGAGGAAAGGGAATTGGACAGAGAAAGTAAAGAATGGTGGGAGGGATAGAAGTGGGGAGCACGACTTGCTGGAAACCACTCCCTCAGGGGCTCCTTATTTCTTAAAATTCATGACTCGTTCTCTTAATAACAATATGACTGCGATCTGGGACTGCTGCTGAAATTTATATGTCTCACTTTGTATCTCTTTATTACACATACAGACCTTTGCCACAAATCATGAGCATATTTTCTGCTTGCATTGACCTGTTTTACATTACACTATATCACTGTTTTCTTGTAAGTCTGTCCCTTCAAATATTTCCTCCTTTATACAACTGATTATAAAATGGTATTTCACAAGTAAGGTTACTTCTCACATTTCTTTCCTTTAATGATACCAAAATGTTTCACTTACAATAATCATACAACTGGGATGGCACTACTAGTAAGGAAAATATTTTACTAAGGTATTTAAGTCACTGATCAAAACCACAAGCAGGACCGTTATCAGAAATTGTGGGACCCAGGACGCCATGGTGCTCCCCCACCTATAGGTTGAGCTCTACTTACCTGCAAGAGAGGTTCACAGGCTGCTGATGTGCAGGTAAGGCTTGTTTTTAAGAAGCACATCGGTAGTCTGTTGTGCAGCCTGGTACAGCTGCAGTAAGTATTGGCACCAGGCCTCCCTTTCTCTTCAGGGCCCAGGACAAAAGTCCCGGTAGTCTCCACCCCCCACCGAAGGCGGCCCTGACGACAGCAGCTACATTTATTTCTGGGCATTGTCTGTTAACTAAAGCAAAACTGTAAAACTCTCAATTTTTGTTAGCAAAGTGGGTTTGGTCGGTGAACCTCAATCATCAACAATCTAGAGTGATATCTTCAGAAAGTAATTTACTTGGTTATGGGGAAGTTTTATTATGTTTGTGTATTCTCAATAAGAGCAAATTCTGACATTTCATGAGGATTATATAAAATTGGTTTGGCAAATCTGAAAGGTTGCAAATTACTATATTTAATGCCCAAATTACCATTAAATTCTCAAATAGAGAATGTATTCTTTCACAATTAAACCCCATGCCACCCCGATCTTTTAATGAATCATTTTACACAATGGACTCATCTGAAACTTTGTCATCATGTAATTGCCCTGTTGTTTGAGGAAGCTGCTGCTGCTATAGATAGCAAAATAATGATGAGATATAAATAAATTTGTTGTGGAGGAAAAGATAATGGACCTATCCAGACTTCCATTCATAGTTCCAAGTGCAGCACCAGCGGCACGTATACTAGATGCTATCTTCTTGTTGTCTGCACTTCATTTCAGTTTCATGTTCTTTCAGTATACTATATGTTTAAGGGGTCGCACTGCATTACACACCTCACCCACTATTTTTTTATTTCATTCATATGGGGCACTGTATTATTGTCTCCTTTACTTTATTTACCCTGGTCTCCCACATCTCCTCTATCTCCTCAATTAAGTTTCTTCCTATAATCTTCTTCTCATTATCTCTTCCCCTTACCTGCTTAATCTCCCCTTAATCCCCTCATAGTCTTGCCCTACATGTCTCTCCTCATCCTCTCCCATTACATGTATCTCCTCATCCTCTACCATTACATGTCTCTCCTCATCCTCTCCCATTACATGTCTCTCCTTATCTTCTCTCCCTAACTGCCTCACTTTACAATCTCCCCCAACCCTACTGCATCTTTCCCCTATGTATCTTTCCTGATCCTCTCCCACTACTCATTTCTCCTCAACATCTTGCACTATCTGTCTCTCCTCATAATCTCCCCCAACCTGCTTCCCCTCATTTTTCCCCCTACCTGCTTCTTATCATAATCTCCTGATACATGGCCTTACGCCTACTCTCACTCCACTTGTCAGTCTTCATCCTCTCCTATTACTTGTATCGACTTGTCGTTGCTGCCCTTGGTGCCATGTCTGCATGCATGGATGAGCGGCGGCATCCTCATCCTGTATGCCGTCAAGTGACAGCATGCAAATTAGTCATGTGAGAGCACTGCCCACGGCTTTCCCAGCAGGCACGTGCTCCCCTCTTTGCAGTTTAATGGTGTCCTGGTATTTGCTTAGCAGCCAGGACAGCAGCAAAGTACAGGAGTAGGTGGGAGGACTGCTGACCAATCACTGGTTAGTAGCCTTCTTTTAAGAACCAATAGTGCTGCCCCCCGCTGCTGGTTATAGCGCTTGGCTCCTCTGCGCTTTTCCTGCTCTCTTGTCTCCAGTCTTCTGACTGTTTCCTGCGAGTTCTGAGTGTGTTCTCTTGGCTTTCCAGCTCCAGTCTCCTATTTTATCCCATAGTGCTAATTCCTTCCAGTTCTACCATTTTCCCTCTATGACTGAGTGACTGTGGTTTATCTTGGTTGTGAGCCCTTTTCTTTGTTCTGGGTCAATTGTCCTTTCAGACATTTTGCATCTTGCCTTTATTTTCTCAATATGATTCAATCTTCCACTGTGGGTACTTTTTCTATGCCTTTCATGTTTTCAGGACTGTTCACTTTTACCCTTCTACTACCTCTGGGTGTTGGTGTTCTTACATCTGTTGGTAGTGGCATCCAGAGGTTATGACCTGCTAGCAGTTTGCAGTACAGTCTATCCCCACCATCAGGGGCTCTAGAGAAGATCAGGCTTCTAGTTAGACTCCATGCCCTGGTAAGCCACACTCTCCTCATCCTCTCTCCCTACCTGCCTGTCCTATGTGTCACTCCTGTATTTTAGTAGGGTAGTCTTAGGCTGCAGGGAGGGGATGAATGGGAGAAGGGGAGTCTTAGGGTTAGTTTGCAGTGAAGGGAGTCTTAGGCTGCAGGGAAGAGAGGTTTAGGGTTGGTTGCGGGGAAGGGAGGCTTAAGTTAATAAAAAGGGGAGGGTAAAGTTGAGAATTAGCAGAAGGGTTGGGGAAATAGACAGCGGTGTTTACCTGTCTACGGCGTAGCAGGAAGTGTCTTAGTAGCTCCGTCTATGGAAACGGAGTGTCCAAAACGGTGACCCATGCCCTGTCCCTATTCCTCCTCTCCCTCTATGTTTCATTCCTCTTCCTGTTCCCCTACTTGCCTCTCTTCAATAATAGAAACACAATAAAGGAAAATCAAGGCAAATCTCAGTAATCAGTATTAAGCTGCTTTAGTGCATGGCTCCTGTCCAGTTTAGTAAGAAAGGGCCTGATCCAGACCTACGCCCGCCATCGCTAGGACGGCGGGCCTAAGCGTAAGATCGGCTGAAATCCGGTCTGCGCATGCGCCGGGCAGATGTTGACCGGCGTCTCTACGGCAACGCCCAATCGTGGATCGGGTGTCTGTGGCAGCGCCGTAGGGACGCTGGAGGGGACTTCCCCCAACGTCCCTACGTTCAGGTTAGTGTAGGTGGGCGGGGGGAGCTAGTTAAATGAGGGTGGGAGGGCGAACTAAGCGGCCATACGCTCCTGTGAGAGCGTATGGCCCCTTCCTTACGCCGGCTGAAGTTAGGGTAGCCTTCAGCCGGCGTAAGGAAGGGGCCATATGCCC
>WWET01001144.1:331263-344547 GCA_011038615.1 Limnodynastes dumerilii | reverse complement strand
ACTGCACTTTGGGTCAAGCAAAAAGATGCAAAGATTCAAGGAGAGACTGCATCTGTCAAGTGAACCTAATGATGCCCCCTCCATTAAGGACTGGTAGCGTCCGGAACCAGGAAGAGTCTGGCACGGTGCATCAGTTGGGACAGCTGGACAGGTAGGGGCATTTTTATTCTTGTAAATGTGTTGGTAGGGGCCCCTATGCATTGATTTTGCCCAGGGCCTACAATACTGTTAAGACGGCCCTGCCCACAGCCTAACCCTAACCCTCTCCTCCCTGCAGCCTGACCCTGAGACTCCCTTCCCCACAGCCTAACCCTAAGATTCCCCTACCTGCTATCCCTAATCCTCTTTTCCCTGCAGACTCCTATAGTCTTCCCTGGTACATTCAGTTGTCCAGTCTGATGCCGCGGGTCTTGCGATGAGTCTGTGGTAGCGGGTTTGAAATAATGAATGAGTAATTATGCTCAAAAATACATCCGGCATACTTACCCATTCATTTGTAAAACTTTCTAATTACTAATATTTTCAAAATACACAAATGATCTTTCGGCTTTATATATTTCGAGAATAGAATTTTCTTTGCACAGAATGCATCCCCGAGCCAAGGACCTCACCTTAAGATTTCTGTTCTGTCCTCACATAAAATGGGGATGGATCTGAAGTTAGGAGAAGTTGGCGTGCTAGGGCATACCATACAATTTAAACCCACATCCCATCCCTGGCATGCACGCCCGCCCGCTCTGCCATTGGAAACCATTGGGTAGTCTGGAACTTTTAGACCCAGTTGCGAATGTTATTATTAGTGTCACATAAGCATCCACACAACTGGCATTTTTGTAAGTCTGGATCTAATCCTAAATGTTATCATTATTCTTCCCACCACTCTGGGCTAAACTTGGTAATTTCACATTTCTTTTACAAGACTAAAAAACTATACAATTGATGAGAAAAAAAAAAAGGAAAAGCCAAACAATTATTGCACATTAGCAGAATAATCGCTGACTTGCCTGTCTATAGCAATAGGGTGAGATAATAAGGGGATAAAATCAAATAAAGGTTGTCAAAACCAGCAGCAAAAGGGAAAATTGCAGCTGCGATGGATAAGCCTGATCCTCACGTCCGATTTTGGCCTCGTATCCATGCTTTAGATTGATATTTGCTACCTGATCGGATCACATTCATCCCTGTCCAGATTTAAATAAAATTACATTTCCAACAGCTTCCAATAGAGGGACCGGATTGAAATCACAAGTGGGCGTGACTTGCTATCAGAATGCCGTCCCGTGATTGCGGATCCCCAGGCATCTGTTAATCGCAGGTCTGATCATAAAAGATTTGGGAGTGAGGATCTGGGCCTCTATGACCGAATCAACTGTAATGAATTTTTGTTTCTATTTTGTGCCTGTTAGTTGCATACTGACATAAAATATTAAGTGATTTCATTTGTTGAAGTTCTTTAAACTTGAGCTGAGGACACAAAGACAGGATTAGGTAAATTCAGCATTTGAGCAAAAAGACATAAAAAGCTGGCATAGCGCTTGGCACATGTGCCCAGGTCCACTGAGTCAGTGACACATTCAGCTTCTGCTCTGCTACTTGCCATTTGTCAGAGACACCTGTAACAACATGCCAGACTTAAGACATGAAGTTTGTCCCTGAGCAACACCATTTTCACACACTATAAAGTACTATCTTCACATTTACAGACTGGTGGACAAGAGAGACCTTTATTGCTTGTTTGCTTCCATATTTGTTCATTTATATCCTGGGAAACTTATATTAGACTCACAGAAAACATCCAAATGAGCAATAAACCCAGTAAGTTTCACTGAAACTGAACTAAGTTAATCATTGATTGATAATTAAATAATTACATTGGTAGCTGTTTTAATTGTCTGGTTTTGAACTGAAAATGGAATTGTGGGATCTGAGACATTGAGGGTCGGATTCACAACCTCGTACTTGATCCACATACGTCCTTAATTACCCGATACTAGCTACAATGCATGCGTAGTAACTATTTTACACAATCTACGTATCGCTTTGTTACATAGATTGCGTATATCCGGTCTTTAAGGCAATGAGTGACTGGTAAAAATGTCTGTTCTAAAGCAGTATGGCACATACTGAATTGCCACACTACCCTGAACAATATTTATTTATTTATTTTAGAATTGTAGGAAATTATTTACTTTTTTATGTTGGTTAACAAACCTAAATTGAAATTTATATTTTCCATTTTTCCCCTCATAAAATTTTCCCTGTACTTGCCTCACCTGTCCATTGATAATCCCTACCAGAGACAAAAAGATTCTCTACACATAGTCATACCCAGCATTCACTGCCTGCCCCTCTTTTGGCATTTAGTCAAGATCTATTATTTCACTAAATGACACCAAGATAAACATCATCCCTCCGTCCCAACTTTACCCCATTCAGAGCAACATGGGAAGTGAAGATGGTGCAAGTTTTTCAAAGAAGAAATAATAATAATAATAATAATAATAATAATAAATAATAATAATAATAAAAATAATAATTAATAAATAATATATTTAAGTTTGTTGGTTTCTCCAAAGCCTTTACCTCCTGTTGATAAAGAAAGTAATTGTACCATATTTCTTTCGCTTGGAAACGCTGAAGATATATTAAAGGTTTGTCCCAGCCACATCTTTACTGTCAGAATCTGAAAAGAGCTGTACAACTACTACAGGTGAAAAAGGAGCCTCTTCCATTATATATAGCCCATAGCCTGTGATATATGCAGAATATGGTGCACTTTTGTGGCAGGGGAGTTTTAATAAGTTGTTCTTAGGAATATCATCATTGTAGACTTTTACATAAAAATGGAAACTAGTGTTTTATAACTAATCATTGACAGGACTCCACAGGACAGTGGACATAACACAAGCATGGTAACAAATGAAAACAGCTGCACTTTTAAGTATTTAATGCCAGTATGTTATTTATGAGACATTTCTTTCATGTACTTAAGGAAACTTCACAGTTATTAGGGATCGATCTTTACAACTTTTGCGACCTAATCAAATCTCTTCCCCTATAACTGCAGATACTTTTCTCTTTCTCTGCAGCCCTGCTTTACATTTATGGTGTTTTGGTTTCACATAAAGGGTTTTCTATCTCTCATTACTGTGAAAATATCCCCCAGGTGCAGAGATTATAAAATGCCTAGTTAGTAATCCATATAAACGGCTATGTATAAGGTGTGCAATTTAAGTCAAACATCATGTCTGTACTTCTTCCTCCAGCCTGGTCTCCGTAGGGCCTCTCTCAAGAGAAGCACCCTGCTGGTTAGTACCTCTGCTCAGCTTAAAACAGCAATGATCCCCCATGACAGCAGGAAGACAGATGGACAGGCCATGTGTATTCAGGTGCTGCTATTACAGAGCACATGGTCGCCATCTGAACCAGTCACATCTTGGGTATTTTAGGGGGAGAGGAGGGTGGTAAAGGGAGCTTGTTGTGTTACATCCTTCTGTTAGAATTTAAGTAAGAACACTTTGTACTATGCTCTGTTTATAAAACCTGTCATCGGCAGAGGACCACTGATACTTTGTGATTTGTGCATCATTACCTCATCATTTGTTTATTGTACCATAAAAGCATCTTTGTAGACATCATTTGTAATCCTACTACGGGCTATAATTGTAAATATACTGTGTAAAGCAGACACATGTGGGAGGATGTCTCAGGGGGAAGGGGTCCTGTAGTTATAGAAACCCATTAATAACAACAATTATGACAGGTATCCCTGTATGGAGATAATTAGCTGATTCAGTTTTTAATGTAGTTATTTATGTAAAAGTAACCAAAAATGTATTTTCACTTTTATTTTAACTTATAACGGAAATATATTTCCAATGCTACAATAATTTAAAGGTCATATGGCAAAAGACTAAATTTCTGTGTATGTGCAATACTTTTTCTTACTTACAGAAGAAATCTAGTGGTCATCTTTACCCCCAAACATTGGCCCGGATCCAGAGCTTTTGTACGTAATCTGCGTATCGTTTCGATACATAGATTACGTACAAAAGCTACTACGCATGCGCAGTAGCTATTGTTCATTGAATTACGGCCGTCTGTGGAAGACGGCCGTAGTTCTGGATCCGTCCCATTCTCCTTATCATAAATATATGGAGCATATAGACATCACTTTAATGTCTATACAATTTGTTCTATTAAAATACTTTTTGATTTAACTAAATTGATGTCTTAATTTATTTATGTGAGTCAGAAGGTAAAAAATGTGCATTTCCATGTAGAACACAGCCAGAATGTTTAAACGACAATACATGTGCCAGGTGTCTCCCAGACTATGGGCCGGTTTCAGACCCCAAGCATGTGGTACACTGTCTGTCCGCACGGAAGAGGGGAATGAACTCCCCTGTCACTTCCCTCTTCCGTGCACAGTTTAGGTCAGTTTCACTGTCATGAGGCAGCCTTAACTGTGTTGTGCGGATCATCGGAGCGCACAAACACAGATCTGCACGGAAGGTGTTAAACTCATCTATACTGTAAAATTAAGATGTTCCCCCTGCCCTGTTTTTAGTAGCCTAATGGCACTTAAGAGTTAATAGGCTACTTTATCTGTCAGTGCGTATTCTCCTTCTTAAGAAGGAAAATACACTCAGTGTTTCCCTTACCCGTCCCTACCCAGCTAATTTTAATACCTCCCCTCACCCACTCTTCAAATTTTTTCCCTGAAGCGGCACTGGCACGTTCCCTTTTGCGTTAAAGTACAACGTGAGGTCTTTACAGACCGCACATAGTGAATCTACGTATCTAAGTGGTACATAGATTGCGGAAAAAACCTACTATGCATGCATACTAGTTATTTCTTATAAATCCCGCATGTAAGAAGATGGAGCTTCTTAAATGTGATTCAGGCCCATTAGTTGTAATAGGAAAATCTATACCTTACACATCACTAGGAGGAATGAAGAAGAGCAGAAGCAGATAATTTAAAACTGGCAGATTAATTAATATTATAGATCAGGAAAGAGAGTTAGTCACACATACAAATTCTTTGAGCTCTGATTTTTAAATGACATAATTAAAATGTAAAAAATATCATAAACTTCCCATGTGTTATGCATGACCCTCATAACCTGACATACCTTTTATTAAATACCTGAAATAAGCAAGACAGACACATAACTGTGGGACTAAGTAAATGTATTAATTAATATTCAGATTATATCATTCCCTATCCACATTGATGGCCAAACGTTTTCTCAAGCTGAATATGGACAAACAGAAATGATTGTTTTTCCTCCCCCTAGGATCCCCCCCCCTCCATCACCATGATCAATGGTGATACCTCGGTCTCCTCCTCCCCTCAAGTTCGCTGCCTAGGTGTCATCCTTGACTCCTCACTTTCCTATATACCTCACATCCGTGCCCTCTCTCATTCTTGCCTTTTCCACCTACGCAAAATGACATGCATCTGACCTTTCCTCACCAATGAGGCTACCAAAACCCTCATCCACTCTCTAATCATGTCTTGACTACTGTTACCTCCTCCTCGTTGGTCTCCCGCTCACCCGTCTTGCCCCCCCTTCAATCTATTCTCAATGCTGCTTCCAGGCTCATCTTCCTCCTTTTCCTCTACCTCAGCCTCTCCTTTATGTCAAACTCTCCACTGGATTATTGTCCACTTCAGACTCTTTAAACTCCTTACCCTCACCTTTAAAGCCATCTCCTCATCCACTGCTCACTACCTATTTTCCCTCATCTCCATGCACACCCCTTCCCACCCTCTCCGTTCTGCTAACCACCACTGTCTGTCCTCCCTACTGATCACCACATCTCATGCCTGTGTCCAGGACTTTTCCTTTGCCACACCTCTGCACTAGAATGAACTCCTTTCTTCAGTCAGGCTCTCCCCCTGCAGGTCTTCAAGTGCTCACTCAAAATGCACCTATTTAGGCTAGCCTACCTCTCCTCCACTTAACATCCTCATACCAGCCATACTAGCCTAAATAGCCATACTAGCCTAAATGGTCATATACTGCATTGATGTTGATGCTATGACAACCTTTAGTAAATAAACAAGAATTATATCCTCATTTAAGCCATTCTAAGCTTTAAAAAAAATGCTAATTGTATTTAAATTTTTTATTAACGCCAACTGCAAATATTGTTTACCCAAATTTTTAACCCAGTCCACGGATGCAAGGTTGTCGGGATTGGGATGGCCATGTACAAATCCTGCACATGGGCCCCCTCGCTTCTTAAAATGCCCCTGTGTGGAAACATTACTTCCCTGAAAGGGGGAAATTGATAAGTGGAATAACCTGCCATCTGAGGCTAATGCAGTACAATAGGTTAAACATGCTTGGGATAAATATAAGGATATCCTAAATCTTACACTAAATTAAAGGTAAAATAGGATTTAGGGTCGGTTTAGTTTTCAATAAACAAATGGGCAGACTGGACGGGCCATCTTACTTTTATCTGCCATCACTTTCTATGTTTCTCTTCTTCAATTCACTTAACTCATAGCTCTACTTCAAACTACAGAATGTGAAACTTTATGCTCACATCCAGATTTTCTAAGCTGTGCTACATGTACACTATATCAGACAGCCTGGGCTGACCCTGCATACTGA
The DNA here is from genome assembly GCA_011038615.1 of Limnodynastes dumerilii. Classification (NCBI taxonomy): domain Eukaryota; kingdom Metazoa; phylum Chordata; class Amphibia; order Anura; family Limnodynastidae; genus Limnodynastes; species Limnodynastes dumerilii. The sequence continues at coordinate 337,915 of WWET01001144.1, read as the reverse complement.
CTGCAATGGTCTCTGCGGGTGTTTGAAGAAAACATTACTGCTGGATAATGTCTTGATGGATTCCAGGCATCACTGGGGTTTATCTTCTTTTACATGATTCTGGGGGCAATATAACATTCCCCAATTCTGAGTATCCGTGTGTAAATTTTATCATGGTTTTATTTCTTGTGTCTTGTCTCTTGTTGCCATATATGATTATGTTATCATTATTATAGCCACCTTCCACTGGCAATCTGCTTGCCATCCAGAAGGACTTCACCATTCTTTTATCAGTGTCAGCATTTCTGGATGATATCCAAACTCTCCTATCAGGAAATTGATTCTATATGCATTAAATGTCCAAAGGTTTCCTTCAAGCCTGATGCATCTCATTTGAAGGGAAACACATTTCTTATATTCCTGTTGTCTTAGGCTCAAGGTCAGTAGTAAAGCACTGTGAAATGTGACAATTTATTTTTTGACATATGCTGGCTCTCTTCAAATGTCTTCTTTTCCAGGAATAAAAAAAAAATTAAGTCAGGAATTGTTACCTGTTGCAGTGAGTGATAAATATAAGTGAGCATGGGAATTTAATGTGACCAAGTGGAACGATGGAGTAAGATCAGAGAGCCTGTCTGTGACCTTTAACCTGACCAGGGCTTCTGGGTTTGTCACTGTAACCATCGCCACTACCTTCCCTGTAAACTAATAATTAGTCAGTTTCTTTGATGTTTTTGTGTATTTTAAAAATAAATCTGAATGAGCCAAAAACACACGTAATTATTTTAAAACATTCCCACACATACAAAGTAGATATTCCACATTCCAGCCCCAAAACACCTAACTTACTATTGCTTGTAATAGTCGGGTAAAGCATTTGGAGTGCCAGATTGTATTGTCACCCTTTAGTCCCCTGTGGTGTTTCCCAGGTTTGAGAGGTGAAAAGTTGTCACTCAACTAAACAGTTAGAGAATTAGTCTCCTGCATTCATTTTCAGTGTTAAGAGCAACAACATTTAAATGAATAATTCGGCTTCTTACATTTAAGTATTTAGGCAGAAAAACGTCAATATACAGAGTGTTACTTTGTGAGCCCAATCAGAAATTACTTTACTTCATGGGTATAATATATATATATATATAAAGCCCTATTTATGTGGTTACATGAAAGGTAAAACTTTATGCTATAAGCTAGTGGAAATTTAACACCAAACTCCAATGATGGTTACTAAAGCTGCTTTCATATCACCAACTCAGAAAAACCCGGTCACTTTTAAGCGCACAAAAAACCCGGGAAATTCCTGGGTCTGACCCTTTCACATCACCAATGAATTTCCCGGGTTTTAGTGGCTTTTTAACGGGACAAGGCATGCTGATACTTGTAGTCCTACAAGCATCAGCATGCCCAAGGATGGCAGGGCATGCTAGCGCTTGGAGAACCACAAGCACCAGCATGCCCTATCATCCTGTGCAACAAAACATAAAGTTATGCCCCTCCTAGCTAATAAATAAAATATAGGGCCAGCCCCTAACATAAAAAAAATGCTTAACATTTAATGCCCCCCTATAAAAAAAATAATGACATTGAATACCCCTATATACAAAAAAATATTTACATTTAATACCCCAAATAAAATAAAAAATATTTGACGCTAATTATATAAAGCATAACATAAATTAATAAAATAATGACATAAAAATGATAAGTAAAAAGAAGTATTTACCATCTTGATTATGCTCTGTCATCCTGTGCAACACAGCACAAATTAATGCCCCTCCTAGCTACTAAATGGCCGGCCCCTAACATAAAAAAAATGCTTAACATTTAATGCCCCCCTATAAAAAAAATTATGACATTGAATACCCCTATATACAAAAAAATATTTACATTTAATACCCCAAATAATAAAAAAAATATTTGACGCTAATTATATAAAGCATAACATAAATTAATAAAATAATGACATAAAAATGATAAGTAAAAAGAAGTATTTACCATCTTGATTAGGGTCCGATCTTCCAAACTTTTAATTCGTGGGGGTGGTCTTTCAAAAACAAAAAACCCTATGGCCCGCCACAACTCATGTCCTGCATGCAGGACATCCCGATGCTAATGACAGCTCTGCTGCCATTGGTGTATATTTATACCTTTGCCCAGCCAGGGAAATCCCGTTTCCGTGGTGACCAAATGTGATTTGGTCAAGGGTATAGATATACCCCAATGACAGCAGAGCTGTCATTAGCGCCAGGATGTCCTGCGTACAGGACATGAGTTGCGGCAGGCCATAGGGTTTTTTGTTTTTAAAGGATTGAAGGTGATTAAAGAAACATTCTTTATTCAGTTATATATATGGTCAATGCATTTCTTATCCAACAAAATTGTTTTAATGGTCAAATGGGTAGACAGGCAGCATTTAGCACACTAAGCTCCAATTTTTTTTATTGTTTGCAGGCTATACTATACTGTAATTAATATATTGAGACCTTGCTGGCATTACATCATTGGTAAATTTGGAGTATTTTTCACCAAATGGCATTTACTAAGCTTATTATGACGTAAACATTTTGAAAATGTGCTATGAAAATACATACCTTCAATAAATTTTTTGAAGCTCACACTTATAGTGGTGAGAGGAAACTTTCTGTGAAGCAGGCAGTGACTGTCTGTCACAATACATTTCAATATTTGTGCATTTGAAAATTTGTGCAAATCAAATTTTTACAGATAAGGAAGTTTCACTTTTTCTTTAACCTTATCCAGAATTACGAAAGAGGACTTACACAAGTTCTGCCCATGCCAGTGTACCGGGTGGGGCAGAGGTTGCAGCAATATGGCTAGGATGGCCAGCCCATTAGTACGCTTTGAGATATGGAGATACCATACCCCCTTCCAATGTGGGCTTCTTAAGGATGGGTAGTCTAGTGTGTGGTGGCTTATTTTTCCAAACAAATTAGAAAGAAGATTCTGGAGATTAAGAAAATTAGAGGAAGGAACTTTGATACGGGGAGTTTGAAAAAGATAGATGAGTTTAAGGAGAATGTTCATCTTAAGGATCCAGACCTACGTGTACTTTACGGGCGTCCGAGGTCATTATGGATGGCATCGTAGCGTGTCAAGATTCCTACTTAAACTTTTACAATCACGTGTTCTAACGGGGCTTCTCCCGCCCCGTCCCCTCATTAGCATGTCTATCTATATGATATACGATGTACGAGATACGATGTGTAATGGGGGGAAAGCCCCCTAAACACGGGAATTACATACACGTTGTACGTAATTCCCCTTTTGGCCATAGCCCAGGATCTGGGCCTATAATCCTGTCCAGCTACAAGATGATAAGGGGTCTCTAGTAGAGGAAATTAGTTCAAATTTTGTGGTTAAAGGATGGAAAATTCTCAGTTACCATGATATGAATCACCGAGAAACACACCTAGATATTTTTACTTCTTGTGACACCATCTAAGGGAAAAATTAGCAGTGAACATACAACAGTGTTGGGGTGATACAGCAACGAGAAGGGTCTCAGATTTAGTGACGTTGGGCCATATACAGAGATCCGTCTTGCGATCAGGCTGCAAATATATGCACCTACGGAGCAAGACGAAGCAAGTTACACCCACCAAAATCCCAGTCACTCCCCTTGCTTTATCCGCGCGGACGTAGACTTAGACCTGCATTGACTTGCCCTAACTAACCGCACTTACTTCCGACCTTATGTGTCTTAGGTGCGTATATTTGCGACCCTATAGCTGTAAGTGTGCCAACTTTCCATCAAATAAATGCTTCCCCCCGCCCATTTTTATGCTAATCCTTCGGTGTGTATATTTCCGTCAGATTTAGGTGCGGATTTTTTCACGCCCCGATTCACAAGTCCGTCCCTTAGGCATTTCCGCGGTTATCCTCTACGTTGATGGCGTATAAAAGTTACTACGCATGCGCAGTTAAAGCGCAGTCGATCCAATCCTAAAAATACGAAGGTCGTCGTCTGCAAAATGGGATAGTTTGCAGTCATGCTCACCAACTGTTGTACCACATACATCAGGAGAGCCTCAGATATGGCAACCATGGGTTCTATGAAGTAAAAATAAGTTGCAATAGAGGGCATCCCTGACGAGTGACATTGGTGGTCAGGACTGATTCTGAAGCAAGCAGTCCGAGATGACAAATCGGTCAAGCATAAGGAACATGAATTGTCAGAGGATGCGATCAAACACTTTTAAAGCATCGAGGGACAAAATAATGTCAGGGACAGATTAAGAATAGGCAATATGAATAAGATCAATATTATTCTTGGCTTGGTGACCCGGAATTAAAGCCCACCTGGTCACTGTGTATGAGAGTTGGAAGAAGGGAGTTAAGACGATTGGCCAAATCATAACTGTGCCAAATAACGTCCCATTTCTCTCCATAACGTTGGTTAAGGAGAGAAATGGGACATTAACTGGCACAGTTTTGATGATCTTTGCCTTCCTTAAGGATAAGAGAGGTATTGGCTTCTAGGTAAGGGTGGCGATATATATATTTATTTATTTATTTGCCCCAGGTTCCATTTACCCTAGTTACACCCCTGACTCCAATATTCATTCAGCTAATTACATTATTGTAATTACTGTATTTATGTATTACATTATTGTAATTACTGTATTTATGTATTACATCATTGCAATTACTGTGTTTATGTATTACATTATTGTAGATTATGGTTTTGTGTGTGTGTGTAAAATAATAAGGATAGTAAAGATTTTTTAATATTTCACTTTAAAATTGACTGCGGCTTTTACTTCTTCCTTGTAATAGTTTCGGGGTAGAGAAACTGATCCTGAAAAATCATGTGTAGAAAGCTAGTAGTATTATTGTATGTGTTATATAACAAAAGTGACTAAATAGAGCAAATGATGAACAACCTTACTTATGTACAGGATATATATTTTTCTTTCTATTGCTGTTGCTGTTGGAAGAGGATATGTAGAAAATAAAAGTGCTTTACAGTTGATCCTTTTATTGGCTAAGCAGAATTAATTAAAGCCCAGCTTCAGAAGAACTCGGAGTATGTTATAGGAGTACGCCTAAGTGGTTCTGAAATCTGTCTCTTTAATCCCACTCAATCACTTTTATTTTCTGCTACTCTAGAGACCAACATATGTCTATTTTTAAGGAGCCCTAAGCCCTTAACATGGCATTAACTTTTTATAAAATGCCACATATGGCATTTTATATGTGTTTTGTGGAACTAGATTAAGATAAAACATAAAATCGGACATTGTATTCAACATAAATGTTGATGCATAATTGAATATTGCAGGTTGCTGTGCTGGAATTGCTTTTTATATAGAGGCTCTAATGCACAGTATAATAATAAACATAACTGTTTGTATGTATTGGGTTTAAGCAATAATTAGTAGTAAACACAAGAAGATTGGAACCCTAGAGTGACCCTGGGAAACAAAATCTGGAAGTGGACAGTGTCTTATGTTAGAGACTGCATCCTAGTGGCCAACACACACTAAGGGGCGGATTTACTAAAGGCGATTAGTTTAAGAGCAATTTTTAAAGCTAATTACTAAGCTATTCGCTCCTCTGAAATCGAATGACTTTATGGACTTTACAAATCGCATTTGTTTAAACAAATCGTGCTATTATTTACATGCTAAACATACAAATCGTTGAATTTACTATGGGCTTGGGAGCTGAAATCGCTGCTAAATGGGCCAAAAATCACACCAGTTGAAAGAGGTGCCTCAGGCTAGTGATTTTGTCCAAATCGCTAGTAAAAGGCCACTTATCAATGCAGCAGCCTGTAATGCCATAAGCGGCAGCATACCAATGGTTAATGGGATACTGCTGCTTATGCTTCTATGCCCCGTAACTCTAACATACTAACTAGGGCTCCCTACATATAAAGATTACCTGCCCCGTTCTAAATAAATAATTAAATACATCACAAACCCTAAAAATCATTATCTATTGTCCCGCTTCTGTGTTATACCTAAAGCATGGCCTTTAATAAAGCGCACCTACGTGCGGCTAGTCTATAAAGCACAGGCTCTCATTTAGTTTAAAAATCAATAATGGTCCGTAACTGGACAAATAATTCCCATGCCCTAGTCAAATTCCTTCTCATGGACCGTATGCAGAAATCCGGCCGCATTGCATTTGCGGCCGGAGTTTGCAGCAATGTGTTACTGCGCAAGCGCAGTAATTTTGTTACGTAATCTACGTTACTTTTTGCAACGTAGATTGCGTATACGCGGTCTTTAAGGCCCGCTATGTATAAATCTTCTTCTGGATAGATACTGTTATATTGTTGTCAATTTAATTAATTAAAAATAAATATTTTTTAATTTACATAGAAACATAGGAACATAGAAAGTGATGGCAGATAAGAGCCACATGGCCCATCTAGTCTGCCCATTTGTTTATTGAAAACTATACTGACCCTAGACCCTATTTGCCCTCAATTTGGTTTACAATTTAGGATACCCTTATATTTATCCCAAGCATGTTTAAATTGTTCTACTGTATTGGCCTCAACCACCTCAGATGGGAGAATATTCCATTTATCTATCACCCTTTCAGTGAAGTAATTTTTCCGCACATTACCTTTGAATCTACCACCCTCCAGTTTATATTCATGCCCTCGTGTTCTATTACACCTTTTCTTTTGAAAAATGGT
>WWET01001144.1:314230-330324 GCA_011038615.1 Limnodynastes dumerilii | reverse complement strand
AAGTACAGAACCCTGGGGTACTCCACTGGTTACCTTACCGTCCCCAGAAGAGATTCCATTTACTACAACCCTTTGTTGTCTATCCTGTAACCAAGATTGTATCCATGCAACTAGCTTTAAGTCCAACCCTAAAGTTTCCAGCTTATTTAACAGTCTTTGATGTGGCACAGTGTCAAAAGCCTTGCTAAAATCTAGATAAGCTATGTCTACAGCTCCCCTTTATCTAATACTTTACTGACCCAGTCAAAAAATTCAATAAGATTTGTTTGACATGATCTTCCCCCAGTGAATCCATGCTGCTTGGGATCCTGTAAGTTACTGGATTTAAGATACTGTACAATTTGTTCCTTTAACAGTTTTTCCATCAATTTCCCTACTACTGATGTTAGACTCACTGGTCGGAGGAACATTCAGAATTTAGAAGACCATTCAGAAATTGCACTTTACCATTCACACTATTTGTTCTATTAAGCCCTTGTGTCCCTTTATTCCCACAATTGTGTAGTGTAGGACAAGAGCAATGTTATAAATGGTGAGCTACCAACAGCCTTATGGCAGATTGCCATAGAGCTCACTAATACTGACTCCTTTTGCCTTCAAGAAAAAAAAGTTAGAATGATATTAATGTTTCAAAACTATTTTCCACTGGTTATATTTTTTTTTATTAGCTTAAAGGATTAAATAAACTATCCGTGTCTAGGAAAGAAGATTCCACTTGAAATATTTGGTTATACGCTATGGGCTATGTTACGTCCTATTTTATTATTATTGTTATTATTATTAACGCTTATTTATATAGTGCCACAAAATGTCTGCAGTGTTTTACAGACAACATTAGACATTAACATCAACCGCTACCACTATTGGAGCTACATACTAAGGTCCCTAACATACTAACACACACATACACACACAAACAATTAATTTATTCCAAAGCCAATTAACCTACAAGCATGTTTTTGGCACGTGGGAGGAAAGCCACGAAGACACAGGGAGAAGATACAAACTGCACACAGATAAGACCTAGTATGGGACTCAAACTCATGACCTCTGTGCTGTGAGGCACAAGTGCTACACACTGAGCCACCGTACTGCCCCACCAGTATTTCAGGACCCGATCAACAATGTTTAACGTAAATTTCTAGGAAAACTTGTTGTTTACCTCAATGATATCTTGGTCTACTCTACATAACTGAAACAATACTGCCAACACGTACGACAAGTCCTTACCAAATTTTGGAACATAACTTATTTGCAAAGCCAGAGAAGTAAGAATTTAAAGTCACTAAAATTACTTTCCTGTGTTATGTCCTCACCTCAGAAGGCTTCTTTATAGATTCCCAGAAGGCACAGGCTTTATTATTGCATGTTCCCAATCTGTATATGTCATTCAATGTCAAGGTTGATGCATCCAATTTAGGTCCCATCCTATCCCAACAGCATCCAGTGGATAAGAAACTCCATTCTTATACATACCTTTCTATAAAGTTTTCCTCCGCTCAAATAAATGACGATTTCAGGAACTGAGAGCTGTTGACCATCACCTTTGAAGAAGGGAGACACTGGTTGGAAGGCCTAAATCAACCTGTAACTGTGTTAACTGACCACAAAAATTTGGCCAAATCGGCCAAAAGGCTGAATCCAAAACAGGCCTGCCTACATTCCCTACAGGCACACATATAATAAAATCTCAAAAGGTATGCACTTTTTTGCAGCTTTCTTCCTACAGAGAAATCTGTCTCCAGACCTTTACTTATTGATCCTTCTTCTTGTATCTTAGTGGGATTTACTCGTGATCACTCCTCCCAGTTGAAGGCCTGTCAGGATCAAGCTACCCTGCAAAAGCCTGTTAATCGTCTGTTTGCACCCCCTGCTCTTAGGAAGGTAGTCCTCACGAAATTTCGCTGTTCTTAAATTTCTGTCCACCCGGAGATCTTAAAGCTAGTGACACAGATGGGGTGGTGGCCTTGCATGTGACAGACTGTCAAAGAATTTATTAACTCCTGCGAGGTCTGTGCAAAGTATAAGACTCCAAGGAATATCCATGGTCACAAATTTCTATGGACTTTATCACAGACCTTCCTATTTCTGGTACAATACAATATGGGTATTAGTAGACCATTTTAGTAAAATGGCCCATTTTGTTCCCCTTTGCAACTTGTCCAGCACCAAATCCCTGGCTTCTTTATTTGTTTAAGATACCTTCCATCTTTATGGTCTACTGCAGATATTGCTTTGGACAAAAGTGTTCAATTTGTGGTGCTGTTCTGGAAATCTCTTTATGCCTTGCTGAATATTTACACAGTGCTTTATCTGCCTACCATCCACAGTTTAATGGACACACCAAAAGAGTAAATCAAGTTTTAGTGCAGGGCTTGAGATGTAATATTTCTAAATAACAAGGCAGCTTTGCCGAATTTCTTCCATGTTGCAAATATAGAACAACAGATGACTGTGTCTATTGGGAACTTACAAATAAGTGCCCCTAATTCTGCTGCCAAGTAGTACCAGTCTGTGTGGGGATACTTAACACATATATAGCATGTAAACAGTAGATGCTATATCATCAAGACAAATACATAAGTGCTGAATTAAATAAGTCAGACACTGGGAAATAAAGAGTTCATACACATAAAGAGCGCCTAAATATAGGCTAATAGTCTGTGTCAGTGCTCGAAGTGGAAATTTAGAAGTGGGGGTATGGAAATTTCCACCAAATGTGTCTTGAGTTTGGCAAAGTATACAGGTCAACAATAAGAAATCACATTGTGTACATGTCATGCGGCTCATGATTTCTACACTGAACGCTTCATTTATAATTAAATGATCTGATTAACGCTAGGGAAAAACAATGATAGCCCCCCCCCACAGGGCAGTTTCTAGGGGCGGATGAGTCAAACCAACCTTATTGCCCCTCCTTTTGTTTGCCCAGCCAGCCTTATTGCAACTTTCTTTTGTGTGTCCAACCAGCCTTATTGTCCCTTTCTTGTTTGTGGCCAGCCAGTCTTATAGCCCCCTCTTTATGAGTGTCCAGTCAGCCTTATTGTCCCCTCCGTCCAACCAGCATTATTGCCCCTCCTTTTGTGTGCCCAGCCAGCCTTACTGCCTTCTGTGTCCAGCAATCCTTATTGCCCCCTCTTTGTGTACAGTCAACTTTGTTGTCCTCACCTTGTTTGTCCAAACCGTCTCATTGCCCCCTCATTGTGTGCAGCCAGTCTTATAGCCCCTTCTTTATGTGTGTCCACCCAGCCTTATTGCCCCTACTCCTGTGTCCAGTCAGCCATATTGCCCCCCCTTTATTTGTGTCCAGTCAGCCTTATTGTCCCCTCCTTCTATTTGTCCATCCAACCTTATTCCCCCTCCTTTTGTGTGCCCAGCCAGCCTTAATGCACCTTCCTTCTGTGTTTCCAACCAGCCTTACTGCCAGTCAGCAGTCAGCCTTATGGCCCCCTCTTTATTTGTGTCCAGTCAGCATTATTGTCCCTGCCAGTTATTGCCCCCTCTCTATATTCAGCCAGTCTTATAGCCCCTCTTTAGGAGTGACCTAATTGTCCCTCCTGTGTCCAGCCAGCCTTATTTCCCCAACTTTATTTGTGTGCAGTCAGCCTTATTGTCCCCTCCTTCAGTATTGCAGCCAGCCTTATTGCCCCAACTTTGTGTGTAGCCAGCCTTATTGTCCTCTCCTTCAGTTTGGCCAGCATTATTGCCCCTCCTGTGTCCAGCCAGCCTTATTGCTCCCCACCTTAGTTGTGTCCACCCAGACTTATTGCCCCTCCTTCGGTCTCCAGACAGCATTATTGCCCCTCTATATTTGTCCATTCAGCCCTATTGCCCTTTTCATGTCCAGCGTCCCACTCCCCCATTCTAAAACCCCATGGCGGCCCGAGCCAATGGAAGTGCACCAGAGGGGAGAACGCGCGTTCCCGTAGCCAAGCAACCAGGACGCTGCCGGAGTCCGAGTCCGGACCAGGAAGCGGGACCGCATGGCTAATTTGCATGCGGCCCGCTCACGTGACGGCAGCGGGAGGCGAGGTGCGCGGGCGGCTACGTGGTGGCGCTGGAGTGACGTCGCGGCCTCTAACACTGCCCCTTCCTTCTGTGTCCAGTCAGCCTTATTGCCCCCTCTTTATTTGTGTCCAGTCACCATTATTGTCCCCGCCAGTTATTGCCCCCTCTCTATATTCAGCCAGTCTTATAGCCCCTCTTTAGGAGTGACCTAATTGTCCCTCCTGTGTCCAGCCAGCCTTATTTCCCCAACTTTATTTGTGTGCAGTCAGCCTTATTGTCCCCTCCTTCAGTATTGCAGCCAGCCTTATTGCCCCAACTTTGTGTGTAGCCAGCCTTATTGTCCTCTCCTTCAGTTTGGCCAGCATTATTGCCCCTCCTGTGTCCAGCCCGCCTTATTGCTCCCAACCTTAGTTGTGCCCACCCAGACTTATTGCCCCTCCTTCGGTCTCCAGACAGCATTATTGCCCCTCTATATTTGTCCATTCAGCCCTATTGCCCTTTTCATGTCCAGCGTCCCACTCCCCCATTCTAAAACCCCATGGCCAAACTACTTTTTAAACCAACACTAAAAAACTTACCTTTCCTGCGTCTTCCGGCTCTCTCCTCCGCGGCGCGCGCTCTGCAGGCTAATGACACTTGCGTGACCAAAGATCACGCTTGCATCCTCTGCTCTGATCAAAGCTGCTCTGTCAATGGCTCCCTGTGGCAGCGCGTCACAGGAGAAGTGAGTAGGTATGCCATACGGCGGTATGGCATACCATCACTTCTGTGAGCCTGCACTGAGTAAAAACACAGCCGCTCATAGAATCTTCAGATTCTGGCTCTTTGTATGGGATGATCCTAGACCATGGGGATGTACATCTGCATGAATGACAGGATACGCCTTGTGCCACTGGCTTGTAAACACTGCCTTGATTTCAGAAACCCTGTGAGTTGGAGGATATAGAATAACAAGCAGAAGAAGACTCCTAGTGCAATATATTTTTTTATTAAACTCTTTATTACATTTTCACAGTATACAGTATGAAAGAGCAACATTACACACATCATATGCTAATAAACCGAAGGATACAGAGCATAAAGGTCATGATATTCTCAGTGTTAGGAAGCATAAATAGTACAAGATAAAGAGGCCTGCCATAAACTTATAGATGAATATGTAACCTTTTGATATCTTCCATATGTGTGCAACTTGTTAGAATATACATCACGTGTAATGTTTTTAACATATAATACCTCAAACAGTAAAAAGAATAGATTTAAACAATCAAACATCTCATCAACAGCATTCGAGATCCACAGTATATGTCTTAGTTGTATATCTGCTTCTTGAATTTGGTTTCGATAACCCACCATCATAAGAATTAGAGAATTAAGGCCCACCACTAAATTGAGGAGTCCCAATTCCTGTATATAAACCATTCTGTGGACTCAAATACTTTCAATATATGTTTGCGAGTGGACTCAGGTAAGTATTCAATATATAGGCCCCACTACTTGTAGAAGCTATATATACACCTTTTTCTATCTCCGGGAGTGTGGTTCTTCTATCTATGTACAGGATATCTTAAATCATGGCTTTGATAGTACCCAGAAATGGTGGAGTTTTCACTGTTCACTTCTGTAAGATTGCCTATTTTGCTACGGTAATTATTACAGTGAGTAGTGGGATTGTTGCTTTGACCCCTGGTATAGTAGCCCAAGCCTCAAAGTCTGCCCATAACAGAGCATACAAATCCTGGGGGAGATGGGTGTTAATAAACGCCATAAACTTCCCCCAAAACTTACAAATCTTGCCACACCAGAAATGATGAAATAATTTAGCGCTCAAAATAAGGCATTTAGGGCAATGACCCCACTCATCAACCCTGTGGATTGTATTAAAATGCACTTCACATAAAGCCACAGAACCCAAAGCTTTTAGCGTAGATTCATAATATTTTGTGAGGTTTTCTACTGATTCCTGTTCAGATAGGTCTCTGGACCATGCACCAGTTACCCCATACCATAGTTTCTGAATATCCTCTGTAGGTACTTGGTCACATATATGTCTGATATGAAACCAATGAACGAAGGGTAAAGTATTTGGGGAGTTTCTCGTTTCAGCCATGATTTGTTGTGCAAAATTCCGGCTTGAAAGTACTGTACATAAAGAGCTGTTTATTGGGAATGTTGTACTTTTCATTTAGGTGTTGGAACGAATAAATTACACCCCCTGGTTCAAAAATATCTCTGATAGCACTGATTCCCTTTTCTCTCCAATCTATCTAATTTGGAAATTTTTGTAGGTAACATCTGAATTAAGTAAGATAGTTTGGGAAATAAAACATTTTTTTATCAGGGCCACTCTGCCCATCATTGATAAGGGGAGGAAGCTCCAACCTTGTAGAAGTTTTGATATATTGTGAACAACTGGTCCAAAATTGGCTTTGTAAAGTGTTTGAATTTTTGAAGGTATATTTATGCCTAGATATTTTAGCCTAGAGTCAGCTAATTTAAATGAATGGAATAAAGATGTTTGCTCAGAGAGCCAACCTATGCCTGAAAGAAAAAGGATTGCAGATTTACCAAGATTTATTTTATAGCCAGCAAGGGAGCTGAAATCTTGGATGATACGTAAAATATCAGGGAGAGATTGCTCAGGTTGTGATATAAAAAGAAGCATGGCGACAGCGAACATTGCAAGTTTGGTTTCTATTGTTCCTACTATAATACCTCTAAACTCAGCTGATTGTCGTAACGCTACTGCCAAGGACTTAATGGCCAGAGCGAACATAAGAGGAGACAAAGGGCAGCCTTTGTACATCTCTGGATTTGAAAAGTAGCGGACACAGATCCATTTCCAGCTACTTGCGTATATGACGAGAAATACAGAGCCTTCAAGACTTCTGAAAGAGCCACCAGGAACCCAAATCTAAATAAAGACTCCCACAAATGATCCCAGGTGACCATATCAAAAGCCTTTTTGGCGTCAAGGGAGAGGATGAGATTAGGATCTGACCTTTTTTCATCTTCAATCTGTTGGATGATTGTTAGGACCTTTCTAATTTTTACAAGTGAGTGCCTTCCCATTATGATCCCAGTCCGGTCACCATGTATGATCCCAGGAAGTATGACCTTTAGTCTATCTGCAAGGATTTTGGTGAACAATTTATAATACAAATTTAATAAGGAGATTGGTCTATATGATGCTAGGAGCGTAGGATCCCTACCTGGTTTAAGTATTACCTTATGATTGCCACGTTGAAATAAGTCGGGATCTTTTTCGATATTTGGAGAGAATTGAAAAGGTTTAGCAAGTGTGGAACTATGTCCTTATTTAGGATCTTATAGAAGTCCCTGTTAAAACCGTCAGGACCAGAAGCCTTCATTGGTTTAAACTGCTTGATGGCCCCCTGAACCTTACCCAAGGTAATGGGTGATGGAATGGTCTCCACCTTTACTGAAGTGATCTCAGGTAAGCATAAGTCAGCCCAAAATTTTGTTTTGGTAGAGGACCCAATAGAGTCTTGGCTATAAAGTTCCTCATAATATTGTGTTAATGTATCCACAACTTCTTGTGATGTATCCACAAGTGATCCAGACCCATTATGCAATGAGGCAATGTAAGTAGATTTTCTGTTCCCCTTGATCAGATTAGATAGGAGGCGGCCCAGTCAGTCAGCTAGACAGTTCAAAACTCCCTCAAAGTGTGTTTTATGCATCAGGAAATCCTGAGAGCAAGCCACTGTAGGATCAGAGATATACCTCCTATACGCCTCTGCTAGTCTCTGTCGTGCCATAGAGTATTCATTCTCTAACTCTTTCTTGTGTCTGATGATTTAAAGGACTGCCAAAACAGCTGTGGGTCTTCTGTGTGGGTATTGTTATTATAGAGAAACTCTAAAACTAAGGGAGAAAGATAAATAAGCCAGAAACCGCCACAGCTTAGGAGCGGATCTAGGACCCCCCATATCTAGTTACAACCAAGCAACCGCATGGTCTGATAGAATGATAGGATCTAATCCAGTGTCAGATACTGTCGATATTAGAGATTCTGAGATTAGCAGATAATCGATTTGGGAGAGAGTGCTATATGCAGCTGAGAGGCATGAGAACTGTCTGTCCGTTGGGTGTCTCGTTCTCCAAATATCTACCAGATCAAGATGGCTAGCAAATTGTTATGACACACTGGGATTACCTGGAGCGAGAACCGGTGTGGATGTAGGAGTGCGGTGGTAGTGTTACGACACACTGGTATTACCTGTAGCGAGAACCAGGTTGGCCGTAGGAGCGAGACGGTTGTTGCTGGCCAAGGCGTGGAGTCTAGTGGGGCTTGGTGTTCACTAGAGCCTCTAAAGGTGAGGATAGTCTTGGTTGCAAGTTTACCCACAGGTTGCGGCCCCTGGTGCAACACCCGGGAGAGGAAGTAAGAAGTAAAGTTGGAAATGGGAAGTTTAGGAGTAAGAGAGAGTAGGAAGCGGGAGATAGACTGGGTCGGGAGGGACCGACCAGTAACAGACCACGATGAACAAATAACGGAGACCATGGACAAGGAGGGGTTAATGAGACAAACAGGACAAACTGACTAACCAGGGAACTCACGCACACACTCACACCAGTGAGACCCCGAAGGGCCAACAGACACAAAGAACCCGGGTAGGCAGGAAACAAAACAGTAGTGTAAAACAGCAAGGTGGGAGAGAGGGTAATGAGACACTGAGAGGAGGCAGGTCAGGGAACAAGGCTGGATCAGGATGGGTCACTTGAGAACACAGGAAACAAGCACTAGGCAGGAGAGAAAGAAAGTAGCAGGCACAGAGCCTGTAAACAGGATCTATAACCGGCGCCTGCTGGAGGGCAGAGCTGAGTAAAATAGAGGCTGCTAGCCTATCCTCTAAGGCGAAGTCCCTAACCACAACGTGAGCCTATAGACGGAGGAAGACGGGAGCGCGTGCCTGGCTGAGGCTGCGGCGACACTCCCACGTGGCTTTGTTTACCTACCGTGACGGACATGTCGGAAGCAGTGGGGAGAGACATGCGGCAGGAGGACAGCATGGACGAGAGGAACGAGGAGGGTAAGTAACGGAGCAGAGTGTAACACAAATTGGTTTATCCCAAATTTAGGTAAACTTGTTGAAGTTTTTGATCGGTCCAGCCTGTGCGTGACTATACCATTTTCCCATAAGTGAAAGGTAGAACCCCTTAGAATATACATTGGGCCATATGCATTACATAGAATGAAGGGTTTATATCTCCCTACCTTGTCCAAAACCTGTGACCGTGTCTCGGTTGCCAGATCCTTGCAAGCTAAAATGGCAACTCCCCTTGCTTTTGAAGAATATGGCGCTGAGGCTAAGAACTCATATCCCTGTGTATTTAATTTGACTATTTCTTTTTCTAACAAGTGTGTCTCCTGTATAAGAATTAGATCCAGGTGTAATTTTTTCAGGTATGCAAACATTCTTGTACGCTTGATGGGGGAGTGGATACCTAAAATATTCCAAGTTCACAATCTAAGCATCTTAAACCCTTCCATTCCATCCATTTTACAGTATGCTTTAATTGGGCATATATCTATACACAATTATGAATATTAAGACTAGGTAAGAATAGGTGATATATCAAAGCACTTTACTACCAGTTCATGTAGTGTCCGAGATCCCTGCTGTCAGAAAAATCTTGGCCTCCTTAGCAGATAGGAATTTTTTAAAGGAGTCTTCAATGAAAATGCGCAATCGTGCCGGGAACAATAAAGCGAAACGGCGATCCATCTTGATGTGTGAGGTACAGACCTCTGAGAACTCTCTCCTGGCTCTAGAAACTTCAGACGAGTAGTTCTGGAAAATCCTAATCTTGTGGCCTTCCCAAGAGAGTCCCAGTTTTTTCTTGCTAGCAGACCATATTCTTAATTTGTGGACATAGTTAAGGCATCTAAAGATGACTGGTCTAGGACGACCCTGCAGGTTTTTCCCCTGGTGGGGCCAAGACGGTGTGCACGTTTAACCACAAAGGTGGAGCAGATGTCTTGTACACTTTTACCATGCAAGCTGGCTCGTCCATTGTGTAATTATAAGCACTTTCCCTTATGTGACAATCCCTAATATCCTATAGAGTGTAAGCCTGTGGCAGGGCCCTCTTACCCACCCAGTCTGTCTGTTACCACCCAGTCCTGTTATATAATTGTTAAAATTGTAAATAAATAAATAAATATCCAATAATCCAGATAAGGTTTGCTGAAGAAAATCAATTAGGTGTTGCCCTTTAAGGGATTCAGGCAAACCTATGACCTGCAGATTTTTGCGGCAGGATCTATTCTCTAAATCATCTAATTTGGACCACATTGACTTTTGGTCCTTTTCAAATTTTGACATCTCCTTTTTTAGGATATCCATGTCCTGGAAAGATTCACCAGCTCTCTGCTCAATCTCGAGAACCCTCTACGATATGTGCTGCAACTGCTCACTTAAATTTTGCACAGCTTCAGTGAACTTAGTAGCCTGGGACTGAAGCAGAGGTGCCATGGTGTCATTTATGGCCCGGACCACATCTTCATAGGACACTGGTGCCATGGTGGCTGTAAGAATGCTTGAGGGATTCAAAGGAGGTTTCCCTGGGGTAGGTAAGTCTCCGCCTCCTGGGCCAGACATGTTTCCCACCACAGCACCAGGAGTGGTCGCCGTTGCGATTCGCCTTTCTGTTTTTGTGATTTAGCTGGCATCTCTGTGTGGAGGAATCTTTCCATCTAAGACTCTGCTCCTTTAGAGAGTGTTTGCACTTCCCTATATCAAAAGTGCTCGGTGAGTTGCCACAGATAAGAGGTCAAAAAGGAGTGGGGTGACAGAGCTCTGTCTGTTTTTCTACGCAAGCTACAAAGGATTTTGGCACGAAAATCCATTAGGCACGGACTTCAAATCCGTGCTTAGTGAAATACGTTCGAAGGGGCGTGCCGGTCCTTGTACGTTAAGTCCTTACAAAGTTAAGTGAAAGTGGGTGGGGGAGGCATTTAAATGGCCTAATATGGACGCAGTTAGGAAAGAACAAACATACCTAAGCAACTTAAGCACAAATATACGCACGTAGAGTTAAGGTTGCCCTATGATGGCGGAAGTCTGCTAAAATCCGTAAGTGTGCTTGGAATGTCATGGGTGTTGCCTTGCCACTTAGGCACGTGTATTTGAGAATTCGTGCGTACTTATTTCACACTTAAGTGTACGGTCCTTTGACCTCTTTGTATAGAATAGTCTGTAGGTGCCAAATCTCAATAGAAAAATGACACATCTGAAATAGCTCAAAGTAGAAAATGTTGTCAATTTTCCAGAACTCAGTGTACAGGGTGTTTATACTGTATACTAGATGTTTTGTTTTTTTGTTAGAAAGATAATGATCCAGGATATGCCTTTGGGTGTGTTGCACTTGTCAACTGACAGCCCTGGGTGTACTAAGGCTTCACATGAGAGGAGCAAAATGGCTGACTTTGAAAAACGAACAGAGCCAGGCACTCTCTCTACATCTCAACTAGAAGAGAAAAACTGGAAACAACTAAAAACGCAACTGTAACAAGATTTAGATCCACACAGATCACGGTTATTGCTCCTCCACATTGGATCAAACATAAGTCTTAAAGGGATTTCCATCTTCCTAAGGCCTTTATGGACTCAACAGACTTGCCTTGGGCAGCTGCCACAGAAGCAGATCTGATACAGAAAGAGTGGGTGTAATAATCTGCTGGGTGCAATCCCACTTACTGTGGGCTAACCAAACAAGCCATGCAGAGGGTCGCCTATCCGTAAAATGGGCACCTAAACCACAGGACAAAATCAAAGCAAACTGATGCTTGTGCAAGTTGATCCAGCAGACCCTACCTACCTGATCTGCCTTGCCTTTATGTATCCGACATTGGACCACATCAGGGAGCAGAATAACATAGCTAGTTATTAGACCCTTGGAAAGAGAGGACTTAAATGTAGCCACTAAAGTGAAGCTGTAGACTGTTCTAAAAAGCAAAGCCTCGTAATCATCGCTAGCTATAAAAACTAACACTTCCATCTTCTTCCCAAGACTAAGATGGTGTGCCTAGTGTCAGGGTGTGTGGTCCTAGTCCTAGCCCACCTTTTCAAAGTCTTGCTAAAAAAAAAAATACTTAGGGACATCTAGCTTGTTTGGGCACTAGACTTACCCAGATGGTACTCACTTAGCATGAAAGCATGTAGGCAACTTTTAAGGTGCTTACCTGACCTACAGTCAAAAGTGTCTATGCAGCCCAAGTTGTCTGGTACCTGTAGCAGACCCTAATGACTGCAAAGCTAGTTCCTGTATCCCTGACCGACCACCTGCCAAATAGACATGGGACATAGAATTACCATGGCCCACATCAGGCACTGTTGAAACCCAGGCCAATCAAACCTTATGAGTGTGTGTCCAGTCCAATGTTCACCACCAGCAGCTAAATAGAAGGTTGAATTCTAAACAGCAATCAGGATCAGACTCACTGGGGACATTCTGGCTTGATCCAGGCTGAGCACCCAACCGCTTGGGCCTGCTACTGCTGAGTTCACACCGTCACCTCCATCTGCAACTTCTAAGGATTGATCACCATCATCCTGCTGATGTTTCCTTGATACCCTCTTCTGACTGGAACATGCCTGTACAACTAAGAAAAAAACAGTGCCATCACTAAGCCCAGCAACTGACTTTTTACCAACTGAATGTGCAGATAAGGAAGAGTCGGTGTGGAAGAATCTTGTGCAGTGCATTGCAGTGAAACAGACCGCAATCACAAAAGGACATGATGGTGGGCATAACGCACATGACTATGGAAATCCAGCTCTGGCCAGGGCCAAGGGTAATATGGCATGACCATTATGGGCAATAAGACCATTCCCCTTTGACCCCAAGCCCTAGAGGAGAGCCTATTCCTAGATACAGTTCTCTCCTGGGAGAGGTATAATGCCCACAGTGCCTGTGTGAGTAAGAGGCACTTTTATGTACCCTGTGTTGCCTCATGGGAAGACTGTTAGGAGGAGGGGGGGTCCACTAAGGCCTTACCCTCCTCCATACTGCCAGGTGCTCCAGCTGAAGTTGGTTTCTCTCCCACATTTAAAAGATCCCTGCACTGCTCAGATGCAGCAACCCACCGGTGGTTACTGCCAACTGTGCGCCATTTCCACATGTCCCTGGTGGGTATGCTCCTGTGAGCTGGCGCACTGAAGTAAAGAAGTCCATGTGGCTGCTGATATGTAGTTGCAGACTGTACTCACTAATCCGATGTGGCCGCAACTGCAGTCTAAGGCGTTGGAGAAGCAGACCACAAGTGGAGACTGCCCTCTCGTCGCTTACCTGACCACACTGGATCATGAGGTGAGTGGCGAGGGGAATGGGTAAAGAAGGTTGTAATTTTTCAGAGGTAGAGTTGTATTGGAACACAAGGGAATGTGATTAAACTGGAGGGTGGTAGGTTTGGAGGAAATGTGCGGAAAATTACTTCACTGAAAGGGTAGTTGATAAGTTGAATAGTCTCCCAAATGAGGTGCTTGAGGCTAACACAGTAGAACATTTTATACATGCTTGAGATAAATATAAGGATATCCTAAATCTTAAACTAACTTTTAAATCAAATAGGGTCTATGGTCAGTATAGTTAGAAAAGTATAACTAAACAAAAAATTGGGCATACTGGATGGGCCATGTGACTAATCTGTCGGAAATGTCCATGTTTCTATGTAACAATCATATTACACATGCTCCTTTTTAGGGGCAGAGTCTTGCCTGTATAACCAAGAACGGTGGACCGTGTTCACACTTAAGTAGGTGCGGATAAGCATGTCTCCACACCTAACTTAAAGCTCCCCCCACCCCTGATTTTTTTAAGAACCTAGGGCACTTAAGAGTGCCTCAGGGCTTTCCTAACTTCCCTTCATGTTTTCCTTCTTAAGAAAGCAAGTGGGTAGCTCTGCTATAAAATGTGTATGTGTTAAGAACTGAGGTGCTACTCACAGTAGATCACTCTGTTGGTAAGCAGCCAGGATACTATCTTCCTCCAACGTCTATCAGCTGTCCCGGCTGTGTCTAGGTAAAGTAGCTGGGACACACTGTATAGGAATGAATGCTGCTGAATTGTCACAACTGTGGCCAATTAGTGCAGGGGCTTGCCTTGTTACTGTCCTCTTAATTGGTGCACAGATCTTTAAATAAGAGTCAGGGATTAGTCTCCCATCGTGTTATATGGTTATATTGTTGAGCCTGCACTGCATTGCCAGCTTTGAAGTTTTCTTGTTGTAAGTTTTGTACCTTGCCCTGCATTGGACCTTGGTATTATTACCTTCCTACCCTGTATATTGACCTGCCTTGGACCTTGGCATTATAACCTTCCTGTCCTGTATATTGACCTGCCTTGGCCCTTGGCATTATTACCTTCCTGTCCTGTGTCTTGCTTTGCGTTGGATCTTGGTATATGGCTATACCCCAGGGTATACTGTCTAGCTATTTGTGATTCTGTCTGTCTGGGTCCTTGTTATGCTGTGCTTAGGGATTTCAAGGAGGGCCTACAGAACCATACCACAATCCATGTTTACTGTTGTCTGTCTCGTGTATTGATATTTTTGGGTACACCATGCAATGTGCCATTGACCTGCATAAATTTTTCTCCAGCTGTCAGTTTCTTGTCTCCTGTTGTCCACTGCAGGGTGTACCTGTGACTCCATACTCATTCGCATTGTGGTGTCTTCATTAACAACTATGAGCAAAAGTGCCCGGTGTTGCTTGGGTTTAATTCTTCAAGGTAATATATTAATGTCTTGGATGTAACTGTTAACATTTTAAAAATAATTAGCAGCTTGACAATATGTATATTTTTTGTTAATAATGTTTAATGTCATTTAACGCCATTCAAAATATGCTCCACCCCTTCTAGCCAAACCACACCCCCAACTGACATTTGTTTAAACCACACCCTCTTTTACACAAGCCATGCCCCATTTTATAGGACAGTCCCTCCTAAATCGGGTAGTGATGTCATCCAAATCCAGTGAAA
Source organism: Limnodynastes dumerilii (assembly GCA_011038615.1). Lineage (NCBI taxonomy): Eukaryota > Metazoa > Chordata > Amphibia > Anura > Limnodynastidae > Limnodynastes > Limnodynastes dumerilii. Next base: position 315,306 of record WWET01001144.1, on the reverse strand, counting down.
GGGCAAGAACAGGCTCCCTTTGACCATCCTACACCAATGGGAGGTTGGTAGTTTTTGCCAGGGACAGCCACCCGGATACCCAAGATAGGGCGGTGCATGTGCCAGCACTCAGGGAGCCGGCGGATCGGACTTACTGTGTCCCCCCATGAGGCATTGATAAGTACTATATATACTTTGATATTTGATGACTGTGCTTACTTATTTACTTTATAATACTATATTATGGGAAATTGTGGTGCAAGTAATACTACTGTATAATACTGGCGATCTACTCTCTTGTGCTACATTGAATACAAAGTGATGATATACATTTTCGCCAATTAAGATATATTTGATCGCATGAACACTATGGACCGGATTCACAACTACGTTTTTTGTAAGTTACGTGCCTATTTCTAAGCGCTGCACTAATGCGCACGGGTAGTAAATATTTTACACTATCTACGTAGCGTTTCTTTACGTAGATTGTGTACATGCGGTCTTTTAAGTCGGATCCAATGTTTCCACTCTGTGAAGTTTTCTTCTGTGTCAAGCATTCAGAATAAGCTCTGCCCCATTTCAGAGCAAACTCTTCCCTCAACTGACCTTATTTTCCAAAACCAAACCCATTTTCCATAGGCTCTACCCCATTTGCGGCCCGCAAATTGGCACAGTCACTCCCAAATCGGATGTGATGTCATCCAAATCCATCCAGTGGAAGGCCCATAACATAATCCCTGTGTTAAAATTCTGCCCAAGCATACACCAATGGGAGGATCGACTAGGACCCCATCTCCCTAGTATGGCTTATGGGATTCAGTGTTACCACTCTGTAAAGTTTTCTTGCAAATTCATTGTTCAAAATAAGCTCCACCCCATTCCAGCTAAACTCCACCCACAACCAACATTATTTGTTCAAAACGCACCCTCTTTACCATAAACCCCATCCATCGCGCCAGTCCTTTCTAAATTGGGATGTGATGTCATCCAAATCCATCCAGTGGAAGGCCCACTACTATATGTGTGTGTGTGTGTGTGTGTGTGTGTATGTGTATGTGCGGGTGTATATGTGTGTGTGTGTGTGTGTGTGTATATAT
>WWET01001144.1:301617-314072 GCA_011038615.1 Limnodynastes dumerilii | reverse complement strand
AAAATAATTTTACTATGACTGCTAACTTCAAACTGCCAAATCCATGCAGTGGAAGGCCCAGAACAGGCTCTCTGCGTCAAAATTTTGCCCAGCATAAACCAATGGGTGGTCCAATTTGGACCCTAACCCCCCTAAAACATGGCCAGGATCCAATTGGACCACCATGCATTGGTTTCATCCCAATCGGTGCAGGGGTATCCAAATGCATAGCCAGACAGACAGACAAACAATCAAACAGACCAATGAATTTTAAATATAAGATTACTACAAAAGCTAAAGTCCAGGGAGAATACAAGCACCAATGAGTGTGTCCGACTCTAAGGGAAATGCAGCTTGCCATTGACCCTATAGTTCAAATAGTTCTAATAGTTCATTATCCATCATTGGGAGGCATAACAATATGTACCTTAATCTCTTTCAGGTTTAACAACTACAAGTACATTTACCTGTTCAGGTGCAGCAAAGGCATTATTGCAGCAGTTGTCATTGCTGTAATAAATGGGCATAGAGTCCTGTGTTATGATAAATTAAATCAAGTACATTTTTTTTTACATCTTTCTCCAGGACATTTCACATTTAATATAAATGGGACTTTGTTTCCCTCCTCTCCCTTTATGCACATGGGGCCTGATGCAGAGCTATGTTCTAATGCTCAGTGTAACATTGCAGCACTCCCATGACACTCCCTCTTGTCCCAGCGTATTAACACTCGCTTACACCGGCTGAAGGCTACCTTAACTTCAGCCGGCGTAAGCGACTGTAAATATGCTGGGTTCGCGGCGTTGCAATGCAAACGCCACCCTTCCAGCCTCATTACCCTCCCTCCCCCCGCCTTACTACTCTAACTGCAGCATAGTAACGCTGGGGAACGCCCCCTCCAGCGTTACTACGCTGCTGCTACGGACGCCTGATCCTGGATCGGCCGTTGCCGTAGCTACGCCGGGCAACATCTGCCCAGTGCATGCGCAGATCGTCTTTTTAGACGATCTTACGCTTACGCCCGGTGTATTAACACACTTTTACTAGTTCACATTGCAAAATTTAGAAATATAGTTGCAAACAGAGCAGCTACAGTCATGGACATTCTGCTTCCCTGAACACCTACTCTAAGGGCCAGATTTACTAAGGTGTCCATAGCAACCAATCAGATTTAAGCTCCCCCTTTCCTAGGACATGGACATGTTAGAAAATGTCAGCTACAATCTGATTGGTTGCTATGGGCAACATCTCCACTTTTCCATTCCTGCAGCTTAGTAAATCTGGCCCTAAGGCTCATAGACAGTACAGACTGGGGAGAATTGTGTACAATCTTTTGCTGTAAAAAAAAAAAAGCACCTTTTCACACCCAGGCAAGCTGCAAACATTCTCAACTTCCCAAAAACCTATGTAAAAAATATAAAGTATAAGCATATAAGGTTTTTCAAATATACTTTAAATAAAGTTTTGTAATTAAAAGAAACAGACAACCAAAGAAAATATTTAACATGAAAACACCCTTCCAGCAACTAACAGCAACAGTTAGTAGTTCATAAATACGATCAGCATACTCACCCATTCATTTTCACAGGACCCACCGCAGACTTACTGCTGACAGCTCCGGAGAGGTGAGTAACCACTCCGATGACTTTTAGTGTTGGGGGAAGGGGGCGGTTAGGGTTAGGGCCATAGAAGGGGAGGGTTAGGGTCAGGTTGCAGGGAGGGGGATCTTAGGGTTAGGCTATAGAGAAGGGAGTATTAGGGTCAAGCTAAGGAGAAGGGAGGGTTAGGGTCAGGCTGCAGGGAAGGGAGGGTTAGGGTCAGGCTGCGGGGAATTTAGGGTTATGGTTAGGGTAATGGAAGGGGAGGGTTAGGGTCAGAATTAGGGGAAGGGTTGGCGTTAGTTTTTACGCTTACCTATTGGAGCAACGTGTCATCGAGGCATAAGCATTCGATATCCCAGCCAGTTAGAAACTGGCACCCAAATATAATGACATACTCGAATCTGAGTAAAGGGATGGGGAATGGGCAGCCTGTGATTTATATATATCTATTAATCCAGCTATTGCAATTTCTTGAGAGCTAAAGTAAATAGCTCAATATAATGGCTGATTCACTTATACCCCCATTACTACAGTACCTTGAGTGGAGGGGTTTACATCTATCATGTTTGCATAGTTATTATAACAACAGTTCATTTTAGTCTTTAAAAGAACTATATAATATGAATTAGCTAGATAAGGGCAAATTTGAATGCAATACAGGAAAAAGTAAATATTTGTTTGGAGGATAAAATATCCCCATTTAAACAATAGACCCTTGGATAAACTTTGGCAGTGGTGTTTGTGTTTATAAAATTTTAACTATGTTCCTACTTTTCTATTTATTTAACAATATTTTTAAGTTCTTAATAAATTTTACTAGTAAAGTTTTACATAAAATTGGACACCTATTACAGATGCTCCTGAGTGCCCATAGAGACAGGCATTACTTTTCTCTTCTCTTTAAATACATTTTCTAGTATGTAATATGAAAGTGAGAGCTAGAATCTGATTGGTTGCTATGGGCAACATCTCCACTTTTCATTTCCCACAGCTTAGTAAATCTGGTCCTTGTTTACTGAAGTCTGTTGATTCAATTTTACTTATTTAAAAGCCTGTTCTGTTTGCATAATACTTTGTTACTAAAACACGATTTACACATGTTACACTAAATGAACTTCACAGTTAACATTTAACTGTTATAATCCAAAATAAAAAATAAAATAATATTTTTCATTTAGAAATTAAATCCCTCCACCCAAATGACATAACCACAAGGGTTTACATGTCTGGGAAACCAGCAGCTGTCCCTATGTTCACTCCTGTTCTTGCTCATAGACATGTGGGTGTAAACATATAAATATACTCATTTCAAAACCACTCATTTCTGCTCAGATAATCTGTTAGTGACTACAAGGTCCAGTATACTTGATCCATTGTATAATATAATAGTAGGTTGCGATAACTGTGAACATTTTTTATGTGGTTTCCACAATAGTCTGTAACTGTCAGGTGTATAATATCCATAGCATTCACTTTACACGGCTTTTCATTAAACTAATACACATGGCAGCACAGACATACTAATTTCACAGGAAACTGTACACCCTGTGGATTTTTGCTTGATGAAACAACCACAGCTGATGATCATTTAGACATTCTGCAAATAGCATTTTCCCGCTACCTCACCTCAAATTCTTTAGTTGGATTACCAATAATTTTAATAATATTTACACAAGACTCAAAGAGGATTCAACATGTCTGACAAGCATTGTATAATGTTACACTGCATGGAATTCATTTGTATAAGGGAAATTACATTTTCTCTATGAACAAAACTGTTTAAGTACCATTATATACTTTTTTTTAGACATCAAAATTGCAGCAATAATCCAAAAAACTAAAGAGAAGAAAATTATCTTAAATAGTCTGGTTATTTTTTCTTTAGAACTGAGTCACAGACAAGTCACCAGCTTTCTACCCTATTATTAAGCCTCTTCAGCCAGCCAATGAAGGACTGCAACACAAGAATAACCAACGCCAACAATCATTGCCAGTAGAGTTTTAATATTGACAATTGTTATGTCGGAATAGCAATAGAATATAGAATAGAAAAGCAATATGTCTGACATTTACAAAATAGTATAGTACAGTATAGTAAAGAACAAAAATCTATTTTGTCTGGCTCTCTCCTCTGATCCTTGCCTTACTTGAACCTGGCTTTCTCCCCAAATTGCTGTTTTCTTTTCTTATCTCCTGTCCTGTTAGCTGCTCTGCTCCTCTTCTTCCTCTCTGTATTCCTTTTTCTGTTCCTCAATCTCTCTTCCCTGCATCAGAAGTAATTAGTAAACTAGTAGTTTTAGCATTATTGTAATGCTAGCCTAATATTGTAAGCTTCAGCGTTACAATATTCAATCTAACAAGTGTCAAGTTAGGCACTCAGGGCCAGATCCAGACCTAAGTGCAAAGTCCGTATGTTAGAAACCCTGCGGCTTTGAGTGTACGGGCTTTGCTATCCTATATTTATCCTATATGCACCGGTTGGCTGAATTCTGATCTGATTTTTGGTACTGCAAATGCTTTCCAATTCACAGCTGACTTACTTAGGTAGAATTTGTTTCAGTAATTCTGTATCTGGCCCTCTGATATAAGAATGTCGAGCAGTTAAGGCAGTTGGCATTTTAGAGTAAACGGTCAGTTTTTAGACCAGCAGCTTTACATACTTTACCTGTGTGAATAATGGCGTGAAGCCAGCATGTGTTTATGTGTTCCAGCTGATCACAGCACTGCAGCAGCAAAGTACAGTGTTGGCATTTTTTAAAAATTTACTTCTGATTCTTAGTTGAAAAATTGGCAGCTTTAGGTATATCCATTTGCACATGCCCGACCCTTGGTGTAAGACCTAATGAAGATAGTGTTACATATGACTAGCATATACACACATTGGGCCAGATCCAGAACTACGCATTTCCGCGAATTTACGTGTGGCGGAGACGTAAATTCGCAGATTTGAACGCTCTGCGCATGCGCACCACAGAAAATACGCACATTCACGTAGCGTATTTTAGAATGTATGGGTGATTCACGTATGTCACACTTAAATACTTACGTGTGGGCGTGACAAATTTACGTTAGTGAACAATACGTGCGTTTTACGTGAAGTAGGCGGGGGGTGGTATTTAAAGTGTACAGTATGGGCGTGATAAGCTGCATACGTTCGCATAGTCAGTACGTCCGTTAGCGGACGTATGCTGTTACGTTAGGAAAAGTTAAGGTAGAGTTTGGGTTGCGTAATTTGAGAAAATACGTCCATGCAAGGGGTGTGCCGTGGGGAGTGTAGCGAACTTACGTGTACGAAAATACGCACCGCGAATATACGTACGCACACACGTAGTTCTGGATCTACCCCATTATGGGTAAATGAAGGCTCAGTTTTTTGAAGCACCAATCAAAATACATCCAGACACTTCTGACAATGGAGCTGGGTTGAGTTTGTATGCAACCATTCCTTTTCATTCCATATACAGCACAGACATTTCCACTCTAAGTACCCATAAAGCTGACACCAAGAAGTCCGGGGGAATCTAGATATTATGGACCAGAACTAGCAGATCCCTAGGATTCATTTGTATTGAACTGATCACACAAAATCAGAAGTCTGGATCCATCTCTTAATGCTTCAGTCCACAGGATCCAGACCAAGCGCAGTTCGTAAGTAGTGTGACTTACGCTGCCATAAGGTATCCTTAAGTCACACCTGCGGATCAGTGGTCCGTCCGACGATCTGCTTGTAAGTGGGATTTCGATCCCACACTGTACAATTTACAGGCTTCAATTCACCCACCTTGGCGGCTGCCAGATGCAAGTCTGGATCCAGTCCAATGTCTGTATATAAAGGTAGAGTTACACAGCCCTGGGTTAACATCTTAAGTGCTGATATGAATTAGTGTAAGTATTTTAAAACTAATAATGCTGTTATATTTTGAATACTATATATGTGCTGCCTTCTTCATAATCACAATGCTGCAGCCTATCAGGGGCATTACACAGTATCAACATTATGTAGATTTATAGCCTGCCTATGCAAAGTCTTGCAGGGATAGAGTGGTCATTATCACTCTCCCTGGGAACAGCAGGCTTGTTCCTGGTATACATTACATGCTTGTGTGCAAGTGTATCCCAGTTCCGGATTTTGAGACGAGCCATGTGATATTACAGAAACGATGACTCCGCTCTACAAAGTGTCTTTGTTCCTTTCTGGAACTAATGGACTGGAGGCAGCCAGCTCATTAGTCATATTGCTCAGCAGAGGGCACAAGCAGGGCAAACCTGTAAATGAGCAGCTCTGCAATCCACTGTGTGACATTATATAACTATAACGTAATTACTACTATTGTACTATGTTGTTTACTATGCTTATTTATACTTTTCTGGAGATATAAGAATTAAGAAAATCTCAGTGACCTCTGGTGATCGTTTAAAATGACAGACCTTGTTGGCATTATGGGCTCTATTTACATAGTTCACTTTTTGGAGTTATGAAGTTTTTACGTGAACTTTTTCTTATTTACAAATGATGCATCGCCATGAAAATAAACAGTTTCCATGGGGATGCAGTTAAAGCTCATATGTGTTCGCCGGCCCGCTGTTCCTAATGTAGGGCCGACAGTTCCTCCTATTTACTAACCCTCAGAGTGGAAGTTTACACTCCACTCTGTGAGTTAAAATAGCTGTTATTAGGGGGAGGAAAAGGGGGATATATATATGGGGAGACCGCTGGAATATATGAAAATAGTAGTTTTGTGTAAAAAAAAATAAAAAAATTCTATATATATATATATATATATTTTTTTTTTAAAATAAAATTAAAGAACAATAAAAAAAACACAAATTAAAAAATAAACAATAGAATAGGCTTAAAAACTTACCTGACCGAAGACACGTGTGCCCGCAGGTGCCGGTCCCGATATGAAGAACCTGTTCATGCGCAGTGCTTTTCATGCCGGGGCTTCATTTTTACAAAGTCCCAACAGAGAGCCACTGCGCATGTGCAGGCCTTCCATTCAGCCGAAGAAAGCCCGCGATGACTGCAGAAAGCTCGAATGTCATCGCGGGGCAGCCAGCGGAGGGTACGTTTTTGTAAATACTTTGAATGTAGTTCCCAGGCTCGCAGCGAGCTAATTCGAACCTGGATAAGCTATGTTCATTTGGGTAAGCACATAGAGCCCTATAATATCATTATAAAGGTAATGTGTGTTAAAACTACAGTAAACAGTGTCTTTTATCATTCTTATCAGTTGTAATCAGCATATAATGGAAAGCTCCCAATGTAATTTATTAAGATGCCTGAAATCCTCTACGTTAAAAGACAAATCTGTTTTATTTCTGATATGTATTTTAAGCTAAATGCAGTATGTAAAGATTGCCTTATGGTACATGCCAGGCTGTGTAATTAATGGCTATGCTTTCGCTGGCCCCGATCCAGGTCTGAGCGTACGCCAGCTGGTGACACGTTTCTTTGCATTTTTTTCATATTGCGCATGTGCAGAACTGAAGGGTGCGCAGTCACGACTGACTCAGATCACTGCGCAATCCTGACATCCGGGACTTGCGCACTGAGGGGCGTGCTGAGGGAGGGAAGGAGTGGAAGGACGTAATCAATGTACAGTAAGGGAAAGCAAGTGCACCCGATCCTGGGCAGAACGTAACAAAGGGCTGTTTACGTCACAACATTTGCACCTTCTGCAGGTCATGTCCTGGGGGCACACAATAAACAACCATCACAGACACATTTCAACCTGGAAAATCATATATTCAATCATGAAATCTGCTGCTGTTTAATGTTGCTATAAATTCTGAAAAATATACAGGTTAAAAAAAAATATTTTATTTATTCATTTTTATAATAAAAAAAAACAATCATTTTTTAATCTAATCTGTTCATAAATCATCTGAATGTTCACTGTATTTATACAGTTTTACCAGCTTCATATACAGAATAATACACTGCCCTTGTGCTGTGTGTTTGGGCACATATCTGCCTACAGCTTATCTGTTGTGTGCCCGTGCCCTATGTGGTGTACATGCCTGCAATTCAAATGACACAGTTATTCATGGTTCTGGATCTCATGCAATGTGCCATACCATAGCCTGATTTATCTGTGACCAGATATATGGTCCAAATAACAGGATAACCAGGTAATTCAGGAATACTTCTTACTGGATCTAATTTGCTTGGTTAGAATGTTTTACCAGTCAAATATTTATTATGGTGTAATGTACAGACAAATACGAGTATGTCTATTAAATAACGAGACTGATTAAATAACTCACTTTCATTTATTGGTATTACAAATGTAATGCTTGTCCCCTTCAATATACTCCCCATTTGCACTAATACATCGCTGTAGTCTTGTTTTCCACTGGTTGACGGCATGGAGCAAATCAATTTCTGTCAGTTGTTTCAACATATCTGCTATTTTCTTCAACTGACTCAAAATGTGTCCCTTTAAGCACTGATTTAACTTTTGAGAAAAGATAAGTCATAAGGTGCTAAATATGGGCAAATATGGAGGATGTTCAAGTGTATTAATGTGATTGTTGGTCACAAAGTGCTGTGTGAGCAGGCACATTGTCCTGGTGAAGAATGAAACCATTTTTCCACAGTTGCGGCCGTTTCTTTCTGACTCTTTCTCTCAGCTTTTTGAAAACTTCCTTATAATAATGCTGGTAACTGTTGTGCCTTCTGGAACCCATTCTGCCACGTGTTCAAGGTCACTACGTATGCAGTTATACCCGGTTCTGACTGCTTTGTTTACTAGCTGGAATCACAGTCTCCTTATTTTATAGACATACCTCGTATAGTCATTTAATGTTCCTATTACACAGTCATACTAACATAGGCTGTGCAAATGATAGAAGTATTTACTGGTGTGGGTATATGGCAATGCTGGAGCATCGGGAAATAGGTTTCTATTTAACTATTTAACATAGGTTAACACAGTATTAAATACATACAAGGAACAAAAAGCAGGTCTGGTGCTCCATACCAAACAATATATACTACCATGTTTGAGCAGATACATAAATAGGAGGTTTATTTACAATATAGTTATATTGGGTTCACCTGCACAGCGTCATAGCACATACTGTATCTGTGTTGTAGTAGTTGTAGTAATGTAGTGGTTGTCAGCCTCTGACTGTTTCTATCAGGCAGACGTCCTGCCACGCTTCCACCCATCTCCGTCCCCAGTCCACCTGGCTCTGCCCAGTCCTGCCTATCCAGACTTTGTAGCAGCTACTTGCTATGTTGCCCAAGCCTGTCACCTTCTGCCCCTGGGTCAGGCTCCCAAAGTAGACTAGTATTAGCAACAAAAAGCACAGACCATGCAATATGTGCAAGTGTATATATAAATGCAGAAGGTGCAGCCAAGGACCCCTTTCTCATCCTTTTCACTGTCAAAAACAACAGCCAACTCTGAAGTTTAAGTTTTAATTTTGCAAAAACAGAACTATATAAATAGCTAAATACAACCAAAAATAATTCTGGAGCCCTAAGTTTCTGTGTTCCTTGAACGTCCAACCAAATTCCAAGCGCATTTGTGCAACACACAAGTGGCCAATTTGGATGGTCCTAAACCACAGGTGTGGAGATACTTACCTGCCCCTGGACCTGCACTATTCTCCTGACAGTGACAATTTTGAATATAAACAGCTTTCTCAGATAATTTTGTTGACTTGGTATCAGTTGTTCAAGTGGAAATTTGGGAGTTGTGGTATGGACATATAGAAGAAGCAGTATTGACCCTCTGAACCACTGATGAAATAGGTTAGAGCTAGGAAACGCATCAGATTGTGCTTTTGATTTAGTATTATAATGCTACATTTAAAAGCTCTGCTACCTGTACATTGTAAGGTTGAATCAACATTTATGAGCAAAAACACATGGAAATTGCTGTTTGGATCCCTGCACTATTACCAGTGCATATATCAAAATCAGGCTGCTGCATGACAAGCTTTAACAAACAGGAGATATGGGGAAGTTTTATCATCTCAATGCTGAATAACATCTACCAATAAAAACACATGAGAGTTGCAAATAGCTGTCTAGACCCCTGCATGACATGGAGCTGCACACAAACCATACCTAGAAGTACACAATTCTGGGCCTGATTGGGTTCCTAAAGAAAGCAACTAACCTTCAAGCCATTTGGGCCAATTAAATAAATATTCCTGCTCTAGGATTACAATAACAATAAACCTTAATAGTTTATAAATAGGACATCCCCACGTTGCATATACAGACTGAATACACAAAACTATTGCAGTTTCTCACTGCTTCATACAATAGATTAGTAAGACAGCTCCAATCCTATTGAACACTAATAAGCAGCACAAAAAAGCCATTATTTCTTGTTATATGCCAATGTTATATATTATTGTATGTTTCTTTTATGTAGGATTATAATAAATGTATTAATCTGATGTTTGGAAAGAAGTAGCGTTCTGTGTGGTGTTATGCTTTTAGCCGCAATCTTGCGTTGCTAACATAGTTCTTTTTTATCATAGAAAATAACCGAAGTGAATGGAGATTTATAGCTTATCAACGAAAAGAGCACTAGAAGTGCAGGTATGGCCCGGCACAGCACACCGGCTCACTTGGAGCACTGCTTGGTATCAGAAATGATTGCGATATAAGGCTACTTTCAGAACAATGGTAAGGTACCCCCAGCGTTGCTAGTTATGAACAGTGTAGTTCCTGTAAAGCTGATAGATGAGACGTACTAAAGAAACACGCTGCAAGTGATTGACATTAACCATAAATGAGGACTAGGAATACAGTGCACCCTGTAGTCTGTAGATTGATTTCAGATTTCTTCTCACTAAAATAAATGTGACTTTCAACAACTTGGATTTTATGTAGCATCAACCAGAGGCGGAACTAGTGAGTAGTGTACCCAGGTGCAAGTACAAGATGTGTACCAAAGTATAATCAATGAAAATTGAAAGTTACTTTGAGTAATATATTATATATTACAAATCCAAAAACCTTTAGGAGGTCTAAAACCAAAGGGATTCTACCCCTGTGGGGCTTGTAAGATGCGCAAGTTTGTAAACCGGGAGCACACGACCTTTAAAAGTAAGGATCAATCAAAGATCTTTAAGATAGACACATATTTAAACTGCAACTCTAGCTTTGTGATCTACTTTATTGTATGTGGTTGTGGACTGGGCTATGTGGGTCAAACCAAGCGGGTATTCAAGCTACGAGCTCTGGAGCACGATCGAAACATACTCAACAAAGTTACAAACCATAGTCTTTCCAGGCATTTTCTGAATTGTCATAATGCCTGTCCGTAAAGTATGAGTATAAAAGCTATTGAACATATCGCAAAGGATAAAAGAGGGGGCGATAGGCTTAAACGCCTACGACAATGAGAAATGTATTGGATATCTAATTTAAAAACTCTCACCCCTAAAGGGTTAAATGAGAGCTTTGATCTGACCCCATTCTTATAATAAATCCATCTAAGACTCCATCCCCTAGCTTGAATGCCCGCTTCTGTCCATGTCCATCATTGCTTTACTTTGCTCTGCTTGCCTTCTTTGTTTTTTGTTTTTTATTCTCTTGAGCTTTGCCCTGTTAGGTATTGTGGATCTGGTTTTGATCTACCATACATCAGCTTACATTATGTATCTGTTTACGTTTTAACTAATGTCCATAGCCTGTTGCTGTGTTATATTTGCTTTCTGTATTGCTATATGTATGCCTATGTAGAAAACTATAGTCTCAAATGTTTTCACATGAATTGAAGCTTATCATGGCCCAGGTTGCTATACGTCTCATGAATCTTGCATGAGTTAATGTTATGGTATTATTGATAATTTACCTTATGGTAATAATTTTACAGTACACTAATTTTAGTGTTTATAATTAAGAAAGGGTTTTTAAAAAAATATATTTCCATATGTGACTAAACACGTGATAATGAGAGGTAATAAAACAAACCACTGAGGGAATGCGCTACGAGAAAAATAAATTTCTAAATAAAACCATTAAATAATAGTCAGTATAAGATTAAATTTGGGGTTGGAAGTGGGTCTAAATGAAATACTCCCACTAACATAGAGTATTCATTATGACTTGAGCCCTCAGCAGTAGTGTAATAGATAAGATTAAAATAGACTTAACAAAAGAGGGCATACTTCCCCTCTTTGTCTTTTCTCTGTAAGAACTAAATAATTGATACTCTTTTAATAAGTAAGAATTATTCTTAGTTTTAATATATAAACATATAATTTAGGGACCAAAATATCATATATTTATTTAAGTTATCATTTTACTGTTTCCCTCAGATAGATCCCCTAGGTAGTCAAATTAACAACAAACACAATTATATATATGTCTATATCTTTTTTCTTTCTTTTTAAAGTTTAAACAAGAATGTATAATTTTAACCTTACACCGCTGTGTGGTTAAAGGTATGAATTTTTGATCTGATAAATCCCAAAGACCGGAGCTGCGAGTAAACTAGCTCCGATTGGCTAGACATATCACGTGGGAAAGCGTATATGTATGTTGGTATCCTAGCAATAGGACACACCTCCTGACGAAGTCGCGTTCGCGCGACGAAACGCGTAGAGGCGGACCTGGGTACTGAGAGCACGAGGAGACGAGGACGCGCTGGAAACGTGAGATTCATTCTGATCATATAGCAGCCTTGCCCGTGCCTTTTATACTTGCTTTTGAACCTTCACTCTCGAGCAGAGAGATATTGCAGGTACTACGCCATCTGTTTATACTGTGACTGTGTGTGTATATGTGTTTTAATAAAACAAAAACGATTTGCACTATGAAGCGCCCGCTGCTTTCTACTTTGCATTAGATATATATATATATATATATATATATACACACACACACACACACACACACAC
>WWET01001144.1:281331-297951 GCA_011038615.1 Limnodynastes dumerilii | reverse complement strand
ATACACACACACACACACACACACACACACAGTATATACTCAAAATGGAGGTTGCTCAAAAAATAAGGTAAGGTAATATGGAGCAGGTGTTGTAAAGGATGGGGAATTTACACAAATATAAAAAGACACCCCAACACTCTTGAAGTCAACCAGCAACAAACCATAACTTTCTAAGCACATGGTTTGTTGTACACACACACACACACACACACACACACAGTATATACTCAAAATGGAGGTTGCTCAAAAAAATTTATAAGGTAATATGGAGCAGGTGTTGTAAAGGATGGGGAATTTACACAACTATAAAAAGACACCCCAACACTCTTGAAGTCAACCAGCAACAAACCATAACTTTCTAAGCAAATGTTATGGTTTGTTGCTGGTTAATTTATCATCTCCTCCACCCCATCATCTCCCTCCTCCACTTCATCTCCAGTATCCCCATCATGTGCCTTTAACCTACTGCCCCTCTCACACTGGCCATACCATCTATCACACTGCCATACTAGCGATTACACTGCCCATACCTTGTATCCCGCTGCTCATCCTATTTATCACTTTGAGTAAAAAAATATTCCACTACTGGAGTGCGCTCTTAGTTTCTAGGTAAGTTCTACATTCAAAGTCTCTACCGTCTTGCTTGTTTTTACCACAGGATATCCGTTCCTTCCTGTCAGCGAAAAGGCCTTCTCCTTATTATCTTTATAGGGTTACTCTGGTTTTCTCCAATATTTTATGCTCATCTTGTTCCTCTCTTGGGGTAATAACATATATCAGTGGCTGTGGCTCCTGTTCTTTACACTCAACCTTGGTTTGCATGTGGAGGAGACACAAATACACCAGAGGCTTGTCCTTGTGTAATATTGTAAATCTGCTACATGTATCAGTACAACAATGTTGCACTCACCTTATCCTTTCTTGGTAATAAAGCATACAGTATAATTTTGTATACAAAGAGTCTTTGGTCCAATATCTTATATAAAACCGCTGGTTTTATTTCTTAGAAATGTTCAAGTTCAACATCATACAAAAATAAAACCGTTGCATCCAACACCCTCTTCTTATGTCCTAAGGTTATGGATGGGAACCCCCTCTTCAGTAGGGACCGTGCCTCCCTTCACCCGATACCATCGCACTGCCCATACCATCTCACAGCCCATACTATCACTCTGTCCATAAATTCTTATGCCCATATTATTACATTGCCAATACCATCGCACTGCCCATAGCTTCTCATGCCCATATTGATCACACCATCGCACTGCTCATACTATCATTCGCATAGTACCCATACTATCAATCAAACACTTTCCATACTATCACAAATACACTGCCCACCATACAACCACTCACACACTGCCCACCATACTATCACTCACACACTGCCTACCATACTATCACTCACACAGCACTTTCTGTTCTGTCTTACCTTTCGTAACTTCAATCTTCCTTCCTCTATCTCTTCTTTCTTCTCCGCTGCTCTTCTTTCTTCCTGTCCTCTTTTCTTGTGTTGGGCTTGACTTCTATGATGCCATCGTGCCTAGCATGCTTTGTCGAGGAACCAGGGCACTGTTTAAAGAGCACAAAGCCCTGGATCCGGTGTTTATTAGGTCTGGAGCGGTCATGGACCAGGTGGGGACTTAAGTCCCCATTCTGGTCAGCCGACCATGGCTGTGAGAGGCAGACCTAAAACTACAAATGGCCCCGTAGCTCGAGGTCCACGTTGAATCCTGCACCCACCGGCACAGCCCGCCTCTGAGTGTCCTCATTGCCCCCCCCCCCCCCCCCCCCCCCCCCCCCCCCCCCCCCGGGCGCCAAGCCTGGTGTTGCCCACTTCATAGTTCTGGGGGGCAAAATGTCCCACCCCCTGTTCTGATGCCTATGGTCATGTTTAAACTAAGAATAGAGGCATTTATTGAAACAAGAAAACAGAGCTGCTACTGAGCTTGCAGCAGCCCTGAAACACTCACTCTCTCATTTTAATACAGTGGAACACTTCCTTGCACTAGTGCAGAGCACACAGAAACAGACACACACAGATCAGCTACCTTGTGTACCCTTTTATGTGCTTTCTCCTGTTCCACACATGCGCTTGCGATAGCACTACAAACTGCAGAAATCAGCTGTTTTTAAGCTACTGCGCATGCCTGGAACGCTGGGCCGCACAGCAGGATGTACGGAAATTGATTACAGACATTCTGCAGTTCCATATGTGGGGCGGGCCATAGATGCGCATGGTAGACTAACTTTCATATTTAAATCATACAGTAAGGGCTGGGTTTAGCCCTTGAGCACAATTATCTTGTCCACATTTTAAAACTAATTTACATGTGTCACGGAGACATACTAAAGGTCAAGGGAGATGATTGGAGACATATATTATTTCAATGATAGCAGTTTCATTTACTTACATTTACCAAAAATAAAGGGGGTGGCCTTTCCACTCACATTCAGAACTTACTAGCAGCCGAACATACTATACCCTATTGTATGTCCGCATAGGGATAGTAAAGCTGGATCTGACCCCAGGTGTCAGCCTCAATGGGTACAGACACAGTATCTGGCCAGCCAGGCACTGCGTCAGTGTTGCAGCACACAGCAACTCCGCAGCAGCTCCTTACCATCAGAATGACTCTGGTGTAACCCTATGCTCACGGAGACATACAAAAGGTCAAGGGAGATGATTGGAGACATATATTATTTCAATGATAGCAGTTTCATTTACTTACATTTACCAAAAATAAACAAAGTATAGCAGCAATTACTGACCTGCAATTTCCATCTCAAAATGTCAAAAGCTAAAAAGAAAATCAGTGCCAAAGAAAGAAAATGTCATTGTGTATGTTTCATTGTGGAAACTTCAAATAAACGTCCAAGAAAGCCTCTAAATTGAAGCAGTAGGGTCATTTCTAGTGGCTATGTAGCATTAGCCTACAGCTTGATACCTCATCATATATCGTCTTCTAAGCTTTTATTTGGAATTTTGTATGTGCAAGATTTAGGATACATGATTAACTCCCAAAAATAGCATGCATTACTTTGTGACCATTCCTCATTATATGCACCTAATAGCCTTGTCACCATTTCTGTGGTACACATTTAGCATGGCTGCTTATTTGTTTTACAGACCTGTAGACCACTTTCATAGTATGGTTCTCGCATCAGCGCTGCCCTG
Organism: Limnodynastes dumerilii; assembly: GCA_011038615.1. Taxonomy (NCBI): domain Eukaryota; kingdom Metazoa; phylum Chordata; class Amphibia; order Anura; family Limnodynastidae; genus Limnodynastes; species Limnodynastes dumerilii. The sequence goes on along the minus strand of WWET01001144.1, from coordinate 294,773 downwards.
TTACATATAATCTATTGTTACATTTTGTTCCATCAGATAATTGTTACCAGGTGGGTAACTTCTATTATGTAGTTTTAGAGCAGTGATTTAAAGGTATCACAAATGTGAAAAGATCGCCATCTGCTGGACAAACCATCAAATAAATAAGAGCTCAGCTGTTTAAGCACGATTGGGAGAATGCAGTGATTTAATTTATCCCATACCTCACTGCACAGAATGGACTGCTGCATACACAACAAAGCAGACATTACCATACCCTGTCTAGAAGATTTATCATAGTTCTGGTATGTACACCTGTCATCTGTCTGGTTAATAATCTCTCTGGGGAATAGCAAATGAACCCAATCTATATTCCTTTGAGAGTGACTAGCTATAATGTAATAACATAAAGCACAAAGCATTTCTTTTCTTATTGTGTTTGGTTCTGTGTGGTTTGTATGTACCATATGTATTACAGAGAACACAAATGTAGTTGAGGTATAAGTTTAAAACAGAGTGTATACACATGAAAACTAACAAATGCATAATATACAATGGTACAAACTAGGTTTACAACTTATGTTCCTGTTCCTTTAACAACTGTGAAGTCGTTTGCATTACATTATAATGAATTAGCTTTTTTTACTTTGATTTAATTAAAATTAAATTAAAACCATATTCTATTGCTGTCACATAGAAATGTACACATAAAGGCAGTCCATATGCATGCTTAGGTGACATGTTATGAAATATATACACATACTTTTAGATCTCTATGTGATAAATATATTTACTTCCAGTCATACCATCAAGGAATGCATTTCGCCAGCCCTGCTAACCTGTCCACCATGCATACATTCTGTATGAGAATGCAGATCCGTACCAGAAACCTTTGGTTTCAGAAAAATAAGGTTATATTATATCAACAAGGGTAACAGGTGAACATAATAATCCAAGTGGACAGTGACACTTTGGGCTGGATCCAGACTTAAGAAGGAGCTTGTAATTAAGGGCCTAATTCAGACTTAAGAAAGTTCTTAAAATAAGAACTTAAAGTCACTAATGGGCAAAACCATGTTGTTTTCAGGGGGAGTCAAGTTAATTGTATTCTTTGCATGCAGGGATATATCTTTGAATTGCTTACTGCACACAGATACTGACCAGCTTTACTTTTACACTGTTATTTAGACTTGGGCTAGGAAACATCACCTCTCAACTCTAATACTATTTGTAACAGATGAAATATGACTCCCTTGAAATCTACATGGCTTAGCCCAAGAGTAATTTTCCTCTCTTAATTGCAAGCTCCTTCTTAAGTCTGGATCCAGCCCTTTGTCCTTACATCAGTGCTCTTCTGAAATTGCGGTCCACTCAGCTTTCGCCACTGATTCTTTGCCTACATTGCAAAACTCTATCTGACAGTTGTCGACAAAAAAACAACGACAAAACAACACTGTTGGATAAATAGGGGCGGCATGTTAGACTTGTTGGACATTTGGGTCTGGATCCAGACTTAAGTAAGTGCTTGAAATTAGTTACTCCTGAACTAAAGCATGTTGATTGCAGGGGCGAGTCAAGTTAATTGTATTCTTTGCATGCAGGGATATAGCTTTGAATTGCGTAGTGCACAGATAATGACCAGCTTTACTATAACAATGTTATTTAGACTTGGGATAGGAATGACTCCCCTGCAATCAACATGGTTTAGCCAAGGAGTAACTAATTTCAAGCACATATTTACTTAAGTCTGGATCCAGCCCAAGGTGCCAACATGATAACTGTAGACACTGACTTTATATTATACCCTGTGGTAAAGTAAAATATTTGTTCTCCATTTAGAAATAAAACAAAAATCCCCATAAAGCTTTCTAGCAAAACATGATCGGAATTGCTACAGTTCACAATGATCCTGACATATGTAGGGGCGAAAACTATGGGCCAACTCAATTGAACACGAAGCCCGCGCTAATTTGGTTGCAATTCTAGTTTGCCGAATTTATATTGCAGATTTTTTTACGCACCCCATAGAGGTGCATATTAAAATCTGTTAATATTGGCTACCGTAATAGCCAGATATAAGTACAATTAACATCGCAACCAAAATGACGTGTTTTTTTGCGTTCAATATTTAGTCCTTCAGCAATCTTGGATTAGCATCTGTGTTGCATTGAGGGTCTTCTTTTCCACTTATGTCTTCAGTTTCAGGTTTACTATTTCAAGACATCACTGGTGTAGAAGCTTTGCAAGAATAGCTAGTGGCAGGGAAATCTAAATGGACTGGATACAGAATACTGCTTGCAATGGATCAATCCAGCCTTCCATGTGAGCACATGAGAGTTCTGTCTCTGGTAACCTACCTTAAGATTTTCAATCTATCCTCACTTAAAATTAGGACAGATTGGTAATTTGGATAGGGTGGAGTGTATGGGACATGCTTACTATATACTGTAACTATAAAGCCAATGAAACTACAAAAAGTAAGTAGGTCTAGAGCTTGCAAACCCAGATCCATACTGAAATTATGGTGCATGTGCAAAAAGCCAGGATTTTCAATACCAATGATCAGAAAAAGCACACTTTTGAAATTCTGGATCCGGTTCATTGATTTTATTGGGTATCTTGGCATCTGGCCCATTAGAAGGGACGACTAAAGCTTCTCAGGAGAAGTGTTATGTTGAAAAAATTTCCCTGTGTCCTTCTGCTACTACGTCATCACCTCTAATATTCTAATATTTTCTAAAACATAACATGGCCAAACCAGAGCTCATTATCTTCCCTCTCTAATGGGTCTCCTCCATTCCAACCCTCTCCATTACCAATTGCAAAACAGTGATCACACCTGTTCCTCAAGTTCGCCACCTGGGGGTCATCCTGGAATCCTTCCTCCCCCTCCACAATAGATCACGCTCACAATCCTGCCACTTGACTATTGTAATTCACCTTTCACTGCAGATTTCTCACCCCTTCATACAAAGCTTTCTCCAACTCCTCTGTGCCCTATATCTCCACTCCCACTCCCCATCTTCCTCTTCACTCAACCAATAACAGTAGCCTTTCTTCCAAACTTCTCTCATCTCTGCATTCAAGATTTCTCGCACTGTTTGTCTTCATTGGAACACTCTCCGACAACCCATCAGGCCATCCCTTAGACTGCAAATCAGTAAGTGTTCACCCATAACCTACTTCTTATTTATTCTGCTGCACTCCCCACTCTTGCCCTATCCCTCTCCATCATCTTCCCTCATCTCTTTTATGACATCTCTTGCTCTTCCTCTTGCCCTTTCCCTTTCCCTATTTCCTCAGTCTATGGCTCTTGTTTGTCCATCCCTACCTGCTTAAATTGTAAGATCTTGTCCGCAGAACCCTTCATCCTCTTGCCCTCCCCCATCTTTGTCTCTACTTCAGTCTGTATATCAGAATTGTATTTTTGGCAATTCTGTTACCTGTACGTCGTGTGGACTGTTTGTGGTGCATTGTGTGCTTCTTACAGCGTAATGAAAAAAACAATAAGAAAACCGTTGTTTTTTCCATCTACCTCTGAATAGTAAACATAGCCCATTTTTACCATACTATACAGTTTTCAGCAATGTCATGATCTCTACCTTACTAAGTTTTTCTTCTGATCTTATTATACTCAAAGATCTTTTTATTTTTTTTATTTTTTTATAACATGTGGCCTTGTCCAGACTTAATAGTCAAATCTGTACGTTCACCTCCAATGCAAATGTATGGATTTTGTGATCAAAAACTTTGTACGTAGGCAAACAGGGCACTGGCCAGCAGCTATGTGCATGCGGAATACTGGATCATACGAAGGGTTTAGCCAAGCCCTTACTGTACATTTTTAATGTCCATTCTCACCCAGTGTCCCATGCGGACACTTCACAACCTGTGAAACTGTATTGGGTGCCTTCATTCCATATGAAATGTTCATTGTGGCTTCGATACGTACGGAAATCGCATGACACGATCAAGTCTGGATACAGCCCATGTTCTTTGCATAGAATATTCATTGATCTTTATGAAATCATGGCTAGGGCATTGCACAGACAGCTGTATTTCTACTGTGATTGTTCACAAGTGGACAGTAAACAATAAATGAAAGTGTATTTATTAAGGATTAAAAAAAAAAAGAAGAAAAAGAAAACAAAGCTTTATAGAACCCTAGATACTTACTAATTGCGACTTCTGGAGCCTAAATATTTATCAATAATTAGCAGTGATCCTTCTCAGGTTTTAGCAGATTCCGGAAGCCGGTCAACGCCTGTAATCATTGCTGAAATCTTCCGCTACAGCGATTCTTAGTGGAGGACAGAACTTAAGATGGTAAATATAGATAAATATAATTGCCCATCGACAGGGATCATGAAAGACCATATAATCTAAATTCTCCTGCCACACGGCCCCCCATATCTCTGTCGCAGGACCTGTAATACATACTGGAAGATCATGAGAAAACGTCTTCTCAGTTTCAATCTCTTTCTAAAGGGAAATTTGAGAGGAATTGAATAAACTCCCTCATCAGAGAAGCGCTGGGCCTGTGGTAAGGTAATCATGTGAACGTGATTGAGAATATCAAATGAAACGTCTCAAAAAAGTACATTGGCAAAACCAAAATAAATTACATGATTACACCGTTATGGACAGCAAAACATGTGTATATCACCTGCTTCTGACACCATCATGATGATGATGATGATTAGGGTCCAAAGGTACAGAACTTAGATCACAGGCGCTGTTTTTACAAACTTACCAAAAATCACCAACATTAATGTTGTATGTAAACAGTAAACAGCACATATCATTGGTTACAATAAGATCACAGCAATAACATCCTCACTGCATCCTACATCTATCCCTTCTTCTCCTTCCTTCGCCCTCTCCTCCGCTCACACCAGCAGTCCACTTCCTTCTCCCTCCTTATGTCTTCTGTATGTTCATCCCTCCCACTTAGTGTGTTAGCTCACGTGAGCAGGGCCCTATATCCTAGTGTTGTTGCCTCCTCCATAACACCCCCCTCACTTCGTACCCTCTTGTCCCCCTCCCCCACCTGGTGGCTCCCGCTCAACCTCTCACTGGGCTCTATCCCCTTCTCCCTGATCTGCCTTGACACCTCGCATTTTGCCTTGCGCTCTGCGCTTGCTTCACTTTTTTGTATTTTTGTGAGATTTTTATATTTATATTGTACTTTATTATGTACTATGCTGTCTATTCCTACCCTGTATACCTGTACTGTATTTTGTACAGTGCTACGGACACCTTGTGGCACCTTATAAACGATAATAATAATGTATTCACCAATACATTTGCTATTTAATGAATGTATGCCCTACCGTAACATCCTAGATTAGTTGCAAATCATGTTTATATTGCAGGGTTGTTGCCCATGGATACTGCTGTGTATGAAATCCAATTGCATACACAAATAAATTCTGTAGAGACCAAAAAAACCTTGAACACAACCCTAAGGTAGGCTCCAAAATGAACAAGCAAATGCGCAAATAGGGGTTAGAAGTCACAAAGATTCAATATACACAAAATAAAGAATTCTGAATGGACCATCTACAACCATATTATATCACTGATAGAACAGACTTCAAATCGAAATACATAATCACGAGTGCCAGACCCTCACTTATAAAGGAAAAACGGATATATTATCCAAAAATACAAGTACTCAATTGCATATTTGCTAAAAAAAAAAAAGTATTAACATGTCAAAGAGTGTAGTAACCCGTAAAGGCAAAAATAATTGTACATGTTAATTAGAACAGACTCTATGGATGGTGTTTGCATACACAGTTGGCGATTTTTATGAATTAACTACCTGTGATTTGTATTGTTCATTTGGACCCTACACTTCGGGTTGCTGTCAGAAACAGATGATATACACATTTAATGTTGTTCATAACTATCATGCAACACATTTTTGTTAGGATAATGTACTACCCTAGACATATAATTTGATATTCTCAAAACGTTAACTTACTGTATTTTAATAGGCCCTGTGCACCTCCAGTGAATGAGTTTCTTCTCTACCTTTCCCTTTTCTACTTTAGAAAGTTGTTACTTCATAAACTCCGAGGAGGTGGCACTCCAAATTGATTTTGGGAGTAGCTTATAGTTTGTCTGTTTTGAGTGTTCACCTATCCCCCCCTTTCATAATTCTGTTGCCATATTTCTCTGAGCCCATAGTCATTTGACCTCAGAAAACTGATTGTAGTGGGTCAAATTTAATGTATGCCCTAGTGTGTAAACATTTGTAATCAATTATTGTTGTTAGTTATATTGTAAATGACTCTTTATTTAAAACTAGTTTATGTTTATTTCTTATCAAAAAAAGCTGTGTACAGCTGTAGATACAATATTGTAATCTTAACTTTTATATGTTTATTATTATGTTTAGCTACCATTAAACTGAGGCAGCCATTTTGTTGGCTGAACCAATATTCGGTGTAGCAATTTATCAAGTGACACAGAGAAACGAGGCAATATCAGTTTCTTACAGAAAATGCAGTCTGGCTGTACTACATATTGCGTTTTTTTGTTCATCAGTTAGATTGTTCTTTTTTTGTGAAGGTACTTTTTCACTGCTCCTTGATCTTGACAGGGTAATATAAAAAATGTAATTTTTTTAATCACAACCTATAAGGTAAGGTACAGTAGGCCTGCAAAAATATAAAAATAAAAAAAAACGTTTCCCAAGCAGAAAAATGTATAGTTTACACTTAGTGCCACATAGTATACGGGTGTGGGTCCCTGCAAAGAACTGCCCTATTTTGATAGGGCCATTCTCTCCCAGCCAGTTTCGAACTGGCTGGGATATCGATTGATTATGCCTCGAAGAGGCATAACAATCGATCTCCGGAGCACCGAACACAGTGCTCCGAAATGTGAGTGGCTAAACTAACCCCAATCCTTCCCCTTCCATTACCCTAACCCTCCCTTCCCTGCAGCCTGATCCTAATACTCCCTTCTCTATAGCCCAACTCAAAGACCCCTCTCCCCACACCCTGACCCTAACCCTCCCCTTCTATAGTCCTAATCCTAATTCTCCCTTCCGAATACTAAAATGCCCCGGAGAGGTTACTCACCTTTCCGTAGCTGTCATCCGGTGGGTCTGCGAAAATGAACGGGCGAATATGCCAAACGACACACTCACCCATTCATGAAATAAAATTCTAAAATGGCCCCCTATTCGATATAGAGAAAAGCAACTTTTGTCTGTCTCTATTTCGCAAAGCAGGCCATCGGGCCGGAGACTGCAACCCGTAGTATACAAAAGTATATACCAGCACCTTTTTTACCATGTCATTAAAATGTAAACCGAATAACACAATTGAGAAATATTTATTTATAATTATTGTTTATGAAATATTAATATATTTAATTTATTTATGAATTTTAAAATAAAGTACTAATATGAAAATATATAAAAATATTCATATCATTAAAATGATTAACATGTATTTCTGTACATTTAAATAGTTTTAAATACCAATTACACAGCATCTCAACAGACTAAACATAGAACAAAATATGACATTAATAAATTATAAGATATGATGTCATTCATTGGTTCTGTAACCACATAAAAATATAGATCATTGATTGCAGTGGATGCTTCCTTCTTTATAATACACATTTTCCAAATGGACAAAATGCAGTGAAGTTTATGGAATCCATTCCCATGTAGTTCATATCTGGGATTTGTGTGGTGCTCAGATAGTCAATGATGTTGTGATTTCCTAAAACAGAGTCTACTATCTTACTGCAGGTCAGGTGTACTGGATCCAAGGTACATGCGCAGATCACTGATGGAAGACTGGATGATCTTGGCTGCTATAGTTTCCTTATTTAGCCGCTGATGCGCTGCATAACGATGACATCCCCCAAAGGAATAGAAATAGTCCCCTCCGTTCCGACCTTTAATCCAGAGAACATCTATAGGGGGCACCAGGTCTGCATCTTCCTATGGCAAGATAAATTAAACTTTCACTATTAAAGCTGTGAAGCTTCACAGTACAACCGACCCCTAAAATATTTTTTATTCTAAATTACTTTTCTGCAGCAGGAAGGCCTTTTATTAGGCGGTGCTTCTGTCTACGATCCAGGGTATACAGCTTGGTATAGCATTTTCACCTGATTATTGTGACAATCACACAATAAACAATATATGGTATTAGACTATTAGTGTGTACACTCATAAGATCACGTTTTATTATCTTAACGTACACTGCATTGTTTGATTACATTTTTTAAACTTCTTAATTTTACAGATCAATGATTTTACAATGCTGTTCCAATTTTGAAGTTTATATACTCTGCAGATACTTTCTCCAACTTGTGGGTATGCATATTAAATCTATGATGCCACCATGGTTTGACCAGAGGGTTATAGGATATGATAATCAGAGATCTGCTGGTAAATCTTGTCAGTGTGTACGCATGAACTGACATGCTCTTCAGGACTTTACATCATTGATAATATGGTTAAATATATAGCATTTTATGAAATTATATGTAGTGTGTAACCAGGTTAAGAGGCTTGTAGACTTCATTGGCATGGTGTCTAATTGTGAATAACTACACCATAAGAAAAAACAAACAGGAAATTTATAAATGGATTAAATAATAATTATAAATTGGGAGTTATAACTGCATGTGTTTGTTTATTTAATAAATTTGTATCTACCACCAACGTAACAAAAGTATGCCCAATTGCTTTTATTATACGATAAGCTGGGCCCTCAGTGATTTCAATGGTATCCTGTGATAAGCAACATTTTCAGTGATGTAATGTGTTAATACAATATTGAACACCTTTGTTGAGAGCACTGAATGAAAAACTAAACTGCTATTTGCTCTAGGTATAATTTTTGACAAAATAATTATGTTAAACTAGCAAAAATGATTATGTTAAACTAATAACAAACATAATTGTTATACTAAATAAAAAAATGTATGTTAAAAAAAATAATACTCTTTGACCCTCATTATGAAAATTCTGTACATTTTAACCTTTCTTTTGGAACTCAGGAGTGGTGGAATTCAAAATTGGCACTGGCTGCATCACTCCTAAAATGAAATACTTCATGGTACATGTTATGGCCCTCCAACCATTTAAAAGAATGTACATTACTTTTAATCTGTGATAAGTTTAAACAATACATTAATTAAATGAAAGAGACACCTGCATATCAGATCACATGACATGTAAAAATAAAGCTTTACACATCAATTATTCTACTGACATTATATAATATATTTATGACTGAAAACGCTGAAAAGACATCCTACTAATAAAGAGGTACATAAGAATTATTACATAAGAAGTTTGTGACTGTTACCTGGAGGGTTTCCATGAGGCTCTGTACCTTACTCTCCTCTAATATAGAGGGGATAGGTCTGATTAGCACCCGCATTGGGATATTATGGGTAGCAGAGATGTTACCAGAGTGAATACTTCTGCTCTCCTGGATAGTATTTTCTGTCATTATCCTGCGAGCTTGGCCCATATTATCTAATAAGCACAGGCGTCTCACTGTGAGTATGTGTGCGAGCTGCCTGGGAAACATGCTTGCAAGCTTCTGGCCTGTCCCACTTTTTCTGGAATCTACCACTCTGTGTGACACAGAGGGGTGCCAAAATAACAATAACAGATATTATATTGTTAAATATAAGTTATTATTAGTCTGCATTTGTACAAATTACATACAAACTAGGATCATTTGAAATAAATTAAGTAAAAAGGCAAAATAAAACAATTAAGCTAACTCCCCCCCCCGGGTCCTTTTGTGGTATATCCTGGCAGCTGAATCAGTGTGAATCAGCAAAGCCTTGTACAGAGTTCTTTTCCTGGACTCTACTAATCTGTCCTCATCTTAATGTGGGCTTTTTTTTTTTACTTAAAATTCCAGAACAATTTTTTCTAGGAAACATTTTGTAACAGTTTTTTTTAAACTTATGAATAGTAATAATGTGAATGAATGCAAAGTCATGTTAGAGTAGAATTATCATGATTTTTTGGGCTCAAACGAGGACATTCTTAACATTATTTTAAAAAAACATTATGCATGAATTATAAAGTAAGTAAATCTACTTTATTCAAACCAATAAAGGCTAAATGTACGATTTCTAAATTTAAAAGAATACAGAATAAAAAAGAATAAATTATGGATTCACTTTTTTTTTAGAACTATTCATATTTTTCACTGGAGTGAACCTTTCTTAGTTGTAGTTCATTATTTAGTTTCTCATCAAATTTCAATTTTTTTTAACACTTTATTCAGGGACGGGCTCAAGTGTAGCAGCACCATGGGCCAGATTCAGACCTAAGTGCAGTTTCTCGTAGCGTATTTACGCGATTGTACTATGCACTCCCCTGGGCACTGCCCTCGGTCGCACGTAATTTACTTGATTTACATGTACCAAACCCTACCTTAACTTTTCCTTTCGTAAGTATGGTCGTACACAGGGCCGCCTTAATGACTGGACAGTTTGGGCTAGTGCCCAAGGGCCCAACACACCAAGGGGCCCTTTAGTCCTGTCCAACCCTAAAGCTTTTTCAGCCTCTGTTGCAGCCCATACATTAAAATATTCTGAATGTAGTTCTGCGTGGGTGTAGCAGAGGCTGAAAATACCTTTTACAGATGGACCGGGACCGGCCGCCGGCGTGACCGCAGCGTAGCCCAGCATACTTTGTACCACTGGGCAACAGGGGGAGGAGCAGCCTAGCTGTACATAGTATTCTGGGCTACGCTGCGGTCACGGTGGCGGCCGGTCCCGGTCCATCTGTAAAAGGTATTTTCAGCCTCTGCTACACCCACGCAGAACTACATTCAGAAAATGAACGGCGCACCAGTAAGCAGCCTGACGCTCACGTGAGCACTCACTGCATAGAGGGAGTGCGCCGGGGGGGACAAAGAAGCCACGGAGGACAACAAGGTAAGAGGATTTTTTTTACAGACTGGCTGAGTAGGGAAAAAAGGAAGAAGGGGCAGCACATGGCCAGAGGGGGCAGGGCAGGGGCATCATGGGGCACAGAGTCTGGAGGAGGTGGCAGTCAGTAGGCTGGCAGCAGATGCTCAGAGGGGGGTATTGTGCATTGCTTTGCCCAAGGCCAACAATTCTGTTAAGATAACGCTGGTCTTACGTAATGGCCTAACCCAGCCCATACTGTATAATTTAAATGCCTCTTTCCGCCTACAAAGCGTATTTCCGGCCGTTGTAAGGATGACCCGTCTCTTCGTACATATTTACGAGGAAGGTACGTACGATCAGAGTTCCGACGCCTAACATCTGCTGCGCATGCGCTGTACATACAAAAAAATCGAATTTAAACAAACAGCAAGCGTAAATATGCTTTCATACTGAACTCAGGATCTGGCCCCATGTGATTATTTTTGGTGCCCATTTGTTCCCCAATTAATTTATACTTTTATTATTAACTTTAAATATGGCCTGTAAAAATAGTCCCCTCCATCTGTTATCAGATGCGGCCGGAGTCTGTGTGAGCCGCGGTCTATATGACCGCGACTCGGGGGGGCAGCATGACCTTAAGCCCCCTAGAAGGGAGCTGCAGCAGACGGCTGCCGACCCCTGCCATAGACTCTCCTCTAATACTCGCCTGTCCAGTGCAGCAGGTCTGTGTGGCGATTTCCGAATAAATTAATGGGTAAGTATGCCGAAAAACTAATTCTGCATACTTACTCGTTTATTAGTGAAACTTTCTAAAATAAACTTTCAAAATTTTTAAAAGAGACAGCCAAAAATAAACTTTCAGCTGCCTGTATTCGGAAAATGGCACTTTTGTACCGCAAATTACATACATTTGTCTTTTGTGGTTCCATTTTTTTGGAGTCACTGTGCTGGAAAGAGCATATCAGTAAAAAAAACAAAAAAAAACAAAAAAACTGACAACCTCGGTTGGAATGCATAGATAACAAAGTTTTTTGTGAAAGTAAAACATGCTCATTTTCAGTTATTTGAATAGCATTACCAGAAAGGCTTCACGTTTACTGCAGTTTTAGCTTTAATGGCAAAACCTTGAACCAAAAAGATATCACCTAACAGCAAATATTTCATATAATGACATACATTTTTTGTTTAGCTATGTCATGTTTGCAAAGATGTTCCAGCACAGTTCAGATGTTTTACATTGTAGGAAATAAAGACCACTCTTTGAAATACAGAATATGTCATCTGCTTAACCTTGTACTCTTTGTGCTGTACAGAATTGACAGTAGTAGAGAGCTGGTTTGAAAGCACCTTTTGCATCCTGCTCTAGTCCCAAGCTTATGCTGTCAACTCAGACTTGAAGGCTATATGATTAACCCTTGAAATTATCTTAAAATGCCAGAGCGTGAGAGCATGAAGGAATAATAATGAATATCAATAAGGCTGTCCATTTCTAGACCTAGCAGAGCCCAGAGCAGAAAAAAATTCTGGGGCCCCATAAAATATATATATATATAGTACTTTAGAAGTTGGAAGTGGAGGGTGAAACAAAAGCTGGGTAGCAGTTAGGACAAATGTGGCTGATTGTATTGCTATGATCGTTTGGGTGTGATTTTGAATTGCTATGAGTAGATTTCACTATCCAAAGTAAAAAAATGTCGGTTTATTAATTCACATTTTAAAGAGGTGTGAATTACTTACTATACAAGCCAATGATAAAAAAGTAGCACTCCAAGCACTGGCATATCCATGTTTTCCAGGCGCCAGCATTACACTCAGGGCCCACTGCGGCCTATAGTGCTCCCACACAATATATGAGCTGGCCTGATACAAGCAGAGGTGTAGTTAGCTGCCATGGTGCCCGGAGTACGGGTATGTTGCAGCACCCCAGTACTGTATTTGGGACTTGGCCAACATGGGGGGGAGGGGGGTGCATTTGAAGGGAGAAAAAGAGGAAATTCCTAAATTGGCAAGAGAGTCCATTCTATTGTATTAATCAGAAATACAATATCTAAAGAAAGTGAGGTGCTGTAGTTGAAATTGACTCAAAACAATGCGTCAACAGTTAATAACAGTAATATTTATTATACAATTTTATAGTTTTAGTTTTTTAAACAATCAAAACTTTACAAATATAAACAGATCTTAGTTCACATTTTCATGAAAATATGACTGCCCGCCTGCAAGGTTACATCATTTAGATAGGTACCTACACTTAAAAAGAAACTTCTCTAACACAGTACTTACCTCCCTCTGTAGCATTTGCCTACAGATTATAAATGATTGATGGCAGGACCCAGCCACCTTTTAATACAACACAAAATATGTAACACAATCAATATACCAAAATAAGAAATATAACTTACCGTCCCTCTTTCAGTGATAGGCTGCAAAGAAATGATTGGTTCACCCACAGTACTCTTTCTGTTATTTCACCTGAAACACAGGGGCAGCTGATCTAGAAGAGGTTGGTTTCCAAAGCAAAATAAAATATATCTGTAATA
>WWET01001144.1:220522-269795 GCA_011038615.1 Limnodynastes dumerilii | reverse complement strand
TATCTATCTATCTATCTATCTATCTATCTATCTATCTATCTATCTATCTATCTATCATGCAGGGAGCAGGGGTATGATATTAAAGGGCTTTCCAGTTTGGTTGCTAGGTTAAACACATTTAGTACACTTAGTAAACAGCGCTTTTAGTCAATAGTTCATATTATTTTAACTTGTTCCAATAGGGTACATGTTAATAAACGCAGGTTGGTAAATAGTTGGGAGTAACACCTGCACTCTATATCCGCTCAGTATGGGAGAGGTGAATGACAGTGTTGGCGATAATATCAAAATGGCTGCCAGTTGCTAGGAAGATTAAGGATTGTTTTACTATTCCCTTAAGTAAATAAATATATAAATATTACCCGGGCGGCTGATTCTTGCAAAAGAGTAACAATAGACATTGAAAATCGGAGACTTTATTTCAACAGAAAAAAATTGTAATAATAAGACAGGACATATTCTTGAAATTTTACATACATATATTTTATGTATTATGCTGGATTCACACTTAAGAAGCTTCTGCTTCTTAAGTGTGTATCTGGCTAAAATGACCTACTGCGCATGCGTAGTAGGTCATTTACACTATCTACGTAGCAGGTACGTTTTTAAAGACCGCACGTTGTCATTTACACAGAAAGAGGTGGTGTTATGCCGCCTCAAGGCGTTTTTAGATAGACGTTGGAGGGGGGAGGGATTTAGATTAGCCGGGGAGGGCGGGAGGGAGTCGGGGAGCAGCAATGTCTGTACGGACATTGCACGGGTAGTTAAGGTAGCCATATGGCACTCGTAAGTGCCAAAAGGTACCTAAAAAGGGGGGCGGGGAGGGGACCGGAGAAGAGTACATGTGTATCCGCACCTATGGATACGCGGGGGATGGGGGGGGGGGGGGGGGGGGTTTGGGGGCTGGAAGAGTGAGTTAGGTGCACATCTGCCCGCACCTAACCCACTCTTATCTGTGAATCAGGTACTATATGTTTATTACTTAATATAAAAGTTGGTTATTTTTTTTATTAATAAAATATGCATCATTATAGCAGTGTGGCAGGATGATTTGATTAATTATTGCACAATCATGCCATATCTACAAGTCCACCAGTAATATGACTACATGCAGGGACATATTGGGGACATAGAGCCTGATCCAGACCTACGCCCGCCGTCAGCGTAAGATTGGCTGAAAAGCCGATCTGTGCATGTGCCGGGCGGATGTTGCCCAGCGTAGCTACGGCAACGCCCGTAGGAACAGCGTAGGGACGCTGAAGGGGGCGTCCCCCTAGTGTCCCTGCGTTAAGGTTAGTGAAGGTGGGCGGGGGGAGGTAATATAATGAGGGAGGGAGGGCTTAGCGGTAGTGTGCGAGCGTATTACCCATTGCTTACGCCGGCTGAAGTTAGGGAAGCCTTCAGCCGGCGTAAGCAATGGCAAATACGCCTGCACAGGGGGAGTGTCAGGGAGAGTGGACGCCGATACGCCGTACTTTAGTAAGCACAGCGCATCGGCGTAGGTCTGGATCAGGCCCATAAAGTGGCCCTGGAACACAAACCAGCAAGATGCCACAAGTGGGCCTGGATCAACTACTGGTGGAATGAACAAAAATGTTAGTGGGATTAGCATGGAATCAAATATAGAGATATAATATGAGCAAAGCAAATATATAATGCAGGCGAGGTTGTGTGCAACCAGTCAAGTACAAGAAAATGTGTTTTGTAGAGTAAAGATGAAATGCAACATCTGCTTACTAGTATTTCACAATATGATAAGCAGATTCTCTGTATATTGCAGGTAGCATCCTGGTGACCACCACCCAATACAGAAAGCATCCTAGTTGCTACCACCCAATACAGAAAGCATCCTAGTTGCTACCACCCAATACAAAGAGCATTATAGTGATCTTCGTTCTATACAGACAGCGTCTTAGTGACATCCACCCATTACTGTCAATACTCTATATCATTAAATACAAGACAACTGGGTTGCCTTGACTGGCCGTCTGCATACAGCGAAAATTTCCTATAAGTCCTATGGTTAGTCCTCCTGATTGTATCAAGACACTGATTTAATGAGTATAAATACTGCAACATTCTACCTGTAATCATTTGTAATGTGGAAACTCTGAAGAGGGCATTTTCTGCTTAAAACAACAGAAGTGAAAATTGTCTTTATGCTAAGATATGTATCTGCACACAATGAACACAGCAATTTTGTGTACTGGATTAATATTCAGTCAATACATTCTCTAGGACGTAATGACATCACCGATGGATGAGGCAGGATTACTGCAACTGTATCAGTCAAACTTAGATGCATATTGTTTAACCTCTATCATTCTTCTGGAAAGAGACTATTTAAAATATCTGCAGTTTTGTAAATGTGTATGTAGCCTTTTTCATAACTGTTCTGGAAAATGAAAACATAAAATTATGTTTAAAATCTGCGTGACTGATATTCTTGGAATGTTTCTATACCGTGGAACTGAGAACCTGCCCAGTCTTTACTGTGCAAAGACTCTCATGAAACTTGTGGGGGAAAGTGATGTCACTGCTTTCTAGTGATGTCAGAGCTCTATTCCTGGGCATTGTGTCAGTCAGCACAATCTGTAAACGGAAAACACATCATTTAGAGTAAATGTATAATTCTGATACTAAACTACTATGATGTCAATATGTGCTAAATGTTATAAAGTTCCAAATGACTTATTGTGGTGCCTTCATCATGTGGCTAAAAACTGCTACAAGGAATCCTGATCTATAGAAACAACCCAACAAATAGTATATAATAATGATACAAAATGTCACTTGACAGTGTATATGACAGTGTATGTGACATTGTGTGTGTGTGTGTGTGTGTGTGTGTGTCAGCATCTCCAGTAGTGTCTAGTAATGTTCTTTCTCAGCAGCACTTTTATGACACCTGTTCCCTTTGTCTTCCCAGCTGTGACATTATTTACAGAACTGTTTTGTCGATAGGAGTGATCTATTGATCCGCAAGATGAGCCCTCTCAAGAAGAGCATCAATTGATGATCTCTGTTGAGATTCAGATCACTGTCTGATTTCTTTATATGCAGGATCCCATAAAGGAGTACAAGCCACATTTTACATGCTGAGGTCCCTGGTTTCCATTCACAGATTGCAGTCAGGGAGCAATGCAGCAGCAATACATTCTCCTTTACAGTGGAATGTTTCAGCACTGGGCAATGTGACCCTTTAGCTTCTTCATCCTTTAAGCCATTAGCGGGTAGTCAATACTCTATTTAATGCAAGCATTAGCTGGGGTCAGGCATTTCAAATGTGCTGTCCGCTCAGTTTTCTGTCTCTAGCTCCTGCACATCTTCTGTGCAGCTAGAGGTCTGGCACTGCCAGTAACTCTGTCATTTCAGTGTAACTGTATTGATAAAAGTATCACTTGTTTAATCTTGTAGTAGTGGTCTTATACTCATTACTATGCGAAGCCTATTGCTTCATAGTCAAATCCAGACTCTATTACAATGTCAAAGCATCATTTTCTGTCATTAGTAATGTCTTTAATCCATTCTACGTGTCTATAGTGTGTCAGGAATGTATATCTCTTATTGACAGGGTAGGAGTCCTTCCTCAAGTGCTACAATACAGTACATGTGGTTTAGTAGTCAGCTAGTAATGCTGAATTCATGGCACCAAGGTGACACTAGGGAACACGTGGACAGACAATCTTTGCTTGCTGGCCTGCAGCGCTGTGGATTTCAGAGGATTTTACTCTTCTCAGATCTGCTGCTCCAGCCATAATAGATGTGGATTGCAGATAAGTGAACCAATCTTCTGCGAACAAATCTTGGCTCACGCTGCTTTCATGTATTCAAACTAAGGTATATACTGCAGCTCATTGTCTCTGGGCTCATTAGGAAATTACCATCTGTGAATGCTAAGCTGGCTTGCTCAGTGTTGTGGACCATTTACCCATCTCACCATTCTTCCTTAAGGGTCATTTTAGGAAGAAAATCTAGTCCTTACAGGATTTGTAGACTTTATGAATTTGATGCTGGAACCTGTGTCATGAATACATTTGTTCTGCTGTGTTCTTTCTGGGTGTAATAGTAAAAAGATTTCTAGTCACAGCCTCCATCGATATCTCATTGGTGAAGGTTCTCACACATTGTGCTACACTACTTTCCTACACCATTCAGTAATAGGTTTATGAGCAGATATCTGATGCAACAGATATCCCTCTGTGTCCTGGGCCCATTTTGTGGACCTCTATAAACTGTATGCAGATTCATAACACCTTTTGCCATTGTATATAAAGCATAAGTGTACAGTTTGTTGTTTAATTGCTCATTTTACCTCAGGCTGAAAACCAGGAAATGACACCTCTTTTGCTGACAATGTGGTAAACATGCAGCATAGTCAGAATTCAGCATATCTGTAATAATGGGATAATGCTTTCCTAGTCAATCCATCTCCCTATACAATCTGTTGTTTTTCCTCATATAACAGTCGTGCCCCTGCCTTCTTTTTGCAGAATGTGCAGTCACGTGCTCCAGGTACAAAAAAGCTTTCCTCAGCAATATTTCACACCTCTCAAAGCACAGAGCAAGGTTATTTTCAAGAACATGACTTTGAGGCAAAACACTTTCCTTCATGCTCCCTTATTTTTGTAACGGCATCATTAATCTCAGAGGTGCTCATGACACCTGTTTGAACTTCGGTAATGTCTTATTTAATGTCTGATTGCTAGTTCGCTGTGATGAATCTTGTAGCAATAAGAGAAACAACAGTTATTTGGGGACACATTGTGTAACAATTTGATTAAACAGTCCAAGTGCTGGGACCGCTGCCATGGCTGTAAATAGTGTTTAGTGCTAGAAAAAAAAAATACTGAACACATCAGAAGCTACTTAAACATTTGCATTTTTGCTGTCCTCTCATAGGTCTTTTTGTGTGTTGCTGGTTTGTTTTTAATGCTATAAAGCAAGTTTACCACTTACATCTTTAATCACTGTACTAACAAATAAAACACCCTTTATTAATTTTTGTACAATCTTAATTTCACAACAATACTTTTGAACAGAAATAGAATACCTGCAGTATCCACACATATTCAAATGTGATTTACAGAAGCACAAGTTATGTTCTCTTTATGTGGCCCATGGGGTACAGTCCTGTAGGAACTAGTGACAGCTGTTTCTTTAACGTGACAATCATATAAATAAAACATTGTTATTGAATAGTAGTTCACTAAGAGAATCATTTTGTCATTTTTTTGTACTCTTCAGAAACGTGGCCAATTTTGTCATTGCTGGGGCTCATACTTTCCTATTGGTGATCAATCCACAGGTAGCCCAAACAAGGTGTAATCAGATTTCTGCAATGCATGGGATATGAGCTGAAGACATTGGCTGCCTTTTCCTGAGTAGGTTAGTATGAGGGTGTCCTGCTCTACTGAAGTGACAGTGACTGCAACTGCAGCTCAGGGAAAAAAATGTGTTTTAGATGCTAGTCTAAGAGCAAGATGTGCTTAGCTTGCTAATTTCCTGCCATGGGACTGCAAGTTAAATCTGTGGAGCAGAAGTACAAAGGTATTCTGTAGTGTGTACACAATATCCCCAAGATAACCAACCATTGCTCTCACACACATCAGTCTCACCTTGTGATCTCAATACAGTATAAATGAATCCCAAATGAATGGAAATTTCAGTAAAGCAATGTTGTTATTTCTCCCTGATACCAAGCAGATCTGCTTGTCTCAGGATGGTGCCTCTTAAAAGGCTTTAGAGAGAGTCTTTTGGCTGCCGCATGAACAATGATGTCCCCGGAGAAGGCTCAGATCCCCTCCCCCATCTTTTCTGTGTCCTCCCCTCTGTAAAGCTCTGGCATTCACTCCTCTAATACATTAGGGGCCTGATAGTACAGGAATTAATACCTTGTTCTCTAGAAGCAAAGCATCATCAATGAAAACAAAAATAAGCCTGATTCATTTATCTTTAGTTCCACAGGTGACAGTGGTAATATGTGACACCACAGTGTAGTCAAACCCTTTGCAGTGCAGTTATCCCACAAATCACCTGTTTTGTGCTGACACGGACTATACACAGCAGAGATTGCTTGTTAACTTTTCTTTCCATAGTTAGCCCTTTAATTACTTTGTGTACCCAATTTAGTGTTTATTATTGTGTCACATAACTGGATCTTCTCCTGCCCTCTTTGCACCTCCAATCTCTGTGCTTTCAAGAGGAGGGCTGGTATGAAGCTACACTTTAGGGTTAATAATGAAGCCTCCTTGTCCTAGCAGTAACATATTCCACAAGTCAGCAAGACACAAAGGTTCTCTTCAGTCAGCCTGTCCTACATATACAGACAATTAGCAGCCAGGTCCCAGCTAAGTACACATCTCAGAAAAGTAGAGTCCACAGAACACAAAAAAAATTTATTTGTAGCCTTTTAAAAACATGCACTTGAGGATGCTGGATCAATGCAATTGTGTGAAAAATAAGGTCACTGTGCATCATATTATGCCTTAAAGCAAGTGAAATAGTCTTCCTAATCATCCACCATTTGTACCTAAGATGCCAACTCACCGTTTTCAGCAACAGGGACCCCCAAGCTTCCCACAGTACTGGTGAGCGACTTCCCCAGGACACAGGGATCTTCAAAGTGGTGGTAATTTGATGCTGAGAAGTCATCTAGTTTTATCTTCTTCACGAGGAAAGAGCGTGGCATGGTGAGCTCTACAAGGGTCTCCTTTTGTTTCGCTACAGTCTTTTAAGAGAAGGGGACTGTGCCTCACATTCAGCACTGGACAGCTCCGACTTTCTGCAGTGTGCGGAGAGAGTGAGAGAAAGGAGATGAAGGGAGGGGGGAATCTGGCAGCAATAGCTGAGCTCAGCACTCATGCTGTCTTTATATGGGACGCAGGCCTGAGATCAGGTGGTGCTTTGCAATGGAGCTGTTTAGCTCCCTAATCCATCAAATGTCCCCCAGGACAATCATCACATTACCAGTGAACCGGCTGTGCAGACATAGAGAAAGAGACTGCCTCCTGCCTACTTACTTATAGACAATGCAGTGGAAGCAAGTAATGCAGAGCAGCATGGCTGGAGAAAAGGAAGAGCTATTTTACCTACACTACATGCTTGCACCCAGCAACTTAGTTGTGGTATGTCCAACATGTAGGGATCACTGGAAAACTTTCAATGCATCAACAATGCATTGTGATAAATCATCTGCAGCTGAGAGTTCTTATAGGCTGCAAGAGGCTCTTAGAGAGTGGATAATAGGATGTGAAGTGATGTTGATATTGTGTTACTTAACCTTAGCAATTGTATTTGTGTCTTATTTCTGCATTCTTGCTAAAGATCAGCAAGCATAAATACAACACGTGGAGAGGTGAGAGAGGGGAGACAAGCACTAAAGAACAGGAAGACTGGCATTGTGTAGATGAACTCTGATTCCTTTGTCTTGATGCAACCAGTGTGTTTTAACAGCCTGTGAATCATACAGGGAAAGTCCATATGGTGACGGGGGAGGGGGAGGGAGCATCTTAATATCCCACATCCACCAAGGTGGGCAATAAACAGTGACCCTTGCAATTCTGCAACAAAAGAATAGAGCCTTTCCATCTCTATATTATACAAAGAGGAGAATAGTAGAGCTGGCAACTTAGGTCTTGTCCTGTCTATCATAGCACAGACAATGTCACATCTTCCATACACAATTATAGATACTACACACACACACACACACACACACACTTATATATGTGGATAGATAGATAGATAGATAGATAGATAGATAGATAGATAGATAGATAGATAGATAGATATAGTGTGTTTATATGTCTGTTAGTGCATATTTTTTTTTACCTAATGCACAGGGTTTACCAGTTAGTAGTCAACACATTTTGTCCTCAGATCTCTCTGTGATTTAGTGTAGTAGGTCATTAGCTGTTTGTCTAGATGAGGAATGAGGTCACAGGAACACAGTTTTATACAGTATTGGAGCTTAGGGATTATTTATAGTATTCAACTAATCTAAAATAACTAGTATGTTTTTATTTGGCATAAAATAACGTGTTCTTTAAAAAAAGAAAAAAGGAAAAAAAGAAATAAACAATTGAGTCAGACTAATACAGTGACTGACAAATGTAACAAAAAAGAAACATGCAGTGCAATATATTCTAGTATCTTGGCCTAAAGTTTTAAACAAGATAAGTACATGACGTATTAAACAGACAGCAATAAAGATTATATATATATATATATATAGTTATTTTTTTTATTCTTTTGACATGTTTTGGTGTGATATAGTGGTTACTTGCTATTGCTATACAGAAATACAGATAATTAATAACATATGGGCAAGTGGACCTATTAGAATTAATTTTCACTCTACATAGGTGGCTATTGGGCAACAGGCTGCATTTAGAGGCAAGAGTAGGTATTCATTGATTCATTTGTGCCCTCTGACTACATTTTTTTTGGTAGCTTTACATATTTTAATAATCCATCCATCCATTCAATTCCCCCATTTACCAAAGCCACAAGTCTGCAAGTGAACTGCTGCAATATGGCAATGTAAACGTGCATTTCAGTACAGCGCTTGCAGTTCTTGGGCAGCCATTTGTTGGTTGCAGGCGCTGTGGATGTAGGTCAGGGATACGAATGGTAAACTAATTCACCATCAATGATGCACACATTAAATGCTCAATCTCCTCTCTGCAAGGTTGTGCACTTTATCTGTAAAACACCTCCTTTCTTCTCTTACACGAAACACTGAAGGATCATTCCACTGGCAGGATCCTTCTCTCTTGCTGTCAGTATGTATGTGTGCTGGGGAATATTTCATTTCTTGCAGGCATTAGCAAGATAGGATATTACTCACGCCCTAGTTGTGAAGGGTTTGCCAGCCCATAGTCCTGTGCATTCTCTGCCTCCCTCTCTGTCTCCTAACAAGCTGGCATGTTATAATAAGTGAGGTAATTAAGTCCTTGGGTCTCAGAAAAAAAAATAGCCATGATGGGAAAAAAACACAGAAGACTGGAGACCCTTTTAGAGACATGTGGGTGAGATAATGCCTGATAATAACCTGCAATCATCCCCACTAAGCTGGGCTAATAATGTTGACTGAGTATTTCTTCACTCATCAAAAAAAGAGAAAAAGAAAAAAAAATCACCATTGTGAAGGGTTTTCTCCTTTACAAACAGTCTGGGTGATATATAAATGTGTCTCCAGCCAGCTGTATGGAAATATTTCTCTCTTGTTCTATCAGGTATTACTGATGCGGATAGTAGAAACCCTTCATATACATGTCAGAAATGCAGGAGAGCTTTCACACAGAAGTCACATTTGTGTAAAAACAGGTGGAACACGACATTATGAGGAGCTGCTACATACCTCCCAAATGTGCAGATCTGGAAAAATGGAAAATGTTCCAATTGGGGCAGAATATGGGATTAATGTATCATCCGCTGTTACTTTTCAATGCACTGCAGCAATACATAAGGGTGTTACACAGCAGTTTAGCATTATTAGAGTGCTTGGTAAGACTTTGGAGGTGTTGCTACACAAGTGACAGAAGTGACATGTCATGTGCTTTCCCCGACCACATGGAGGTATGTGACTATTAGTTCTAAATAACTGAATAAATACCAAATGCTGAAAAGTTACTTATTTAATAGAAGTTTTCTATAACTGGAGTATATTCCTTTCTTTTTGTCTACAATGAGGGAAAACAACTTCCTCTGCACCTCTGCTGTTGTGACAGTTCAGCGGCAGAACCTATTCTATCGTTACCAGTCACAGGGTTTGTTATTCAGAAAAGCATCTGATAAATTTTACACAAAAAAACCCCTTATTCTGTGCTATGTAATCTCTTACGAGGTTTGACATTGCAAGGGCCGAAGGTCATCCACTACTAAAATCTCATTCTGGCCAATTACCTCTCTCACAGTGTTAGATCTCTTTACTAGCGCCAGCTCTCAGGAATCTCAGGCAAAATCCAGAGCTATGACCGCTAGTGTACTTACAAGTCGTAAAAACGCTGTTTTCCATGTTCTGCACGTGCGCGCGGCAGTTGTTAGGACCCGAAACTCTGAAGTACTTACGAGCCTACGATCAGCAGTGTAACTACGGATGTAGGGGCGTGCCAGACATAAGACACCCGTAATTACGCTTTGGAGGCGGGGTGAGGCATTTAAATCGTACAGTATGGGCGTGCTTAGGCGCGTAAGTACGTGCAGCCATTATGGCCAACAGCATTTACGCTTGGAAAAGTTAAGGTAGGGTTTGGAAAGCGTAAAACGGCAAAAATACGTACGAGCGAGGGGAGTGTCTAGTAATTACGAAAGCGTAAATACCCTATGCGTCGTAGCATAAAGGGAACGTAGGTCTGGATCCGGCCCCTTGTTCCTGTTTCCTTTATGTGCTTCTGTTCCTGTGCCTTAATCTACTAATCTATCCTTATGCTCTAAACTGTAAAGTCTGTCTTTTATTTCAAGTCAGCCTTACTGTGTCTCTACTGAGGGCAGCTGCATGGCTTCTGATTGTCCTGGTTATTCTCTGTGTGTTCTCCTGTGTTTTCTGCATAACAAGCACATACCATCCTGAAATAGTTCCTAGTTAAGACCAGGGGGTTCTGTTAAACGACATATTTGTCAACCCAAACCATTATACCAGTTATCTCTAGACTCTTACCTTAACTGGGACAGCTGTTGCTCAATATAACTTGAACTCATTATTTGCTGTGTCTTTGGACATCTGTTGCACATCATCAAATAGCCCCTAAATAATGAATTTCCCATTAATGTTATAAAAATGGAGTGCCTGTCTGTGTGTCTCAATGATAATATGCTCATTTGTTTTGCCCTGTAGAACATAAGGTTGGCTTCTCTGTAGTTGTTTACAAAGCAGAATTATATTGTATAGCAGGTCAACAAAAATGTCCCAGAATCCCTTGGGTTTCTGATTCAACTGGAAAAGGAATAGAGCCCTGGGGTAAAAAAAAAAAAAAAAGAAGAGCTAAAGACAAGGTGGAATAAGCTAAATATTTTAACTAAACTATTTAACCAAATTTAATGTTGGGAGAGGGTGGAGGCTGCATTTCTGAGCATGTGAGGGTCCAGAAACCCCAAAGCCACCTCAACCCACAAAATGGCAGTAGCCTGAATCAAGTATTTATTTGTATATGTTTAATGAACATGAAGCTCTAGTGGACATAGTAAACGGAATCATTATAATTATATATTAAATAACACCATTGCACTGCACAAAGATACAAAATTACTTGTATAGCACAGCCTACTGGAAACAATGTTATCAAATGAGCAATCGCTGTCATTCAATTAAGTGCTTAATACTGCGCAGCTGAGTATCAGTAGCATAGCATGCCCCTTAGAGATGCAGCATTTCATGAGCAGCTGTGACTGCAGAATATTTACATCCCTGTTATGAACCCCTAGTAGAGGTACGACATCTGCTTTTACTGGACCATGGGTCCAGGCCCCAAAACAAACAAGTGCTCCCTGGTTCTTATGAATCACAGGGCATTCATTATGACCTGGTCCTAAACTACATATGGAAGACAGACACATTAAGCAGACCTAAAAGTAACATAAAGAAAGATAACCAAAAGAAGATGGCCCTTCTGCTGGTGTCTCTTACAAGGTTTTTCCCTTTAAACATCTGCTGCAGATTATTGACCCAGTTTTACACACACAGATATATGTTAAAGCCAAGTCTCCAAGGACACTGCCTGCATAAATGTACTGTACAGAATGGTATATCTGTACCAAACAAAAACTGTTTCCAGCTGATATATTTCAAGCACTTATTAGATTCTTGGTGTGGGCTGTGTAAGATCTTACATATGTAAGGAGCACGTGATTGTCTCAGTTATCTCAGAATATTTTAGTAGTTTGCACATAAATTAACTATGAGGATTTCCTGCTGCTGCTACTACTGTACATTCCTGGTCATTACTCATAGAATGAGAACATCAGCCTTAGCTCCCCTCACCTGTCTGCACGCAATGCTCTAAACACGTCTGAGAATAGCTTTCATCCTGTTTACTTATTATTTATTGACAATACTTTATCTAGACAAAACACTTAAGCAACAAAAAAAATCATAATACTGTGTTATAAACAAAAGTTGTAAACTACTGAACTGAGGCCATTTGTATACAGCAGTTCATTTTTGGTGGGGCCAAATAAGTAGAAATGAGAGGCCTGATCCAGGGGACTTACGCAAGTCTCGCAAGTAAGTAACGCAAGTAACATCGGCGTAAGACGCAAAGAGATCTGGATCGGGTTCAAGGGTTTAGGAAAACGTTGCTCTCCATAACAAAGAATGTTTATAAAATAACACCCACTTTAACACAAGGGTCAATGGATTTTTTTCTGACTTTTGTTACCTTTACAAATGTCTACCAAATGAAGCGAGGTAACTAAAAGATGGTATGAAGCCATGTTCTCATAAACACCACTAATGTAAGTGCACGTGTCATCTGCCTACACAGTGGAGGACTTTTAACAGCTTCCCTTTGGGAGATCCCGGAGGGAAGCTATAGATGAATGCAGGGGGTGGGGCTTAATGACGCGATTTATGCAAATTGCGTCATCAAGTCCCTCCCTGTCCTCAGCAACAGCAGTATACTAGTGTTTCTAGGCAGGGGGCAGGACTTGAGGCCATGGTTTCCATGAAACCACGGGCCTCAAGTCACTTGCAGGAGATTTGCAGGCTCTCCTAGAATACCGGGAGAACTGCCCAAATTTCGGGACTTTCCGGGAGAGTCGGCAACCCTGGTTATTCATAAAGATTAAGCCTACTTTTTACATAGGAACCAGGTATCATAAAGGCAGAAATTATCTTAGTGATGACTCTGGTTCCTAAAGAATAGAGCATTAAAAACCAGTGACCTCACTAAGACAATTTCTAAAGCTTGCATTCCATAAAGCTGCATCATCAGTGATTACACCATGGTTGCCAACTCTCCCTGAATATCAGGGAGTCTCCCTGAAGAGCGGGTGATATCCCTGACTCCCTGAAGTGTTGGGCAATCTCCCTGATGCTGATTCAGTTACAGAAGTCATTGCGGTATGTGACAGAATTTTGAAATTGTGTCCTATTTCCTTGCATTAAGGCCTATGGAGATGGCAGATGAAGAAGTCATTGATCTCCTATACAGAGTATACACAATAAATACTGAAAATATTTATTCCATGACATTTTAACTACCAATAAATACTGATGCTGCTATTGTTATTGAGAAAGAGTTTGCCTGATAGTGTTAGACACATCCAATGGGTGGAGCTATTCATAGGACACACCCCTTTGATACTACAGGACACACCCCTTTGGTGCGGCCTTAATAGTGCTATCAAAATCTCCCTGATATTCATTTGCAAAAGTTGGCAACCATGTATTATACTCCTGTGATGTAAGTGTCTAAAGCTTGCATTCCAGGAAGCTGCATCATCAGTGATGTCATTATACTCCTGTGATGCAAGTGTCTAAAGCTGAGTGCACACTACATGTTTTTTCAAAAACAGATTGCATGATAAACAGCAGTTGCCAGCAATATATCACCAGTGTTTACAGGGTAACAATGCTGTAGAATCTTTAGAGGGGGCATCGATCGTAGCTGGCATCTACTTCCTGGCATTTGGGGGCATGTATAGTCTCAAATTTTTGAGCAGAGGGTTAGTGGAGAAGAAAATCACAGATCTTGCCAGTAAATCTTATCAGTGTGTATTACATGAATCAACATGCTCATTGGGATGTAACTCACTGGTAATGTTGTTAAAATGTATTGCAGCTTCTGAAATTTAATGCAGTGTGTGCCCAACTTAAGCCTTACAGCTAATTGTGTTAGCTATAGATGTTATCATTGAACTGTAGAATGTAGTTTGTTGTAGTTGTAAAACCTTATGTCACATTATTACATAGATAATATGTCTGATCCAGAGTGAGGAGTAACTGCACAAAAAGATGTAAATCTGGAACATGTCAATCAATAGGGAAATGTGCAAAAAAAATACCAACGATATTGCTTTTCACACATAAACACAACTTTATTTTTAAACTCTAATTGTGCTAAAAACATCATCCCTCAATTCTTTGTTTTCACATTTTAAATTTGATTTTATCAATGAAAAACAGCATTCCGTCCAACTGAGATTTGAACACAAATCTTAATAGCACTTGTGTGTGAATGACCAGCCAAGCAAGTAATGCATATGCAAACCCATACAGACTGGCATGAGCAAAGTAAGAGTAACCACTTTTTGCAGACAGTCATTGGGAGTTTGTATTACTTATTGCTCACTTATACTTTTTTGATTAACAACTTACTAACTTCACATCACAAAAGGCTTTTACTACTAACACTGCCTAGAAGCATAGGCCTTCTACACCTACTTGATATGTATTGCTACATCCTCTGCTTGATTGCTACATCATCTCTGTATATGCATAGGTTGAAGTACAGAACGACTAATTAAGGTTCAAGTACCTTAGGGGACATTAGGTTAATGAGACAAGTTACTCTCCTAATCAAAATAATGATTCTGTACTGAGTGTTTAACGTTACAAAAAAATTGTGTGTTGAACTATATACAGTCAGGTCCATAAATATTGGGACATTGGGGTAGATCCAGAACTACGTTTGCCGTACGTTTATTCGCGTAGCATATTTACGCGTGCGTACCTTCTATACACTCCCCTTGGCACACCCCTTGTATGTACGTATTTTGTCAAGATCCGCTTTTCAAACCCTACCTTAACTTTTGACAACGTACGTATTTACGCAGCTAAGCACGCCCATCCTGTACACTTTAAATACAAACCCCCGCCTACTTAAAGTATTTCAGACGTATTTTGGACTCACGTAAAATTGGCACGCCCACACGTAAGTATTTACGTGACACATACATGAATGGCCCATACGTTCACAATTATGCTACGTTACTGAGCGTATTTTCTATAGTGCGCATGCGCAGTACTTACCAAAAGTCGATTTTACGTCTCCGCCACGCGTAAATTCGCTCACAAGCGTTGTTCTGAATCTGGCCCATTGACACAATTCTCATATTTTGGGCTCTATACAGAACCACAATGGATTTTAAATGAAACAAACAAGATTTTACTGCAGACTTTCAGCTTTAATTTGAGGGTATTTACATCCAAATCAGGTGAACGGTGTAGGAATTACAACGGTTTCTATATGTGCCTCCCACTTTTTAAGGGACCAAAAGTAATGGGACAATCGAACAGGGTTCCAATGTCGAGTATGGGTCCCTGTTGCAAATGGCCCTACTTTGATAGGGCCATTCACCCCCAGCCAGTTCAGAACTGTAGTATCTTTAGAGGGGGCTGGACAAATGATTGCTTATGCTTTAGACACTTGCATCACAGGAGTATAAGGCATAGACATTGATCCCTGCAGCAACGAACATGGTGGACCGATATGTAAGTATTCTGGGTTGTATTCGGATATCTGGTTTTAACGAAAGTTCCGTGCCTATTTTTAGGATCGGATCGATTTTGCATCAAATGCGCATGCGTAGTAATAGTGATACGCCATCTACATTGAAGTAAAGGTCGGAAATGCCTAAGGGAAGGACTTGTGAATCGGGCAGAGACTAATGCGACCCTAAGTGCTGCGGAAATATACGGACCTAAGGATTTGCATAGAAATGGGCGGGGGGAGGCATTGAGATGAGGGAAATTGGGCGCGCTTACAGAGTTAGGGTCGGTAATATACGCAACTAATACACATAAGGTTGGAAGTGAGTGCGACCAGATAGGGCAAATCAATGCAGGTGGAAGTTTAGGTCCGGCCGGAGGTTGCGAGGGGAGTGACTGTTTTTTCTGGTGGGTGTAACCTGCTCCGACCTGCCACTTAGTTGCGTATATTTGCGGCCTGAACGCCGACAGATCTCTGAATACGGCCCTCTATGACCAAACCCACTCCCTAATCCTTACCCTAACCCTCCCCTTCCATTACCCTAACCCTAAGCCTCCAATCCCCACAGCCTGACCCTAACCCCCCCTTCCCCGCAGCCTAAGCCTAAGTCTCTGTTCCCCACAGCCTGACCCTAACCCAGGGCCGATTTTAGTGGAGGGCGAACCGTGCAATCGCACGGGGCGTGCCCCTAGGTAACTTAAAGGGGGCACCCAGCAGGGCAGCCCCCCTTCCCCTTTGGGTCTCCCTGCCCTCCTCCATGGTTCTCACGCTGAGCCAGGAGGGTTGCTCCGAGGCGGAGGTGCGCTTCTATCTGGTGCAGTACAGCGCCCTCACCCGGCTCCAGAGGGGGTCCACGGGGACCAGTTCAGCCAGCCTGCAGCTGTGTCATTATCTTCTTCTGCCCCCACCCCCCCCGTGGGGGGCCGTGCTGCTGCTCCAGAGCTGTGGGAGTCAGCACTGACAGCGGCGTCCAGCTCCCAGATCGAGGCCCTGTGCAAGGTACCGCACTGGTATGAGCAGAGGTGTCAGGGAGTATGTTACAGTGCTGTAAAAATAGGGATGAGAGGTGTCAGAGAGTGTGTTAGAGTGCTGTAGGAATAGGGGTGAGGGGTGTGAGGGAGAATGTTAGAGTGCTGTAGGAATAGGGGTGAGAGGTGTCAGGGAGTATGTTAGAGTGGTGTAGGAATAGGGGTGAGGGGTGTCAGGGAGTATGTTAGAGTGGGGAAGGAATAGGGGTGAGGGGGGTCAGGGAGTGTGTTGGAGTGGTGTAGGAATAGGGGTGAGGGGTGTCAGGGAGTGTGTTACAGAGCTGTAGGAATAGGGGTGAGAGGTGTCAGGTAGTGTGTTAGAGTGGGGTAGGAATAGGGGTGAGGGGTGTCAGGGAGTATGTTAGACTGCTGTAGGAATAGGGGTGAGAGGTGTGAGGAAGAATGTTGGAGTGGGGTAGGAATAGGAGTGAGAGGTGTGAGGGAGAATGTTGGGGTGGGGTATAAATAGGGGTGAGGGAGAATGTTGGAGTGGGGTAGGAAAAGAGGTGAGAGGTGTAAGTGGGGGAGGAAAGGGGTGGAGGGGGGTGAGGGAGAATGTTGGAGTGGGGTAGGAATAGGGGTGAGGGGTGTAAGTGAATGACTGGATGTTGACCTTTATTTTGCGGGGGGAAGGGGGCTTGCGCCAGGAACTTTTCGCCCTGGGCTCTATAAAGTCTAGAAACGGCACTGCCCTAACCCGCACTTCCATGGCCCTAATTCTAACCCTTCCTTACCCAGAAGCCTAACCCTAACCCTCCCTTAAAAGTCCCCGGAGAGGGTTACTCGCCTATGCCGCTCGCATACTCACCCATTCATAAAAATAAATCTAAAATGGCTGTCATTCAATATAGAGACAGACGAAAAGCAACTTTCACCTGTCTCTACTTTGCAATAACAGCCATTGGTGCCGGGACTCCCACCGCCAATGTCTTATGAAATCACATAGCCGCTACCACAAAGTAAAACAAGGTATAAGCAGGCCTTAACCTTAACTACGACAACTTTCTACATTTTTATTAATTTAAGCATATATATTTCATGACTATAGACTAGTTTTATAGGTACCGCTGTGGCTCATCAGTGCCTTACCCCATGTAACCAGTAGTTTTCAATTCATCCACATGAATAAATCTTGATTTAAGCCTGGCAGCAGGAGGTGTAAAAGCAGTAGTTCTAATAAATCACTGTTGAGCTACTGTGAATTCCATATAAATAACAAATACCTATCCTTTTTATAAATAACATTTTGTAAATAATATTGCATTAAATATCATCTTTAATTATGTATATATTTTTATTCTTTTATTTGACCATTGTTGCAGAATGGTGAGTATTACCACAAAGGGCTGAATCCAGAATTAGGTGCTTGAAATTAGTTACTTCTGGGCTAAACCATGTTGATTGCAGGGGGAGTCAAGTTAATTGTATTCTTTGCATGCAGGGATATATCTTTGAATTGCTTACTGCACACAGATACTGACCAGCTTTACTATCACACTGTTATTTAGACTTGGGATAGGAAACATCATCTCTCAACTCTAATACTGGGCCATATGCAGACTCCCGGATGTATAACATATACGAAGCAGACAAAAATATGACTCCCCTGCAACCAACATGGTTTAGCCCAGGAGTTACTCATTTCAAGCACTTACTTAAGTCTGGATCCAGCCCAATATTTATAAGTACCCTGCAATATTAGGTGATATTGCCCCTAACCCAAACTAAAACCATCTTTTAAGGGTGGACTATTTCTGGTGTCCCCTCCAACAATTGCCATTTAGTGAATGCTTGTAATACAGTTATTTGAAATAAAAATGTTGGACCGGATCCAGACCCCTGCTCACTCTCTGTACCTGAGGAGGTCTTAATGTCCGCAAGGAAGAGGGGAGTGAACTCCCCTGTCACTCCCCTCCAGAGTCGGATTAAGACTTTATGAGGCCCTAGGCAAGATACCGGTTTGGGGCCCCCATGTCCCCTCCCCACAATTTTTCTCAATAGCACAATATTAAAATTTTACTTTTAAATTTATTAAAACGTGTCCATGTTGCAACACATACTTATTATAAACATAGACATAACCCCCTCCCCATTTGTAATCGCATTTTTTTTTGCTTTCTATTAAGATCAACAAAAACCATAAAAAAAAAAAATTCTAATAAGCGTATGTGCACTCCTGCTGGGGTAACTCTGCTTAGTGAAAACATCTATAAGCAACATTTATGAGCAAAGTACAAAGGTAAAATGTATTGGAACTGATTATAAGCTATTAGACCAGGGTTTTTATTTGCAAACACTTGAGATTACTGGGCTGGATACAGACTTAAGTAAGTGCTTGAAATTAGTTACTCCTGGGCTAAACCATGTTGATTGCAAGGGGAGTCAAGTTAAGGTGAACTAAGGGTTAACTAAACCTGAGGGAAATTAAACTGTGTGCTGGTAATGGAGGTTGGGACCGGACTATGGGTTAGGGTCACTTTAAATAATTTTCCTTGGAGATCCAATCAGGGCCTGAGGGAGGAGATTAGGGGTTGCAGTTGAAAACCCCTGAGGGGAGTGGCCCAGCCTCTTCTTTTCTTTGGAATTCACCCGCCCACGAGTTGTCTATGTGGTATGCAATGTTTCTTGAATTTATTTGGAAAACTTCATTGCGGTTGGTGGTGGCGGGAAGGCAGTACAGTGCATCGGGTAATATCCTGTGAGGCGTAGTGGGGGTAAGCCAAGGAGCTTTCTTCTCTGTTGGACCGGTATTCCATCGTGTTTTGTTTTAGGGGCGGGCCCGGTGTTTAGTGGGTTAACTGGGAAAACGTGAATTATCTCTGAGGCGGAAGATGGACGCCAATAGAAGTGGGGTAGATATCAGGCCCCCACTTTGTGAACGCTTGGAGCGTTATGGTTTGTACTGCCTTCTTCCGTCACCATCTGAATTAGTACATGTTAATGTAATGATTATGCAAATTGCATTGTTTGTTTAATGTTAATAAATACAAGGACTTGGTTTGAGTCCTTTTTTTTGCAAGCAAGTCTTTTTTATTGCCTTAGGGGGGCAGTGTGTTTTTTAAGGGAACCAGGTCGAATGACTCAGCGTAGCATGTTTATTGTATTCTTTGCTTGCAGGGATATATCTTTGAATTGCTTACTGTGCACAGACACTGACCAGCTTTACTATCACTGTTATTTAGACTTGGGATAGGAAACATCACGTCTTAACTCTAATACTGTTTGCAACAGATGAAATATGACTCCCCTGCAATCAACATGGTTTAGCCCAGGAGTAACTAATTTTAAGCACTTACTTAAGTCTAGATCCAGCCCACTATGAGCAATCTTTTTGTAAACCTACTATAGGTCCTCTCAGACTTTATATAAGGTTTCTTTTACATATTATCCTGTGTGCTCCTATTGTGTTACCAGGGGGCTGGACATTTATTGTATTTACAGAGATGTACCCACTCAGCCATTGTACAGCAAGCATAGGTCAGTACAGGTAAGACTGATATTTTGGGCTTACTTCCCTGCAAAGCTATGTAACTGCTTTAACTAAATAACAGGCCAAACCCAGATCAAAGTGCGTAAGTGGGTTTCCTGGAGGGAAGGGCGCATGTACCCTCCAGCTGTTTTACACTAGTTACCCACCAAAAGGACGCAATGCGGCATGGGAGATTTAAATTACGTCGGTATGGGCAGGGTTTAAGACATACACGTAGATCAGTGATTGTACGGACTGCTGAACTGCACATCAGCGTATCTGCCCTCAAATCCGCACAAGAGAGGGGAGCAGGGCCGGATTACCCGCTAGGCAACCTAAGCGCGCACCTAGGGCCCAGCGGGACCCAGGGCCCGAAATCCGGCCCTGGATTACCATTCTGTGAGCCGATGCTAGCGTCGCTTAGTACAGGCAGCGCTGGTCTGGAGTCAGTCATATGCCTCCAGGATCCAGCACCCCACCTCCCTAGGTTTTCTTACCGAAAACC
Source organism: Limnodynastes dumerilii (assembly GCA_011038615.1). Taxonomy (NCBI): domain Eukaryota; kingdom Metazoa; phylum Chordata; class Amphibia; order Anura; family Limnodynastidae; genus Limnodynastes; species Limnodynastes dumerilii. The sequence continues at coordinate 249,359 of WWET01001144.1, read as the reverse complement.
TAGGGAGGGGGGGCGCTGGATCCTGGAGGCATATGACTGACTCCAGACCAGCGCTGCCTGTACTAAGCGACGCTAGCATCGGCTCACAGAATGGTAATCAAGGGCCGGATTTCGGGCCCTGGGTCCCGCTGGGCCCTAGGTGCGCGCTTAGGTTGCCTAGCGGGTAATCCGGCCCTGCTCCCCTCTCTTGTGCGGATTTGAGGGCAGATACGCTGATGTGCAGTTCAGCAGTCCGTACAATCACTGATCTACGTGTATGTCTTAAACCCTGCCCATACCGACGTAATTTAAATCTCCCATGCCGCATTGCGTCCTTTTGGTGGGTAACTAGTGTAAAACAGCTGGAGGGTACATGCGCCCTTCCCTCCAGGAAACCCACTTACGCACTTTGATCTGGGTTTGGCCTGTTATTTAGTTAAAGCAGTTACATAGCTTTGCAGGGAAGTAAGCCCAAAATATCAGTCTTACCTGTACTGACCTATGCTTGCTGTACAATGGCTGAGTGGGTACATCTCTGTAAATACAATAAATGTCCAGCCCCCTGGTAACACAATAGGAGCACACAGGATAATATGTAAAAGAAACCTTATATAAAGTCTGAGAGGACCTATAGTAGGTTTACAAAAAGATTGCTCATAGTGGGCTGGATCTAGACTTAAGTAAGTGCTTAAAATTAGTTACTCTTGCTTGCAAAAAAAAGGACTCAAACCAAGTCCTTGTATTTATTAACATTAAACAAACAATGCAATTTGCATAATCATTACATTAACATGTACTAATTCAGATGGTGACGGAAGAAGGCAGTACAAACCATAACGCTCCAAGCGTTCACAAAGTGGGGGCCTGATATCTACCCCACTTCTATTGGCGTCCATCTTCCGCCTCAGAGATAATTCACGTTTTCCCAGTTAACCCACTAAACACCGGGCCCGCCCCTAAAACAAAACACGATGGAATACCGGTCCAACAGAGAAGAAAGCTCCTTGGCTTACCCCCACTACGCCTCACAGGATATTACCCGATGCACTGTACTGCCTTCCCGCCACCACCAGCCACAATGAAGTTTTCCAAATAAATTCAAGAAACATTGCATACCACATAGACAACTCGTGGGCGGGTGAATTCCAAAGAAAAGAAGAGGCTGGGCCACTCCCCTCAGGGGTTTTCAACTGCAACCCCTAATCTCCTCCCTCAGGCCCTGATTGGATCTCCAAGGAAAATTATTTAAAGTGACCCTAACCCATAGTCCGGTCCCAACCTCCATTACCAGCACACAGTTTAATTTCCCTCAGGTTTAGTTAACCCTTAGTTCACCTTAACTTGACTCCCCTTGCAATCAACATGGTTTAGCCCAGGAGTAACTAATTTCAAGCACTTACTTAAGTCTGTATCCAGCCCAGTAATCTAAAGTGTTTGCAAATAAAAACCCTGGTCTAATAGCTTATAATCAGTTTCAATACATTTTACCTTTGTACTTTGCTCATAAATGTTGCTTATAGATGTTTTCACTAAGCAGAGTTACCCCAGCAGGAGTGCACATACGCTGCATGTCAGAAAGGGACTTTGACTTTGAGATTAGAATAATCTAAATGCATGGATCTTCTGCCTTTTTTCAGATTTACAGGGAGTGAAACTATGGCAGCACTTCATAAGATTAAACAACAGCCCTGGCATTCAGAGGGATTCTGTTTTGCTTCTCTTCATACTGAACAGAGCCCACCTTTTAGCTAGTCATGTGACCCACTCTTGGTTAAAACAAGTATTTAGTTTGTCAAAAACTGTGCCTGATTGACATTTCTTTTGAAAGATATCTTAATATAACTTACATTGCCAGCACCTGAGGTCCCCTGGACTCATTCCCTGCCAACATTCCGCCTCTTTGCTCTATGGCCCGATACAGTTAACTTTCACCCATGTATATGGCACACAATCTAGAAAAAGGGGGTGACAGTGCGCTCCAGCGATGGTGTGTGTTAGTGGGAAATATCAATGTCTATGGTCCATGTGAGAAATAAGTATAGTCCTGTTCCCGCAGGGTTCCTGACCTCGCTGTGCACCGTTGTGTGAATCGCTGTGTGTGCCTGTGTCCTCCGGATGTGCTGATGAACAGTTGTCAGCCGAGAGGTCCACAGTCAGTGTTTGGAGTCCACACAGCAGGTGACCTCACTTCACACACCGACCGCTGACCTCTTAGCTGAAAAGTGTTCATCAGGACATCCAGAGGACAGACATACACAGCGATTCACCCGACGGTCCACAGCAAGGTCACGAACCCATTGCATGCACCGAACAGCTGATCAAGAAACCGTAATCAGCCTGCTACTTCAAAGTGGAACATGTGAGTGCATTGCACTACCTTTCATATTGTATCTCTATTGCAATAATATTTCACTATTGCTGGCTACTTTCTCCCCTCTCTCTCCAATTTATCAACTCTGAGACTTAACCCACTCTAAACCCTTTGGACATCTCCCCCCCCACTTGTTTAAGCCTGAACTGTGAACTGTTTCTGGACTATTAAGACCGCTACAGACCCCCTATCCTCCTAGCCCTATCCCCATTAAGGACTACACTATTTCTCTCATGGACCACAGCCATTGATATTTCCCACTAACACAAGTTATTGATGTAGTGTACGGTCATTCCCCTTTTTTTTTGTTTGAACTGCTTATGTCTGTTGGGGACATCAAGTGATTAGTGCAGTCAGCATCCTTACCGCAGTCATCCCCCTCCCACTACCATTCCACGGGACCCCTGTGAGTGCTACCTTATCTCATATGGCATACAATATTGTATTTTACCTATTATACATGTGATAGTGTTATACTTCAGCTATTCCTTATCATGGCTTTTGTCCGATTACATGATCTTCCTTATCAGGGATCATTTACTGGTTCTTCTAGCACATAATCACTTTGCACCACTTCCTGGATGTGTTGATCATGTGACTACTACTACAGGTTTTTTTGTCTGCTGGCTCCCTGTGTGCGGTGTGTGTTCACTTGTGTGCTCTGGCTCACTTCCTGCGGAACTTTTGGTCAGTGTACAGTGCTCCAACCAAGAATTTAAGTTTCCTTACATTCCCAGCACTCATGTCTTCTGGCATCCATTATATATGGATATATCATACTAATGCCTGCCCAAGTCAGATCCCTGAAAATTTAAGTAGTCCATGACCTGCCCATTACCTGCGGCTGAATCCATTTCCACCCTCAGGTTCTCTGGTGAATACCAGGTCTGGGTTTAAACTATGCGCTTCTAAAGAGTGAAAGATGGGTCTAAGAGGATAGGACATTTTAATATTTTAGCGGCAAAATCAAAAACCTCTTTCCAAAATGGCTAAATCTGGGGACAACTCCAAAAAATATGCAAAATGTCTCCAAACTCACCACAATTACGCCAACAGAGACTAGACGTGGCGGAACACATCTTATGTAATCTAACAGGAGTGAGATAAAATACGATTCAACAATTCAATGTACATTTTAATATGGTTTGTGCATAAAGAACATTTAAACATCTGCGCTGATAACTTGGTCCACTGGTTGGGAGACATGGTAATAACCAAGTCACGTTCTCACCTCAATTGTGCTCAAGTCTTGGTAATATCTTTGGGTGATATCAATCTAATGTGCCAGAAAAAAATGGCTCCACTAGACCTATCTTCCACAAGTTTATCCAAGGTAATAGTCGGGGGGGCTTTCAATGCTCCCGACACCTCGTGCTCAGCAATGATCCAACTTTTAATTTGCAAGTAGGTGAACGCATACTGTACGTAGTTGGAGGATGGAACTGAAGAGCAAGGGTTTATAAATGGAGAATATAATGCGTAGCTACTATGTCAGAGAGGGATATCATGCCCCAAAATACATGATGTCAATACAAATACAAATACATACGTTTTTGAAGAAGTAAGTTTATATTCTGCTATCTGGCCAAGCCAGGAGGCCTCGCAGGCACCCCATGATAATAAAAGTTCACCTAATTTTCTAACACAATGGAGTAAGATTAACCTTACATATATCTTCAAAAGAAAATGGAATAAAAATTCCTAAGTATGATAAAATCACATGTCGGTTATTTAGGATAAGAAAAAAAGAAAATAAACAAGGCAGAAACATTAGCCTGGAGACTTTGTTGCAGTAAAGAAAGAGGGTATCAAAACGCTACAAATACAAATACTTCGAGGGAAGGGGTATCTAAAAGGAACAAGACCCACATAAGAAGCCCGGCCTAATTACAATCAATCTAGATAAGTCAACACACACCTAAGATATATTGACCTAGTAGGAAATACAACAATAATGAATATTCTGATTCAAATATCAATGCACATACACCAAAGAAATAGTAATAATACAAACAAACAATCTGTGAAAATTCTGTGACAAATCCAAAAGAACAATAGTAATATCCTATTTACCTAACACGAGACCAGTCTGTTGAGAGCTGGAAGACATTAGTAGCCAAGGTTTGTGGGGGGAGTTTCAACTCCTCCAGAAATTTAGCTCCACCGTCCAAAGAAGCGATGGGTGGAGCTTTCCCACCTCACTAAAACCTTAACTGGAAACCCCCACCTACAGGGAATATTATTGTTCTGTAAAATTGAGGTAATCGGTGCAAGACTGCGCCTTCGATTAATGGTAGATACTGATAGGTCCTGAAAAAGTTGTAAGTCACCCAAATGTTCTACATTTTCAGGTTGTCTGGCTGCTCTAAGAATATCAACCTTTATACTGAAAAAATGGACTGTCAGAAGTGATCCTAGGGATCACTGCTTGTTTCATTTTTAGGCTTTCTCCTGGATGCGATCAATAATCAAATTTTTTTTCATTGATTCCAGGAAGTAGCTTACAAAAGATGCCTTTAGCGAAATCCTCCAACCCAGCATTAGAAACCGATTCGCGGATTCCTCAGATTTTTATATTATTCTTCTGGGATCTGTCCTCTACGTCTGCCAATTTGTCTCTTATTTGGGCCACTTCTGCCTGTAGACCTACCTGTGCCAATAAAAGGGAGTTATAAGAAATTACCACTTCTTCCATTTTAGATTCTAAATATCCAGTTTGTGTATTGATATCTGAAAGACCCTGGTGTAATTCTCCCACTGAAGCTTTCAATTCAGTGAAAAAGTCTGGTCGGAGAGAGGCAAATGATTGATGATTGGTACGGGTGGTCACTGGCACATCCATATCTAATTCATCCTCTTGAGAAGAGGGTATTTGTTGATCAGGCAGAGACCCTGAGGTCTGCTGATTCTTTTTTAGCCATAGCCATTTCTTCTGGCATGGGACTATTCCTTGGTGGTTGATGAGCATGAAACTTTAAAGGTGGATCGAGAAACGCCAGCTTAGATTTCTTCTGAGGCATTATACAATATAAAACAGTTCCACAGGTTACTAAGCTAATAAATATAGAATATTCAGTCAGAAAGGGGGAGATCCAGACCTACGCCCAGAAGCGTATTTACGCTTTCCGTAAGCGTAAAAGCGGCCATTTGTACTTACTGCGCATGCGCAGGGCAGATGTTATGCAACAAAATTCTGAACTTTGAGCGTACCAGCCATACGAAACCCGTAATTATTCTTTGAGGGCGAGGTGAGGTATTTAAATCGAACAGTATGAGCGTGCAAGCGTCATAACCACGCAAGGAGCCTACGGATGCCCGCGGTTACGCTCAGAAAAGTTAGGGTAGGGTTTGGTCGGACGACCGTGGGGAGTGCCTAGGGGAGTGCTTCTTAGGTACGCTGGCGTAAATACACTACGCACAAGGGCGTTTCATGAGCATAGGTCTGGGTCTGGCCCAAAGTCACTTAGGTAAATATACAAAGACGGGATGTCTGGGTAGATAAAGGCGGAGAAGCTTCACATAAAAAGGAAAAAACAGGGCAAGGGCTCAGGAAATTACCACAGCAGGGTGGGGTGGGGAGTTGGCGGGTTAAAGCTGTAATATCTAACACCCCCCACACACCCTATAGGTCTACTCTGGTAAGGGCTGGTCAGTTAGTAAGTTGTTTTCTTGTGAGTCTTATAGGTATATTCAGCTCCCATTTTTTATGCTCTGCATTCACACAAATATCACCACCTTAGGTGCTATAAGGAATTTTCTGGGACAGGTTCTTTCAATAAAACAGTAAAGCAGTAAAGGAGTAATAATAATAGTAATAGTAATAGTGAGCGTGGCAATAGGCAATAATATGCAGTAGTAGGCAGTGCTAGCAACAGCAATAGGCAATAGTAGCAACAACAGCAGCAGCAGTATGGCTGTAATAGTATGTAGTTGTTGCCCTATAGATCTATGACAATTAATCCGCCATTGCTGCAAGGGCTCACCAAAGAGGGGGGAGAACAGCCTAACTTCCAGAGATCATAGGATGGACCAAGGACCAGTATTTGTACATCTCCGGTCTTCTGATTATCTGCCCATTTTCAGCAGTCCGTATAGAGGTCCAGCTGCTCAAATGACCAGATGCCCGCAGACCTCCCCTTACTTTACTCCCTGCTGCGGTCTGAGCTTCACGGGGCTTCATGGAGCTTCACTACATGCGTATGTGCACGCCGCTGTTCAGGCTCCTCCCCCTCAGTCTTTTTAGCCGGCAGTTCCTCCCAGACTGAGTCAAACACAGTCCCTGAAATATATGTGTGTCTTAATCTGTAGGTCTCTCAAGATTGATAATCTGTAGTACTCACATTGTGGAGGTATTTACAATATGGTGATATATTTTAAATATCTGTGTTGTTAAAAACTAATTTCTAGTTCTACTAATAAGGACATGTCTAGAGGGTTGCTTTGTATAATGTTATGTTTATAGTATATGCAATTTACTAACAGACAGTCCAGGTGAATTCTGACAAAAAAGTAATAATTTAATAGCAGTGCTTTTTTTGAAAGAAAAGAGGTGCCGGAACTCACATGTATCAACTCACGCGTGACCACAGACCAATCACAAGCCGAGAAGCGCCACAAGCCGCGCAGTGCCATCACAACCAGTGCGGACAAAGTCTGCATGCATCGTACTCAACACACAAGCAGCCTGCATGCACCATTTTAATGATTTTGCTGTCGAAACTCCTTTCCAGTGAGTTCTATGACAAGAAAAGCATTGTTTAATAGTGCAAATACACATATACAACAAGGGTTGTGTATGAGCTGAGAGCAAATTAGGAATAACACAGTAAAATTGGCAGGGAAAACACAAAAACACTAAAGACGTCAACAGGTTCCACAAGAAAAAAATTGGATATCAGGTTAGTTCCATCTGAGGAAACCCATGCTGGGAGAAACGCGTTAGAGCTCTATTTTATTGAAGGAATTCCTGTTTTCTGCTTGCTACAATTTGTTCTTTGAATAATACGGTGGGACAACGAACATTCCATAATCGGTTCGAGTACAGAGCACGTTCGGATATACTAAGCCCCACGGGTGCTCCAGACCTCCCGTATACGGATCCTGCCGGCTCGCTGATTGCGGCATCCAAATTGTGTGTCTAAGGAGGCCAGCTGATCTCTACATCTATACAGCCACCCTCGCTGACGAGCGAGGTGTATTTTCCTCCTACCAACAGCCGTCAGAACTTTACTTTTGGCCGGTGTGTCCAACGGAGCCTCTGCTGATTGCTAACAACATATGGTCCCAAAAACTAACAGTGAGTCAACCTGTACTGTGTCTATGAACTTTAGACTGTGGTAAATATCTAAACCTACCCACCGTTTATTAGAATCCTGTATTTAAGGACATCTTTAGTAATGCAACTGCACTTTTTGCGACTTTCTGCAACAGAGGAATTATAAAATCCATATCCCTATTGCATGTCTTAATGAGAATCATCTAGTGTATCATTTGAGCAACAAATGCAGATTTAACAGGGTTTCTTTATATTTTGTGATTAGCCATATATGTTTTTAGTAGATTGTGGTAATACACAGTAATACTGTTTATTTTTAAGTGATTTTTAAGTGATTGTGCAAATAAATTACATAATTTTTTAACTACCTCCAAGCGCTCTTTTTTCCTTTTTTATTGTATCTTTTACGTGGGTTGGTCCCCTCAAAGTAGCTGCTAGCGGTCAGTTATATTATCATCTGAGTGCAAACTTATTAGCGCTGATTTTTTCTCTTTTCTTAGTTCCATCGAAGGCAGCAAATACCCAAACTTTGGGAATCTAGGATAGCACACAGGTAAGCACAAGGTAAACAATAATGACCAGCAACAAGGCCGGACTGGCCATCTTGCAGTTTTGGCAAATACCAGATGGGCTACTGGAAGGATGGACCGGTAGCCAGCACTACTATAGTCACTCTTAGCAGATGATTCTCTACTTCAGTTCCACACAGAAGATTTTCAGCCAATCAGGGAGTTTTCTGATGTCGTGCTACTCCCTCACTGGCTTCTGCTGCTATGAACCCCACCCCCTTCCTGCACTTCCTTCAGTCCACAGTAAGTGTATGTGAGGTATACCAGATGTAATGTGTTATGCATGTATATGTGCTATGCATGCATATATGTTGTGTGTGTATGTGTGTGGTGTACAAGATGTGTGAGTGCATTAAGCATTGCTGAGGCGGTTACCCAGAGCGCTGAATGACAAGCCTCAGCATAACAGCAAGAGCTTAACATATAGGGGTAAAGCCACCCCTTCATGTACTATATGCTGAGCGCTTACTCTTATGCTGAGGCTTGTCAATAAAAAAAAAATAATAATAAAGAAACTGTAAACCTCCGTGAACACCTCTCCTTGCGCTCTGGGAGGGGGTAATGCTCGCACCACCCTAGTTATGGTCCTGGATGTAAGCTATCATGAGCAAGAACTTCGTAACTTGTGTCCTCCCTGTGTTACAACACCTTCTCCTTCATCTACTGCACCCACAGGCTGCTTGCCAGCTTAGTGTCCTGGCTCCATTCTCCGATATACCATATACAGAAAGGCCTTGACGGTGGCTGGTGGCTTATCTCATATTTGTACAAATATGCGTAACGAACATTTCTGTGTTTTATTTTACAGATAGAACAGTATAGTTTGTTACTGGTTTATGGCAGTGTGCTGGGGCAATTTTTCCCTTTGTTTCTGTGGCTAGCAGGTTAACCCCCTGCCTTTCATGCACCTGTTTAACATTTACTTAATAAATTGATTGAGCAGCTTCCATTCTGGTTTTATACCTTATTTATTGTTAGTAGTGCAGAAGTAATGTCACTTATCTGTTTCTCTTAAAATTAGTAACGATTAGTGACACGGATGTAGTGTTCCAGTCCCCTCTGTCACTGTGTTATTGCGAGTAGGATTGTGATTTATAAATAGTCCAGCTGACATATACTATATACTTATTGCTCCATGTACACTCCCCTGCAGATATTGTATATATCAATCAGTTTCCCCTTAATTTTTTGTTAGCTCTTCTTTCTACATCCAATCTCTCTCCATTTCTTCTGCTTTCTGGGAACTGGGCATTAACTCTCCATCTTATCAGAAAAAAATCAACTACTCCTCTCTCCTCCCCTTCTCAACTGTCTTGTCCTCAAGTGTGACTATTTAGCCCTACCTCCTGCATCCTTTCAGTGCCATTCCTACTAAGGGCAATTACCACAGTTGCTTAGTGTCTACACAAATATAGTCTAGTATAGTCGCTATTTAGGTAGAAATGCATGTGATTAAATAATAAATAAGGGCCAGATCCACACTTATACCGCTTTCATATCACCATCCTTGAAGAACCTGGGATTTTCAACCCGGGTTTTTCCAGGGCGTATTGCTGTGTCAAAAAAAAAAGCTGCGTTATAAGTCCACAAAACCCTGGAAATTCCCGGGTCTGACCCTTTCACATGTGCCATGAATTTCCTGGGACCGCCCTGGCAAGCAACTGTCAATCAGCCTAAAGAGGAGCTCTTATTGGCTGAAAAAATTAAGGGGATTTCACTTTTAAAATAAACTAGGGGACTTTAAAAAGAGGACCTGAAAGTAGACAGGCTACATTTTTTAGTACTTCTAGGTCTCCTTTCTAGTCTGTCTGCCTGCAGTTTCACTATTCACCACTATGAACTTAATTCATACTTCATGCATAGTACCTTTTCCACTGCCACAGTATGCAGCCGCCCAAATTCAGCTCTGCTCAGTGAGAGGCTGCAATTAATACTCATCTGCACTGGTCCTTGTAATCAGACAAACAGGTGAAATCCTATGAGTTCGGCATTGCAGCCCCTAGGGGAGAACCTTGGAACTCCTAGTTCTTGAATGTTAGTACAGTGTCCAAACATATAGTGATCCATTTTGATTAACAGATTTGACTGGACAAAAGACCAGCTCATTTGTGATACTTCATAGAGGAATTGAAAAACTGCTCAGTATAAAACATTATAATATCATTGTACAGTGTAGAGGTATGTGAGAAACAGCAGTTTGCTGAGGGAGATGTTTGAAATATTCTTGTCATTAGATGACTAGAACAAGATAAATCTATTACAGATCCCAAGGTCTAGATCGACTTTATAGCTGTGCCTGGTAACAAGGCAAACCTGCCATGATTCCTCTCATCTTGTCTCATTGTAAATGGTTTCCTGCAGGCAATGCAATGCAAGTCTCTGATTGATTCCAAGGAGAAGACAAGTTCAAGCATCAGAAACTGTTTTGGATGCACGGCAGCTGCAGGCGAACAGTGGAAAAATAGATACAGTATATATGTAGCCGTAAATTTATATTTATAGGTAGGCAATTTAGTGATACTCAGACAATACATACAAGATGATTCTCTTAACTGTATGTTGTAAAATATAAGAAATATATTACTGCACTAGTGGTAACTATTATTTGTGAGTAAAGAATGGCCCACAAGGGGACCTATTAACTACTTGCAAACACAGCTAAGCACAGATCTCAGGGTACATAGCAGTTTAACAAATGAGATCCCTTTATCACCACACAATGGATCAGTTCACAGACTAATTTAGGACATATGTTGCTAAAAATCTGGGACACAGCTCTTACACCTTGTATGCTAACTGAAAATAAATTCATATGTTTATTTAAAAGGGTACAATTTCCAGCAGTTTCTATGTATTTCTCTTTCTCTCCTTCCTGATGTGACAACAGTGAGGCCTAAATAAAGGCTTCTTCTGGGTTTTGACTTTCCAAGGGACCAGGGCTCCTTTTTCTGAACTTTTTTCTGAGCCTGGCTGGGTAATGGAAGGGCAGAAAGCACAATGCCACACCTATGAAGAGGCATCAAACCCAACTTTTTTCCAGTGCCTGGAGGCTGATGAGTCTTTCCTTGTGGTAAGCATCATATAATAGACTGTGAGCATCTCACCACCTTTGTTATTGCCCTTTCTTTATACATACATAGTATCTAGTTTTTAAGACACTGTATAAATGAACTTTGGTTACACAATTATTCCACAATTCCTTTTATGAATTTTCTTTTATTTGCTGGTGACACTATGAAAATACCGCCTTACAGGGCCAGTGCTAGGTCTCTGGACACCCTAGGCAAAGCTTCTGCCCATAACCCCCTTTCATTCTCATTTTCTCAGTCACCCTTGGCATCCCTTGCTGTGTTGCATACTGCTTCAAAGGCACAGGGGATCAAGTACAGTGCTCTGCAGGAGCTGCCACTCAGCGGATCCCTTCCAGCTGTGCTTACTTTACTTGCTCAAGCACTCAGTTGTCATGTACCTGACAGCAGATTGTCTAAGTAGTATAAGTACTGCTGTAGGGGATCAGCTGAGCCTCAACTTCTGAGCACACAAGCTGCAGCAGAAGATTACCTGAGTGGCGATGGCTTATGTGTTCTGTAGAGGCTGCGAGTGTTATGGTCTTTGAGCACCTCCATGCCGTTCCCTCTTATAATCAGTGCGCTAGGCAGCTGCCTAAACCTGTCTTGTGGTAGCACCAGGACTGTCTGTGCAATTACTAAACTCTAGGATTAGCCACCATGATATCATATCATACATTGATTGCAATGAAAGCCAATACATCTGATATTGCTTTATTTAACAAAATTATCCCAAATCATAATTACTAAACAAAAAAGTTATGTATTTTTATGCAGGCAATGCCCATGTTTGTTTTTCCAGCTAGTTTAACCATTACTTGCAGGTAGTTATATGGTAATATCAGGGTTTCTGACTTTTCATAACTTCCTTCATAGCAAATTGTGTCATCAAATTCTGCGCTGTCCCTACTAACTCTAGGAATGCCAGTGTTATCATGCAGGGGGACAGGACCTGAGACCGTGGTTTGTATGAAACCACAGGCCTCAATCCCTCTGTGGGAGATTTGCAGGCTCTCCTGGGATAACAGGAGAACTGCCCGCGGATATTCCGGGAGAGTCGGCAACCCTGGGTAATATTGTAATTTCCAGACTCCATGTTGGGATGTATAGTTCCACAATAACAACATAGGCTCATATTATCAACCTTTTCTTTTGATCTATTCTGTGACAGGTACCAGAGATCAATAATTTACAGGAGAGCTGGCGAATCTCTGCCATGTTATCAGAATGTTTGCATATACACAATACTCTGTCTTTATAATGCCAATTGCATTATGCCAATACTGGTTTTATAATGAGTATTCCATAAATCAAATATTTCAGGGTACTTTTTGTGCAGAGAATACAATGGCAAGTAACGTAATAAGATGAAATCAGATTGTTGCTTCTGATCGGCAAGTAACAGATGCAGGCTCACTGTATTGCTTTACTAACCACTTCCTGTGTATGGATGGACTTCTGATAACCTACCTTAACGTTTCCAAATTCTGTGAATGTAAGGTGGCGATGGTTAGTAAGTCTGGATTGCTATATAATGAGTTAGCATGTCTATACCGTACATTATAATACCCAGTCACGACCACTTGTGAGCACAACATACAATACCACCACACACCCCTGTCACCAGCATTTTATGTATGGATATGGTGGATTGAACTCCAATCGGGTAGCACAAATGTGTGAGCATGTGCACAATGCAACGTGCAGTCGTAGTTACTATATTTATAAATGTCTCAGTGTGTCTTTTCATATACAATTAAATAATCATGGTGCTTTGATTTTATCAAGGACCCTATCTCTGTGTACTTTAATCCGGTTTGTGTACAGTATGGGGCTGATCCAAAGTTAGCACCTGGAAAAACCATAGACCTTATCCAGATTTTTTGTGCGAATGCACAAACACACAACTCTGGATAGAACAGGCAGGTGTGTAATCAGATGGGGCGCTCTGCTCAGAGGCTGCAGGTTGTAATGCCGCAATCTCCGCCAGTTTCATATGTTTCCATGGGAATTTTTCTTCTTTAAATGTAAAAATGTGAAAACACCAGTTAAAATGATTGTAACTCCCTGTTGCACTATCGCAGACACAGGGGGATGGGCAGCAGTGCACCCATCTTCCTGTGCTTGCTTCCGTTCTGGGCATGCACAGTATGAATTCCCGATGCGCTGCTAGTGCACCTCTGTATCAGTTCCCATGCTGCAATGTGTGAGGTGCAAATTAATGAGATTTTTTAAATTTTTAAACTCTCATTTAGAGTTGAGCTATAAAATAGGCTTTCAGCTGATGCACTTGTGGGGATGGGGATACACATACTCAGACAGGGAGGGCTATTCACACCAGCTGGTGTGCTAAATCTTTTATCGCTCTGCCATACCTAGAAAAGACAACTTTCCTCCTTTTGAGATCCTCTCCCTGCCCCACACCATATGTGGCCTACTACTGCCTAGAGCCCTCTGCCTACTACCAGAGCCTAGAACCATTTCGAACCTTCTGGGGCCTAGTGCTCACTATGGCATTTCACAGGGCCCATTTTTTTCTTTCCAACAAGACCTAGCTTCTCCTAACCAGGGCCTAATGCCCGACACAATTAAAAGGACCTAGCACCTGTTAACTAAAATGGGCCTATTTTCCAAACCTAACCACGGCCTATTGCCCTTACTTAACAACAAGGGCCTACCAAGCGGATGTGGTTTGCCTCTTAGAATGGATGTTTTGCAATAAGTCACATACCTACAGTAAAGCAGCAACGGTAATGTTGTTGCTAGATAGCTGAAGCAAGAAAATGTTATGACAGCGCCCTAGAAGATTTTTGAAGATTCTCAATGGTGATGGGTAAGTTAACCCTCCCCTTCCTGTCCCACAGCCTAACCCTTAGCCTTCCCCTTCTAACAGCATAACCTTAATCCTCGATTTCCTGCTGCCTAACCCTAACCTATCGGCTATTGGGAACACTTAATTGTTGAAATAGGGCCATACGAAATAATACCCGGTTTCAATAGGAAAATTTCTGTATTACATCTGTTTCTGGCACTGATACAGCCGCAAGACAGCTCTCAGCTGTGTCAATGATGGAAATAAGCCATTCTAAGTGGCAACTTCATCCTCTACCAATGTTACCTACACCAGGGACTAGTACCTTGCACCACAAAAGGGCCTGGTGCCATTAACTCTAAGTAGGACCTAGTGCCCTGTACTGTATAAAAAGACTTGGGGCCATATTTACTAATCTGTCAGTTTGGAAAAGTGGAAATGTTGCCCATAACAACTAATCAGGTTTTAGCCGACATTCTCAAGTATGTAATAGGTAAGTGAAAGCTAGAATATAATTGGTTGCTATAGGTAACATTTCCACTTTTCCAAACCCCTAGTAAATAAGGCCTTTAGTGTCCTTACTACCTAATAGGGCCTAGTACCCTTTCTGTGAGGAAAACTCACTGGGGTGTATGGCTATATCCCTAGTGATGCAGTAGAGTTCTCTGGTTGTTCAATAGAGTTCCACAGCTCAAGCCTGGACTTCTGATATGCATGACAACAGTAGTTGAAGTGGCAGGTCACCACCAAAACACTGACAGCAACTTGTTGCCTCGGGGTAGGGGAGATTTTTCACCAAGGCTCACTTTCAAGGGTATAAGATAACACTCACGCCACCTACCAGGCCCAACTTGTTGCCTAGGGGTGAAATGGAAAGTGCCTTACCTATACCCACAAACCTAGCTGGCGCTGGATAGAAGTGATTGCAAGCTCTTTTGACAAAATCATCTCCTGCAGCAGCTCTCTCCAGGTCAGCCCTGTACTGTCCTTGACTCTTGATGTCCACTGCTGCGCTCCTTACAATGGCAGTACTTCCTCTCCACTTCCTGGCAGCTCTTTTTAGCTCCTCATCTGTCTTTCCACCACTTCTTCTGGACACCTTCCTCCTCGACAAGGCTTCTGATGTCTTTAGCTGCTTTTGGCCTAACTTCTGTTCTTCCTTCACTCTTCTTGCTTTAGCTGCCCCTTGCATGTGTGTCCAGCCTCCATTTTTGCCCATCCCATGTGCGTCCAGCTTCCATTTCTGCCCCTTGCATGTGTGTACAGCCTCCACTGTCGACTGCACAGCCCACCCCTAGAAACGGTCCTTGGGGGGCTTGGTGGCAGAATACACTTGGACAGGTAGGGTAGAGGGGCCTAAGTACCAATCCTGCACCAAGTACCAATCCATTGGAGGTGCATTGCAGAGGGAGGAACATGACAAAATCAGAGATAACGGAGTTCAACTTTACATGGCATACCAAAACCCATTCAGTTAACATTTTTCTCATACTGTGTTGTACAGATCTGCAACTGAGGGTGACAGATGGAATAAATTCATGTTCCGGTCGGGTGGAGATCTTCTGGAATGGAGCCTGGGGAACAGTGTGTGATGATTACTGGAATATGATAGATGCAGAAGTTGTATGCCGCCAACTAGGTTGTGGAAAGGCAATTTCAGTTAATCCAAATGGATTTTATGGGAGTGGAACAGGAGATATCGTTCTAGATGATGTGAAATGTCGAGGAAATGAGACACTTTTGTGGGACTGCCCAAACTTAGGACTTGGAGTAAGTAACTGCCAACATCATGAAGACACTGGTGTCACATGTACAGGTAATGCAGACTATGATAAATATATGTCCTGATATCACATCCATTTTATAAAGTTTCCAGCACTACAATGGTTATAAATATTTATTTTTCTTATAATATAAACAATATTATAAATCATAGTTTTAAATTTATGCAGAAATTTTTCTCTAGGTGTGGGATAGAGATGAAAATTATGACAATTTTCACTAAAATCCCCAAACCCCCAATTTGAATTCACTGCCATGTCAAACATATATAAACTGCTATAAATAAGCAAAATCTATAAAATATAAATAAAATTATCTGTTTCAGTGCAACATATTAAAAATATTATATATGAAGTGCTGTTGGTATACAAAAACTGCTATTTCCAAGGTAAAGTGCATATAGTGATAAGGAAGCACATCATATGGGGGAGATGAAGTAAAAACTCTTTTATTTGGTAGCAGTCAGACAGCATAGCAGGTAATCCACATCAGTACAGCAAGTTGGTAAGAGCACTCCAGCATGTAAGTGTCACAGCATAGCTCGCAGACAGTTCACAGACTGTTCAAGTGCTCCAGAGGTCCCCATGCTAACCCAAACCCCGGCCTATCACTTGGACAGCTATTCTGCCATCAAGACCCTGACCCTCTGTCCCTGTAACACTGGTCAGGATTCTCTACATTACTCCCATGTGGAGGAGATATCTCTGTCACGCTCCACATTATTTTCATGTGGAGGTATGCTGTCTCTGTCACACTCCTCCCCCCTTAGCTTCAACCACCCTGGTGAAGCTAACAAATTTTCAGGCGAGCTTTCCACCTCACCCCTCTGGCCCTCTTCCTCCTCCCCTAGCTTCACCATAGGGATATTTGGAGGATTGGGACCTACAAACTTCCTGGAAAGGGCATCTGCATTGAGGTGCCGTTTCCCCGGACAGTGCCGCACCTCAAACTTAAATGGCTGTAAGGCCAAAAACCAACGGATCACACGGCATTCACCTCTTTGTTCGTGTGCATCCATTTCACGGGAGCATGGTCTGTAAGTAACAAAAACTCCCGTCCCAACAAATAATATTTTAAGGACTCCACTGCCCATTTAATTGCCAAAAACTCCTGTTCTACAGTTGAATACTTGCGCTCTCTGGGAAGTAATTTACGGCTAAGGTAGAGGACCGACTTCTCCGCACCATCTACCTCCTGGGAAAGGACTGCCCCTAAACCTGTCCCGAAGGCATCCATCTGCAACATAAACTATTTTGTAAACTTAGGAGCTTGCAAGACAGGCTCTGTACATAAAACTCTTCTTAGGTCTTGCCAAGAGATTTCCACTATTCCGAACCACGTTATTTTGTAGGAGACTTTTTTTTTAAGACATTCGGTTAGTGGAGCCGCCCCATGGCAAAATCACGTATGAGCCTGTGATAAGTATATATTGGTGCCCTCGAGCAGATTTCTCCACTGGCCCTATCAGATCCATACCAATTCGCTCAAAAGGCACGGAATTATAGGGAGGGGTACCAGTGGAGCCCTAAATTCTGGTCGAGGGGCCGTGTTCTGGGTATTCCTGACATTTTCTCTTGACTGAGGCATAGATGCCTGGCCAAAAGAACCTCAACTGTACACGTTGGAGTGTTTTCTGCTCCCCTAAATGGCCTCCCCACACATGCACATGTGCGGCTTCTTACACCAACCGCTAAAGTTTTCGGGGAACTAAAAATTGTTCTACTCTTTTTCCCCTGGAAAGTAGTAACACGATATAGCAAATAATTTTTCAACATAAAATATGGCACACCCTCAGATGGTAAAACAGCAATCACTATCATTAACCACTTTTACAGTCTCAAAGGCCTGTGCCAGATTGCTATTATCGTGTTGGTCCCGACCAAAGTCCTGCAATGATATTTTCTCACCAACAAGGTTTCATTGGGCCTCAGAGTCAGTTTCCTGGGGTAGTTCAGTAGCTGCAGTAGTTCTCCCGGATGCCAAGCTTTGGTCTCTGGCCTGTGACATGCCTGAGCGACTGACTGTTAGTGTTATGCCAAGTAACCAATTCCTGCAGCAACGGAGAGTCACGGCCCAGGATTAGTGAATAGGGAGGTCGGGAGGTCACTGCAGCCACCACCTTCAATGGCCGGCCATGTATGGTCAAGGGTAAGTACACACGTGGGCACTCCTCAATGTCGCCATGGACACATACCACTCTGACAGGAGGCAGGACCTTTTTGGCACCTGGAGGGACCAGGTTGGCCACGATCATGGTGAGCTCACTACCAGTATCTACCATTGCCCAAATCTCGGCCCTCCAACTGTACCATCATCCAGAACAGGGTGGACTCTGACTGGGATATACCCGCAGCCACCATGCTGACCATCGGTTGAGCCGCCTTTCCCGTGCTGCAATCTATCGGCTCTCCCTGTTTTGGGCAGTCCCGCTGCACATGACTAGGTTCACCGCACTCAACGCACACTATGGGAGATGGGACCTTTGGCTTGATGACTGGAACCTGAGTTCGGGGCTTTGGGACTGGTACAAATCCTGTCCTGACTTTATACACTTTCCCCAGGGTCAGATGCCACTCAATAACCACTGCCAGCTCCTCATATGTCTGGGGATCAGCCTGAAAGGCCCATGGCTGCACCGCGCAGTCTAACACCCGCATAGCCTGGTCTAGTGTAACTCTCTCCACAATTTGCGCTGCCGAGTTTTTACTTGGCTACAACCAAGCGTTAGCCAGCCGGGCAAGTTTGGCCAGCTGAATCCTGGGAGGCTCAGAACCTTCCAGCCGCCAGTAATGGAATTTTTTGGCTTTGCTGGGGCCCGTCACTCCAATCCTGTCGAGTATAGTCTTATTAAGGTCAGGTTAGGAACGTGACTGGGCCACAGACATATTCTCTGTGACTCCCCTGTCAAACAAGGAGCCAGCTTGTCAGACCATTCCTATTCAGGACATTCCAATCGCGTGGCCATGCGCTTAAATGTGCAAAGGAAAGCCTCAATGTCATCAGCTGGAGTGAGCTTAGGCAGTCTCTCTCGCTCCTGCCCACCTTTCCTCAGCTCTTAAAGCTTTTCATACATCATCTGGACCTGAGCTTGTTGGCCCTGTAAT
Organism: Limnodynastes dumerilii; assembly: GCA_011038615.1. Classification (NCBI taxonomy): domain Eukaryota; kingdom Metazoa; phylum Chordata; class Amphibia; order Anura; family Limnodynastidae; genus Limnodynastes; species Limnodynastes dumerilii. The sequence continues at coordinate 230,399 of WWET01001144.1, read as the reverse complement.
TGAGCTTGCTGACCAGCAGCCACTTCAGATATCATCTGGACCTGAGCTTTTTGACCCTGTAATTGGGTTTGCTGTCCAGCAACCAGGGTTTGCTGTCTGGCAGCCACTTCAGATAACCTTCTCAGTATTTCCTCCATATTACCCTGTACTTCCCTTTTAAAGGTAAACTTAGGAGGTTTAATATAATATGCCAGTCTCACCAGACAGTGTTAACTGACATTTTTCTGCTCTACTGGACACTTTTAACGCAAGACTGCAAACAGTTTGCTAATGACACGGTGGCCCTTTAATTCAGCTTTTCACACAACTCTCATTAACCCCAAGTTGCCCTGTCCTCCACCACAGGCATAACAAAACTGGGTTAAACAGTTTATTAAGCACACCACCTTTCTGGCCCCAGGCCAGATGCATAATGTATACTTTAAACACAATTTGTCCGTTTTTAAAACACAGATATGTAGCTGTCTTGCCCAGGGTTCTCTGCGGTGTATAGTTTCCAGCTGAGATGTCTCCCACGTCCCATATGTGATAAAGGAGCACATCACATGGAGGAAATAAAGTCAAGTTCTTTTATTTTCTATCAGGCAGACAGCATAACAGGTCAGCAACATCACCAACAGCAAGTTGTTCTTGTAGTGCAGCATACAAGTGTCACAGCATAGTTCCCATTACTTTTTAGGTGTTCCAGTGGTCCATATCATACCCCAACCCTTGGGCAGCTATTCCACCATCAAGAGTCCTGAACCTCTGTCTTTGAAACACTTATATCAGGAGAGCACAGGTGCTGTTGATTAGCCCAAGCCTGATCACACCCAGGTTCTCTGCTGCTGCTCTAAAACCTGGTCAGGATTCTCCACATTACTCCCATGTGGAGATATGCTGTCTCTGTTACACTCCACATTACTTTCATGTGGGGGTATGCTGTCTCTGTCACAATATGTATATGGGGTGCACTGTGTGTGTGAGAGAGATATATTATAGAAAAAACTAGTAAGCGCTATATTAGACACCAAATATAAAATGCAAAAATGCAGTGCACAAATTAAATAATCAAAGTTGCCCAAGTTATTACAATATGATAATATATCTTAATTTAAGGGAATACACACACGGCTTTCGGAGTGGTACTCACAATGTGGTTTCTTGGTAGTTAGCGTATCTCGTGATCTTTATTTCTTCTGTCCAGGTCCTTCCTCCAACTTCTTCGTCCTCCCAGTATACTAGTCCCCTCCGGTAGCAGTGATGGCATCAGAATCAGTGTAAGGGAAGAGCTCTGAATGCAGCACGTCCTGCTTCTATCTATACACAGACCTCCATATGCAGCAGATACACTTCCGCCCTTCTTGTGGAGGCACAAAACACACTCGCGGTTGTGCTAGCCACAGAAACAATGAAAAAAAATGCCTGAGCAACACAGCCATAAACCAGTAACAGACTATACCGTCTATCTGTAAAATAAAACGCAGAATTTGCGTAAATATATGATAAGCCACCAGCCACCGTCAAGGCCTTTCTGCATATGGTGGTCCTAACTCTAACAATGAGAGTCCCAATGTGGGGTCATATATATATGTTTTTAAATTGAGAGCCAAACTTACCTCAGGTAACCCCTGAATCTTTTTTTCTGTGGTCCAGTCTCACAGGAATTGGAGGTCTACATCTGGTCACAGTTATCACTCATGACTATTTCAGACATATATCTAACGAGGAAAACATAAATGGGGAGGTAGGTTATAAGGTGCCTACCTTTCTCACCTTTATGTTTATATGCTTGTGATTTTCTGAATACATTTCAACAACAGATCTGCTATGCAATCACTTCAAGTAACAATTTAGAGGAAAGACACGGCAGATGGAGCCAAGATATAACTTTCAGGTCCCTTTTCTTTTCAGAGGATACCAGCAATGGTTTTAGTTTGTTTATTTCATGCATTAAAAAAGTTCCATTGTAAGATTCTGTTGTAAGATTAGTTCCATGGCTGTAGTATTTTTCTGCAGTAAAAATAATTTGAGGTGTCTTGCTAGTCAAGGCAAAAGCCTGCCTGGGGAATTTTCAGATCTGGACTGTTGGAGTGGATCTTTCGCCACCTCATTGGACCTAGTATAAAGGTTCTTAAACTGACTGAACCTTCATCCACAGTGGTGCAAAAACAAGAATTTTTCTAATATGTTTTATGTGCTTTACATAATTTTTAAGTGTGTGTATAGCAGTAAAGAGCCTTGAAAATGGCAAGCTTGATTTAAAGTAAACTGTTTGAGTTAACCACTTGTTGACAACCTGCTTTTAAGGGATCTGTTTTCTTTCATTCTTTCATTTTACCCTTATTAATATTATAGGCATCCGGACAATGCTTAGCACTCTGACTGACTCTTAACTTTGATATTTACCAGCAATGGAAATGCAATTTGTTGGCGGACCTAGGGAACTTATATCAATTTGAGTTTTTATTGGCAACTTATGCTTTGCCCTGTAGAGGAGGCATCTGCGGCTGTTGCCACTGGCACTGGGCCACTATGTCACCTGTTTCACAGCATGTGCAACCCAAACCTGCATCATGTGCTGAACAGACAGGAGATACAGATTTGTATACTGTGTGTGATTACAGAATGATAGTGCTCTCCATTACACTCATACACATTGCCAGTCCATTGTTCCCTGCTTACAAAGAAACCAATGCCGAATGGGTACAATAACTTTCTTATTTTCCAGAGGAGGGGGGAGTGATGGGCTTGTAGGTAAATAAAGCTGACACAAGAGCAATGTGTTACCCACTGATAAGTGAGTATGTAATCCTTGTGAGAGAAGATGTGTCCTCATTATACAAAGATCTATATCTGGCAGACCATGGTGTATAATCTCTGCCACTGCTAAAATTGCAGGACAAACCTGTAGATGTTAACAATGAATTGTTGTTTTATCATTGGCACAAATATTTTCTTTATGAACAGTCTCATAGAGGCTGAAAACACTGAATAAAAAGAAAATAAAACAGACACAAAAAAATGTATATAGTAGTACACGTTAAAAAAATTGTTGCAATTCAGAGTGGATATAATCTGACATATATCTCATTTTTATAGAGCATATTTTAGTAGCTAAATGCTTGTCTCTAAAATATTACTAATTAGAAACTTTTACTAATGAATGGGTAAGTATAGCAAATTTATTTTTCGGTATACTTACTCATTCATTAATTCGGAACCACTGACACAGATCCGTCGCACCGGTGCAGATGTTATAGGGTTAGGCTGCGGGGAGGGGAGTCTTAGGGTTAGGTTGCAGGTAGGGTAGTTTTAGGGTTTGGCTGCGGAGAAGGGAGTTTTTGGTTAGGCTATGGGGAGGGCAGTCTTAGGGTTAGGCTGGGGGGATGGGAGTCATTGAGTCAGGCTGTGGGGAAGGGAGTCCTAGAGTCAGGCTGCAAGGAAGGAAGGGTTAGGGTGAGAATTAGGATAAGGGTTGGGGTAGGATAAATACTTACCTCTCGCAGCTTCAGATTTGTCCTCGAGATCTTCAATTGCTTGTCCTCTGTGGGACAAGAGCAATCGATACCAGAGACAATTCGAAAATTGGCTGGTATAAAACGGCCCTTTTGGTAAAGGCAGATTAAGGTAGTATTGTGGTATAGTAATATGTCCAGCTCTCCAGTGTCCCATGATACTGGTAGTTCAACAGCAGTATCCACAGCTCCCTTATGATTGCTAGACCAATATTGAAAAAAAAGAGCAAAAATTATTTTTTATTTATTCAGCCTAAAAAGAAACATTGATTACATTACATAAACACTGGATAAACCACACACCAACTGGTCTTCTCTGGAGCGTGTAGTGGTAAGGACAGGTCTGTGCAACAGGAACCCAACAGGTGGCGGCTCCTGGTAAGGCAGGGTGGGTTTTGGAGTTTGAACACCACAGTGGACAAGATGGAACACAGGACAGAGATGGACCAATCCTGGACTTGAGGCAGACAAGAACTGGACATGACAAGACACAGTTGTACTCTGTGTGCTCTGCTGCTCTTTCAGCCTCTTGCTCCTAGCAGCAAGATGTCCTCTTTATTCTTGCTTCCAGATCTCCTACAAACTCATGCCTCCAGCCCACATGTCACTTTAAATACCCCATTGTGTGGGTGTATTTGAGTGTTGAAATGTAAGCACTGATTGGCTCACCACAGCCCTGCAAATCACCCTGGGTGTTGCGTGGACACCTGGGTGTAGTGATTGGCTAGCTGCACTGTGAAAATCCAAGATGACCACCACAAGCCTCAAGGCTGCACCATGTGACCAAACTTCAGCAAATCAGCATTGATTTACTGCCAGCCAGAACTTCCTGTACCTGTGCATTCACTCCAGCGATAAAGCCTCATCCTGGTAAGTTTTTCTTCTTTTTCTGCTGTCCAGCGCTGCCTTCAGGTTCTTCCCCGCTGACACTCTCACAGTTTGGTACCTGTATTTGTCTGTAGGTAGCCAATAATTCAAATCAAATACAAGCTCTAGCTTTAACAGCAATTTACAGTTAACATCCAAAACATCACTTCTCTTAGTTTACCTAATGTGTCAATTTGACCATTTTCTTGCCGTTTCTCCTAACTCTGAATCAGCTCTAAACAATTCTGCTAGTGGTGTTTGATCAGTAGGATAATCTGTTATAACTGTTAATTGTCAGTCATAATTATGTTACATAAGTGTGTTTGCTTTAGTCGTGCCAGAGTTGTAGATATTTTTTTGTTTGGAGTTGCTTCACACCATATTGATTACATGCACTTCACGCTCTATCTCTCAGATGCCAGTGACAAATGACTTCATTACAGACATTGCTTTATTTCCTTTAGAAGCATGAAATAAAGCAGAGAGAATGCCAGGCGTGCACAGTGTCTGCTAACACCGCACCTGTTTTGTATCTGCTCACCCAAGACCCTCATGCGACTCAGTCTATGACAAATCTTTTTCATGTCACAAGTCTTGGAGAGGACCTTTGTTATGCCAGGACCTACCAGAGAGAGAACAAGGACTGGAAATGTTGATGTGCTGTAAGCAGTCAGTGTTCTTTCTGGATAAGATCAGAGGTGTGAGGGCAAGGGAGGTATTCAAGCAGGGATTACTGTAAATACACATGTTCAGCCATATCCCTTTCCACCCACTGCAATATGTCGCACTATTCACTGACCTCTCCCCTTGCGCAGATAAACTTACGATACTCATGCTTAGCTTACCTTATCTTACATAACTCTTGAGATCAGAAAAGGTCAGTGGTTCGGGAAGTCTGGATCAGTACACAGATCAACGGCACACCTCTACTGGACATCATTACAAGAAATCCCATCCACCCGTGATCACAATCCAGCTCCTGTAACAGAAGTGTCATTGTACTCGATAGGGTGGAATGCCTCCTGATTGGCTAGCACAGATGCTTGTGCATGTGCAGGTCACAAAAGTGGACATTTATTTCAAGTGTGTGGGAATAAGGGACAAATCGGAGGTGAGGATACAATTCATACAGCCTAGGTTAGAATATAATAAGAAAATTAAATAGGAAAATTGGTCATGTTGAAGAGTCCATTAAGATGTTAATTTCTTCTTGTAAACAAAGTTTGAAGCAGGCAAAATGTCTCCTTTAAGGATGGCTGATGGCTCATAAGTCTGAATACAGTGACAGTGGAGGACGCTCCACAGGTCTTCACTGTACAATGGAAAAACTTCCCCTTGTCTCTATAGCATACTGGCATGTGTGTTCCCAAAATTTGGGCATCTTCCCATCTTATTTGACATCCCCCTTTTGCAGAAGTCTGGATCCGGTCCACAGTTATTAGTTTTTGCTATACTATATACTATATACTTGTGAGCCCCTTAAACCAAGAGTTGTAAAGCTGCTCAATGGAGGGTGACACCATCTTTCTAAGAGGAGAGTGAGCAACACAAATCCCACACAGCAAAACACTAATTTGACACCTTTCTGGGCTGTTTTCTTCTATCAGTGTCATTCTGTATTCATAGGACATAAAAGGTCTTCCCTGGTTGGCATCTCTATGTCTAGCTTAGAAACATTTTATTTTGCTTTTTTGATCTTTAAAGTCACCAGATGAAGCATAATGTTCGGCTGTGCAGCTCCTATCTGTAACCAGGATCAAAAAGAAATGGTTAGGCTGGTATCGAGGGAGCCTGAAGTATTTATCTCTTGCACACAGCCAGCTGCATACCATGTAACCATTTCACTGCTCCATTGCCTTACTGGGAATTGCTTTTTCTCATTTTCTAGCCAATGAAATTATAAGATTTTTCTTTTCGTTTTGAATTTTGCATATTGATTTATTTTAAATCCTATGGATGCAATATTGTATTATAAGCAAAAATAGTAATTATTATGCAATTATTTATTCAATTAAATGCCAAAAATATTGTCGTGTGTGTGTGTATATATATATATATATATATATTAATATTTGAAGTATTTTTGCAGGTAAAAGAATTAAGCATGGACTTTATATTTCATGATTTGCAGTTATATTTAACCACGGAGCACTGCCATGAATTTGGAACTATACATTTAATGTAAACAGCATCTGAAAGAGAGTAAACATTGGCACAGTTGGTTGGCTGGTAGTTTTTTTTTTTTACCAGACTGGCTGAATATTGCAAAGTACATGACCAGATGCATATGTTCTGATCACATGATACAGCTTCTTATGTAGCTGTACAGATATATCACTTATGTATGTGACACTCTGCACACTTTCTGCTTCCTAATAAATCCTATTGTGTTTTAGTGGATAGGTCTACCGTTTGTTATGGGTGTGCAACTTATGGGCCACTGGCACTCAGCAACATTAATGTTATTTATGGTAGCTTATTTGGCATGGGGTTTAATGAGAATAGTAATCCATTCTCTGTAGTGTAAAGAAATACTGTTGTCTTTAATATATGAACCATACCATTTTCCCATGGTGAGTGCCTAGAAGCCTTAGGGCATACACTGTCCTTTTGTAACACATTTTAGACATAGTGCATTTATCATACTGTATGCATGTATTCCACTTGGTGAGTTATGGATCATTCAGCATTTTCACAGTTGGAATTTGCTATGTATTTCAGGAACAGGGAGGAGTGGTGGCCATATGGATCAATGATCAATCCTTGCCCTATATTTTGATAGGTCAGTTATACATACTCTGCATTCTATTAAATTAATTCCACTGACCTTTTGATATCAAGGTTAATAGTTTGGAATCTAGTACTTGTACCACATGGAAATGGCAACCCATGAACTTCTTACAGAAATACAAAGGACATTTATAGCATGTGCCCCATTAATTAACTTAGTTAACTTAATTAATTACTCTAAATATGTATTAATTAATCTAAAAATTAATTAATTGATCTATTACTGTAATAGTTATTAATTAATTAACAGGTTTCTATATAGCACCATCAGATTATTATTAGCGCTTTATAATTTTAACAATCATGATAACAACACTGGGTGGTAACAGACTGATTGGGTAGGAAAGAGGTAACATTATTACCCTTGAGGGGGAGGGGCTGCTTTGTTTTGCTTCATTTCAGCTATATTCACTGACATCTCAGTAGTTGTAGTGCAATTCACACTTTACTACTGACCCACTTTTGTGACATCACTTATTATCTTTACATCTTATTGAGTAAAATAAAGCGTACCACACGGTACCACAGTCAAAATGTATTTTTAAACATGACTACAGTACATATTTAGCTGATAATAACTAGCATAATGTAAATAAAGTTATTGATGAATCAGTAAATAAGCACTATAATTTAAAATTATTTTAGCATGACATAAACCATTTTACAGTAACATAGCAATAGGATCAGAAAGATGTGTCACATGTATCCCAAGTACAAAGTCACTAATAAATCGATTCACAAGTCAAAGATGAATAGAAGTTATCTAACAGTTCATCATTACGACACCCAGCACATGTCTCGGCATGCCTGTTAGTTGTATTAATGGCAATGCAGGCTGTATCATTTTATTTATTATGTACTTTATGTCCTACAACCTGCCTCAGACATTGCACAATTTACTGGTAGTTTCCCCATTTTACATTGCAATGTTGCCATAAGATGTAATCATGTTACAGAAGTAGTGCGCAGTGCATAACCCTCTCAATTATACTGATGAGGAGAAAGCTCATTGTTTGCCCCTTCAACAAACAACGAGTCAAGGATCAAATTAACTTTTGCACACTTCATTATAGGATCCCCCTCGTCTCCCCCTCCCATTCTTCACCCTTAGGGCAAAGCTGTCTGTGCAGGCTGAATCAAGATTTCTGGTTATTGGGCAATTAATCTCAACACTTTACAAGCCAACTGCCCTTTGTGCACCTATGAATGGGGAAATCATTTGGTGGAAGAGCAGGCAGCTCCAGCTCGGGGTCTGTTAAACCTGATAAGGAGGACGATGTGAAAACCCATTCAGGACCTAGGCACAGACCAGCTTTTGTGATGATATCACAGAGACTGGGCCATTCGTTCTTCCTCTATTTTTTTTTTGTCTCACACTAGAGCTCCTCACCCCATGTGCCGCTTGCATCCATCTGTTTGCACCAGACAAACCTCCAGAGATGTTCGGGAATAAGGGGTCGCAGGTCCTTTCCTGCTCTATTGTTTAATTTGCAATTCTTTACCCTGACCAATTTTTCATTTACGTCAAAATGAAACTCTGTTGTTTTTTGGGGAAGTCATTGTACTAATGAAATTAATTGAATAATTGTACATACTGTATTTACTCAATAATGCAAATAAAAATTAGAATAAAAATTTGGTGTTAGATATGTCCTGGTTTTGGGACTATAAAAACAGTATAATACTAGTGATGGGCAGTATATTGATGTGTTTTTATAGACAAGCCGCCTTGTAAGTAACATCTAGGGCCAGATTTACTAAGCTGTGGGGTTGGAAAAGTGGAGATGTTGCCCATAGCAACCAATCAGATTCTAGCTGACATTCTCTAGTATGTGATAGAAAAGTGAGAGCTAATCTGATTGGTTGCTATAGGCAACAACTCCACATTTCCAAACTCGCAGCGTTAAGGTTTCTAGAAGCAAGGGCTTTGTACTGACCCAAAAATTATCATCAATAAACATACAACATCTATACATATGCTAGGGTTTAATTACAGTTCAATAGCTTCTTTTGTGAGGCATGGTAAAGCATTCAATGTGTAACAAAACTTCTGGGAACACATGTGCAATACAGTATTACAAGAAGAATTGGATAACAGTTGGGAATCCCCAGTTGAAGAGTAAGGCAAAGATATCTGAAGAGGATTATTTATCACATGGTATATATGCACTTACTGGTCCGGATTCACAGTTACGTAGTTTTCATCTTACATACGTTGTTTTAAGAATTGAGCTACTGCGCATGCGTAGTAGCTTATTTACTCTATCTACGTACCATTTCTGTACGTAGATTGCGTAAGTGCGGTCTGTTTAAAAAAAAAATGCCTATGAGAATATTAAGTCCTTATACAGTGATGTAGTGACGTGGAATACAATAGTCTTGGAAGATATTGATTTTCCAGCTTACTTGGAACATTCAGCTTAGTTTTGCTAGCCAAAAGCTCAATAATCAATAGATTAACAAGTATCACTGTCTCACTCAGGGGAGAAGAATCAGATACTCTCCTGTGGGGAATGATTTGAGAAAAATACATATTGGTTGCAATGTAAAAAAAAAAAAAAATTATTTAACACCCATTTAAAAGGCTGTTGGATTGGGCGTTTATGAATATTTTATGAGAAGCCTACTTTTGTACACCCTTTTCTTAGCCTGCAATTAGTAAATTGACTGGACAGTGATGAAATTGCTGGTTATGGCAGAGATGGCACATAGACAGAATAGAG